>CM064508.1:17171012-17327308 GCA_032716605.1 Paralithodes platypus
TTTATCTTAATTGATATATGACTACGTATTCCATATGGCAGAGTGAGTGAACCAAAAACCTCATATGACGCGATCTCGTCATATGGGCTTATTATATTGCTAGAAAATAAAGTTTTATGCACTGCGCAATTGAGCCGGTTTTTTTTTGTCTGGTAAGTCCGATAAGTTAGATGTACATGTGGAAAAATCTAGCACCCCCCCGAGCGTCCGCCCCTGTGAGGGCCAACCGCGGTGGTTTAAGAGAGAGTCCATTTTCTCGAGATTTTTTCTCTTCATCTTCTCTTCCGCTCCTTTCTCTGCCTTTCCTTCTTCTTCTAGTTCTTCCCATCGCCATCCTAGTAGGGTGGGTGTGTGCAGCCCTTTAAAAACCAAGGGGCCTCCATTTTGCCCAGGCCTTGCTTGTATAACCTGGCCCTAATATAACCCAAACGAAGTGGCTATAATCGTTGGGTGTTATCGATGGATTATTTGTGTTATTCTTATTTAGAGGGTATAAAAACCATGTTAGTGAAGTGTTTTGCTAGTCTGGTGTTACGTGACCTAGAAGGTGGGCTCCATGGCGGGGCCATGGTTTTCCTGTTTTGTGGAGATCACTGGGTTTTCATACCATATTGAGGAAGTTCAAATTACACTTGCGAGTTATCACTTGAAGTAGTGTATTTTACCTTGTATAAGTGTTTATAGTGAAAACACTTGTATTACTGATCGAGCCTTCTCTGGTGTAGGCTACGTGACCCAAGGTGGTTTGGGAGGGAGGGGCCATGCGTTTTGGGGCCGAGACTTTTTTGCTTGTTTGTGGAAACACTTTCTCATACATAGCAGTCAATTATATTCTCTTTAATTTTTATTAATCAGCCCGTTCAAGTAGTGTATCTTATAAACCCTTGTATTAATGTTCTTCGTAGTGCAAACAAACTAAAAAGGAAAAAAAAAAAAAAACCTTTCATTACTAACTAACTGGTCGAGCAGTGGATGTCGCCCATGCCGTCCCTCCAGCCCTGTGCATGTTTTTGTTCGATATTTTTAGTGGTGGAAAGTGCCCTTTGGCATTTCTTTTTTGTTATTTCAATTTTTTTTTTTTTTTTTGCATGTTTTTTAAATTGGCGTGGTTTTTGTGTTGTTTGCTTGCTCGATATTTATTAGGTGGAAAAGGTGCTTGGGAGGTAAAGTTTTTTAATATGGGCAAAAGCACTCTACATATAACAACGGCTTGGTGGCGCACGAGGGAATCTTCAGCAGAATGTGAATTGATAAGGTACAGTCCACATTTTTTGGTGGTGGTGGTGGTGGGTGGAGATGTGAGTGGTGTGGTGGTGGTGGGTTTGAAGATAGGTGGTGGTGGTGGTGGTGATGGTGGTGGTGGTGTGGTGAATGGTCCGGGGTGTTTGGTGGTGGTGGAGATGGTGGTGGTGGTGGTGTAGATGGTTGGGGGTGGTTTTGGTAGGCGCTGTGGTGTTTGGTGAGCGCTGGTGGTGGTGTTGGTGGAGAGGGTGGTGGTGTGTGTGTTGACATGGTTGTTTTTGCCACCATAGGGTATGGTCCCGTTTTCCTGACCGTAGGGGGCCAGGTCAGAAAATGAACCAAACCCAATTTCGTGTCAACACCACCACCAATCTCCACCAACACCACCCACCATCCTCCACCACCACCACCACCATTTATTAGTTTTTTATTATTTTTTGTGTTTTTAGGCCTATTTATTATTTTGTATTATTATTCTTTAATTATTTATAACCCTGTTATTGCCTCTGTGTATGGGATCACCCATAAAAAAGTATTTATATGTTGTTTTTTCATTTACAACATTATTTTTGCTTTATTATATTATAATTGTATGTTATTAATTATTATTGTATTTTATTATTAGCTTAATTATATATTATTTATTATTTTATTATTATTTATTATTAATAACCCAACAGACAAATGTCCTCTCCCACCACAAACTCTTATCTATATATTAATTAATCTATCATATATAGATAAATATAATATATATATATATATCTATAGATATAATTTATATTATATATATAATATATATATATATACTATTGAAATAATTATTATATATTATAATTATATCTCATCTATATCTGGAATATATAATATAAGTGTCGTGTTTATGTATTTATCTATGTTATGTGCCCCCTCCCCCCTCCCTCGCCCCCCCCATTAGACCTCCATCCCTCCCCCCTCACCCTCCCCCCCCGCCCCTCCCCCCTCACCTCCCCCCCCGCTCCCTCTAATTCACCCTTCTCCCTCCCTCCTCCTCCCCCCCCCCTCACCTCCCCCACACATACAAAAAAAAACCCTCCCTCCTCCCCCCCCCCCAGCCCTCCCCTCCATTATAACCTCCCTCCCCCCCTCCCCCTCCCCCCCCTCCCCTTCCCCCCCCTTCGCCCTCCCCCTCCATCCCCCCTCGCCCTCTCCCCTTTCCCCTCCCCCCCTTCCCCCCCATATAGATTATATATATATATATATATTTGTTTTTTTTTTTTTTTTTTTGGGTGGGTGGAGGGTTATTTTTATTTTATTTTTTCTAATTTAGATTGATATAATATATATATATATATATATATATATATATATATATATATATATATATATATATAATATAATTCGTGTTTTATGTATTTAATCTATGTTATGCCCCCTCCCCCTCCCTCCCCCCCCATTATACTGCCTCCCTCCCCTCCCCTCCCTTATTATTATACCCCTCCCTCCCCCCTCCCGTTATAATATATATATATATATATTTTTTTTTTTTTTTTTTTTTTTTTTTTTTGGGTGGGGGAGGGTTTTATTTTTATTTTTATTGTATTTTTCTAATTGTAGATTGATATATATATATATATATATATATATATATATATATATATATATATATATATATATTATATATATATATATATATAATTCGTGTTTATGTATTT
Organism: Paralithodes platypus; assembly: GCA_032716605.1. NCBI lineage: Eukaryota > Metazoa > Arthropoda > Malacostraca > Decapoda > Lithodidae > Paralithodes > Paralithodes platypus. The sequence goes on from CM064508.1 coordinate 17,173,949, forward strand.
TATCTATGTTATGCCCCCTCCCCTCCCCCATCCCCTTCCCCCTCCCCTCCCTCCATATATATTATATATATATATATATATATATATAATTTTTTTTTATTATTTATTTTTTTGGGTGGGGGAGGGTTATTTTTTATTTTTTATTTTATTTTTCTAATTGTAGATTGATATAATATATATATATATCTATATATATAATATAATTTGTGTTTATGTATTTTATCTATGTTGATGCCCTCTCCCCCTCCCTCCCCCCCATTATACCCCCCTCCCTCCCCCATTATACCTCCCTCCCCTCCCCTCCCCCATATATTATATATATATATATATATATATATATATATATATATATATATAATATATATTTTTTTTTTTGGGAGGGTTATTTTTTATTTGTATTTTTTTATTTTCTAATCGTAGATTGATATAATATATATATATATATATATATATATATAATATATATATATATAATTCGTATTTATTTATGTATTTATCTAAGTTATGCCCCCTCCCTCCCCCATTATACACCCTCCCCCTCTTCCCCCATTATAACCCCCTCCCCCCATATATAATTCATTCATTCATTCAATCATCACTTCCGAGGTTCGGGGCCCACCTTCATTCACCCATCATCATCACCATCATCATCATCATCATCATCATAAAAAAAAAAAAAAAAAAAAAAAATCAATTTCTACTACATTTTGCACTACAGTGGATATAGGCCTCCTGGGGAAACCACTCTAAAAAAATAACGAGTCCAGTGCAGTACCTCTTTGGGTGGCTTGGAAATTTGCACATATTTCTCTGGTTTGACACCATATATATATATATATATATATGTTTGTAAAGCCAGGTAATAAATTTTCTTTAATACATACGAGTTGAAAGAAATGGCAATTTCTGCGTTGGAAATTTTATTATTCAAAGTTTCCAGGTCTCTGATGAGTTTTCGCTGGGTGGCAGGAAGTAGATGAAGGAGATGAGCAAAATTCATGGTGGTACAGGGTTACATAAATGTACATGATGATACAGGATATACGACGCGTTTCACTGGACAACCAGCATTATCAAGTAAGGAATGAAATAAAAGGTAAACAGGAAGGGTATATATAGAGGGTGGAGGATCAGAGGAGGAGGAAAACAGGGGGTTCAAAACCACCGTCTACATTAAACCTACTAACACAGGACAATGCCTCAACGGCGATAGTGAATGCCCCCGCCGTTATCTTCTATCCTCCATCTCCGCCTATGTTAGGAGAGCCCTCACGCACTGCTCTACCTGGGCCGACACCCACCAGGAACTAGAAAGACTATCCCAAGTTTTAGTAAATAACGGATACTCCAACTCCGACATCTCCAGCACCATCAACCACCATCTTGAAAAATGGTACACTCAAAGCCCTCCCAACATTGACCCCCCCAATGAAATTAAGATCTTCTACCGCAATTACATGTCCTCTGAACACAAAAATGACGAGGCCGTCTTAAAAGAAATAATCTCCAAGCATGTCCACCCAACCAACCCGGAAAACAAAATCAAATTAATAATTTATTACAAATCCCCCAAGACCTCCAACCTCGTTCTCCGCAACAAACCAGCCTCCACCAAGATAAAGAGCCCGATGACCGACGATCACGTCATTTACCAACATACCTGTAATTATGAGGACTGTGGACCTCATTCCTATATTGGTATGACGCAGACTCGTCTTTCACGTCGGTTAACTCTTCACCTTCAGGCTGGAGCCATCAAAGACCACTATCTCACCCCTAACCACCCTCACCTCACACGCAACGAGTTAGAGAAACACACCACCATACTCGATAAAGAAAGTGACCCAAGGAGATTACCTATACTCGAAGCTTTATATATCCAAGCCTTACATCCCAACATCAACAACCAAACTCTGGACCTTCAGATCCTTCCTTCTGCCAAAAGGCACTACCCTACAGGACCTAACACCCCTCCTCGCCCCCCGGTGCCCTTGACGCAGCCCCCCGCGCTACCTCCTTCAGCTTCGTCTTCTGCAGGCGCCACACAACTTAGGCCACGCCCCTCGACACGCAGCCAATCAGCTTCGACCCCACCTACTGACCACCATCCCGCATCCAGTGCGCATGCGTGGAGCGGTTAACCCCTTCTCTCTCCTAGTTTACGCTTCCACCAATAGCAGACTTTTGCCCCCTGTTTTCCGCCTCCTCTGATCCTCCACCCTCTATATATACCCTTCCTGTTTACCTTTTATTTCATTCCTTCCTTACTTGATAATGCTGGTTGTCCAGTGAAACGCGTCGTATATCCTGTATCATCATGTACATTTATGTAACCCTGTACCACCATGAATTTTGCTCATCTCCTTCATCTACTTCCTGCCACCCAGCGAAAACTCATCAGAGACCTGGAAACTTTGAATAATAAAATTTCCAACGCAGAAATTGCCATTTCTTTCAACCTCGTATGTATTAAAGAAAATATATATAATATATATAATATATATATATATATATGCTATATATAATATATATATAAATATATCCAATACATTACCATTACCATTTACCATTCTTTATATTTTGTTTGACACCTTGTATATATAATTTATATATATATAATATATATATATATATATATATATATATATATATATATATACTGTCTATATATATATATATATATACTGTCTATATATATATATACTGTATATATATATATATATATATATATATATATATATATACATTACTTTATTTTATTTACGTGTACAATAGAATTATTTCTGAATTTATTACCTGAAGATTACCTGGCTTTCTTATTTTGTTTTTTCAGTGTCAACCCAGGAGCCATTTCCCTTCTCGTTGGAAAGGGTGTATATTGTGGCAAAGATATACAACTGTATAAACATTCTCATATATTTTCATAACAATAACAATGCATGGAAACAATTGCGCATAGCTCACGAACCAATTACTCTATATATTATTTTTGTTTTTACCATTGGAAAGAGCACAATTTTCCGATTCCGGTGATATATACAGTTATATACGTATCCGACCAAATAACGCAACCACGAGGTGGGGAACAGCTCGGAACCTGGCTAGCATCGCCGGAACAGAGACGGGTGAAGCGTAAATATTCGCATTTTGGCTCTTCATTTCAAATATTCATAGCGCAAAAAGTATTTGTCCTAGGAACTTCTAGTTTATTTTATACTCATTAGCATTATTTGCCGTATTCATTCAGCCTAAATTTAAAACCATACACTTCGTAGCAACGAAATAAATCGAAAATGTTATAAACCATATCAATCAAAATCAGATTTTTTTTTTTTTCGGTCACTGCATGGAAACAATTGTGCATAGCTCGCGAACCAATTATGCTATATTATTTTTGTTTTCACCATTGGAAAGAGCACAATTTTCCGATTCCGGTGATATATACAGTTATATACGTATCCGAGCAAATAACGCAACCACGAGGTGGGGAACAGCTCGGAACCCGGCTAGCATCGCCGGAACAGAGATGGGTGAAGCGTAAATATTCGCATTTTGGCTCTTCATTTCAAATATTCATGGCGCAAAAAGTATTTGTCCTAGGAACTTCTAGTTTGTTTTATACTCATCAGCATTATTTGCCGTATTCATACAGTCTAAATTTAAAACCATACACTTCGTAGCAACGAAATAAATTGAAAATGTTATAAACCATATAAATCAAAATCATATATTTTTTTCTTTTCGGTCACTGCTTGAGAACTATTGAAGATAAACAATTTATGTTTTCAGATTTGGAAAGAGGAGAAAAAATACTATTATTTGAGCAAAAAAAATATATGGTCATCACTCACAATTTAGAGCTAGGACGGTGTGAAGACAATTGCATGGGAAATAATTGTATTCCGGACTCATTTACACCTTCAAATTTCGATTTATTTACATTTTTTTTTATTTTATCATGTACTATAAATATTCCTCTTTCCATTGATATATGATACATCACAATAAACAGCATTCTGGTGGATGGAAATCGCGAAAAATATAAGGCTTCGACAACACTCATGAGCCAAATTCAAGACCCAAAATACTTGTCAAGCGCCTACTTGGACTTATTGGAACATAATATGTCGGAGGGAGTTAAAGCTCCCTATCGTTTTTAATCCCACTATAGCACTTGGTAGTCCATTCCACCCATCTACAACTCTGTTACCAAACCAATATTTGCCTATATCTTTTCTGAAACGAAATTTATCTAATTTGAAACCATTGGTACGAGTTCTTTTGCTATCACTGAGCTTTAGTACATTTGTCATGTCCCCTTTGTTAATCCCACTGACCCACTTGAACACCTCTATCATATCCCCTCTAACTCTGCGTCTCTCTAACGAATGTAAGCCTAATTTCTTCAACCTTTCTTTATACGGAAGATTTCTAATATTATGGATCATTTTTGTCATTCTACGTTGTACTCTCTCCAATGAATCTATGTCTGTCTATCTATCTATTGCCTGACGCCGTGATCCCCGAAGGGGTGGCCACGAACGAACCGCCCCCATGCACCTCTGTCCCCAGTCAGTCGACGCCCCTCCCCCCAACCAGCACCGCCTTCGTTCATGTACTTCCTCACTCTATGTCCATTCTGTAATAAGGACACCAAAATTGAACAGCATAATCCATATGGGGTCTCACTAATGACAAGTAAAGCTTACTAAGATAACATCAGCAGTTCTGTTACTCACACTCCTAGATATTAACCCTAGAATCCTGTTTGCCTTGTTTCGAACGCTTATACACTGTTGTCTAGGCTTCAAATCATTGCTAACAAACACACCTAGATCTTTCTCACAATTCGAGTTTTCTAATTCCATATTAGCTAGTTTATATTTAACATTTGTATGCATCTTCCCTATCTTTAATACCTTGCATTTGTCAATGTTAAACTTCATCTGCCAATTTACTGACCATTCGTGTAAGGTATCTAGATCCCTTTGGAGGCACTCTATATCTCTATCTGAATCAATTGTTCTCCCCATTTTGGTATCGTCTGCAAATTTACTTATCCTACTAGTTATACCTAAATCAAGGTCATTTATGTATATAACAAACAACAGAGGACCTAATACAGATCCCTGGGGGACACCACTTTTGACTGCTCCCCATTCTGACTTCGTACCATTTATGCTGACTCTCTGCTTCCTACCAATTAGCCATGACCTAATCCAGCCCAACAACGCCCCACCTATTCCATGCGCCTCAACCTTTCTCATCAATCTCTCATGGGGGACTCTGTCGAAAGTTTTACTGAAATCTAAATATATTATATCATAATGACTTGTCATTATCTACTGCTTCATATACCTCTGAGAAAAAAACTAAGCAAATTAGTAAGGCAAGAACGTCCCTGAGTGAATCCATGCTGAGAAGAATTTATTAAATTAAATGTATCTAAGTGCTTTCTAATTTTACTAGCAATAATTGACTCTAGTAGCTTTCCTATGATTGATGTAAGACTATTGGGACGGTAATTGGATGCTATTGATTTGTCACCTTTTTTGAAGATCGGAACTACGTTTGCAAGCTTCCAAGCTTCTGGAACTATACCTGTCTCCAATGACTTGTTAAATACAAATTTTAATGGGTAACTTAACTCATCCCTACATTCTTTTAATACTCTAGCATATACCTCATCAGGACCAGGCGATTTATGAGGTTTCATTCTGTCAATTTCCTTAAGCACATCATTTCTACGTATAGTAACTGTACTTAACCTATTTTCTATACTATCGCTATATACCTTACGGACTTCTGGAAACTGTGCCAAATTTGCATTAGTGAAAACGGAAAGAAATTGACTATTTAATGTACTGCACATTTCTAAATCATTTTCTGTCATTTCTCCTATCGAAGTTTTAAGGGGACCAATTACATCTCTAACCTTGGATTTATATGGTTGGTAAAAAGCTTTAGGATTATTTGTTGAGTCATTGGCAACCTTAATTGCATAAAAAATTTGTCTTTCCTAATATCCTTTTTTACCTGTCTTGATAGATTCTGATAGTAAGCAAGTAGGTGAATTTCGCCTTTCCTAATTTTTCTATGTATTCCTCTCTTTTGTCCTAGAAGATCTAATAGTCTATTATTCATCCATTTGGGTTGGTTCTGTGTTGATCTAAATTTTCTTTTGGGGATGTATTTATTTTGTGCATTGAATACTGACTCGATAAAATTATCGTATGTATCTACCAAGGTTGACGTCTCTTCCTGACTTAAGATGACAGGTGCCTGAGAAGGGGTACACTCATTTGGACACCTGGATCGACTTAATTTTTTGACCATAGGGTCAGCTAATAGGGCTCTTCTTAACCCCCCATAATTGGCTTTTCTGAAGTCAGGTATTAATGTTGTATTCTCTCTGGTATTACCTTTCCATTGTATATTAAAATACACAGAATTGTGGTCACTATTTCCTAGGTGGTCCCCTATCTCTACATTATTTACCATATGTTCATTGTTACTGAAAACTAAATCGAGAATATTATTACCTCTAGTCGGCGTATCTATGAATCGAAATAAAAAACTATCTTGTACTACCTCTATAAACTCCTCAGAATCAGAGTCTCCTATTTGATGCTGCCAATCTTTATTCGGAAAATTAAAATCCCCCATAATGCACACTTTGCTAAACCTTGATGCCATTTTAATTTCCTCCCATAATGACGTTCCGTCATTTCTACTCATATTTGGCGGTCTATACATAACTCCAATAACTATGGTCTCACTACCTTCGTTAACCTCTACCCAATAATTATACATGAACAATTATGCTTCAAAACAGAACAGACATTTCACCATACACACAACAATGAACACATGATCACCTCTGCTTAGATAGCCTAAATCCCATATTTGTATCATCATATAGCTTGAATACACTTTAATAGTAACTAGGAACTTGGAATTAGTGAACATATGTAACATCTTATCTAGGGAAGTAAACTGTGGTCTCTCTCTCTATCTCTCTCTCTGAGTGTGTCTGTGTGTGTGTGTGTGTGTGTGTGTGTGTGTTTTTGCAGCCAAGGGGGACATATTTAGTGGGTGTAGTAGTACGTCCTATCGTGTTTCCCATGTTCGCACCCAGTCAGAAGACAGGTTGACGACGCATACATACTAATAACACACATAACAAAGCCACTCCAACAGCTTCCTCTCCAACACCCTTCTCCCCTCTCAACCCGTTCGAAAAGTAGATACGAGGTGCCGATGTAAAGTCTTATACCTCACTACATTCAGCTGACCTAACCTGGATAATATGCAGTAGCCTCCGTGTACCAGGCTAGACTTCTCACCCAAGTTATCCGCCACTGGTTTCAAAGGTCAATGCTAGGGAGATGGGTGCCTCGGCCAAGCCCAGTTTAGCGTTTTTTTTTTTTTTTTTTTTTTTTTTTTTATTCCAGCTACTCCCTCTCGGGCATAGGCTGATAGCCTTTACACTCTACCGCTGAACACGGTGAGGCCCGTGAGGTCTTGTTCCAGCCTAGGGAGTGAGATATGCGAAGCACCTATTCACGGCTCGAACCCAACTCCATCTCTGAAGATGCTTCGCCTCTGTGCTTCACAGTCTCACTCCCCAGGCTCGGACCCTCACTCTCAGAACGCCACCTATTGAGCAATTAACTCACTAGGCATTGCCCCCCTGTAGCATATTTTGAATATGGGAATATTCATACAGTGCTATTTAATCAGGGAACAATGAGGGTATTTTATTTTGGCATTTCGGTGTGCTGTGGTAATGCACTGATACTAGGTACAGCACAAATTCCATCCCAATAATATCTTCCCATTGACATAGTGGGATTCGAACCCGGGTCCATTGGATTACCAGTCCAGTGGCAAGACCACTCTGCCACACCTCCCCAACATTACTCTACAGGGGAGGTTTTCTGGGCCCCCTTCTCCCTCATGCCTAGCCCCATTAGTGTTGAGATTTTAGACATTCGCACCACTAGTTTGGTGATTTTAAGACCCTTCGTGCCATTTACAGTAGGTGTCGATTTTTTTCCTAGCAAGCGATATATATATAGGTAGCCTGCAATTTAGGATGATCCACCTTCGGGGTATTTTTCTACCGAAAAATGAAACATTTATTTCGAAAAGGGGTCTTGGGGGTAACTAACTACAAACTTCCTCTTAAATATGCACGTATATGTTTATACAAGTTATGATGGAAATAGGGTGTTATCTTTGGCAAAAACATTCAAATATACACACGCAAGCCACATACGGACAAATATAAATGTATATTTCCAGAATAGGCACTTTACCTACACTAAGAATGAATATACAATGATAAATACAAATATATTGACTTGAATATGTGCTGTATATTAACTAACACCTTACGAGCGGCCTATGCGGTTTATTTATGTGTACCGCACAGCGGGGTGTTTTTAGCCAAAATAGGGCTGTTTACGTGATCATTTTCATGCCTAAATAAGACCCAGAACGTAAAACAAGTACCTATCCCTGAAAGGGCATAAACAGAGCTTTCGAATGACACCATAACGATCCTTGTATGATGGATAGTTTTCTTGCAATAACCGTGCAACGCGAGTGCAAAAAGCAGGTAATTCGGTACTTTCAGTACATAATTGAGTATGTAGCGAGTGAGAGAGGGAGGAGGGAGCTGAGATTTGTGTCAGTAGGTTCGCCGCGGTGGTCTGGAGCAGTCATACGCTCGCTAGTCTCCTGCCACCACTTGTCTCTCTCTCTCTCAGCCACATTACGTGCTGAAATTGCCACTCGAGTTATGTCGAGCGCCGCCACATAGTCCAGCTTTTTTTAACTCGACTTATGTTGCTCGCCGCTAAATAAGGGCTAAAGTAAAATCATATAATTGTCTTTCAACTATGTTTCTATATTAACCCCTTGAGGTTCGAGTCCTTAGAGTGCCACTTGTATTTGTTGATTTAATTCATTGAGTTTAGAAGTAAAATGGGTTGGTGAAAAAATATGATTTAACCCCTTGAGGATTATGACGCGTTTTGACAGCTTATTCTGGGTATTATATTAGATTATTGTATACAGGCTAGCAAAGATCCGTGGGAATTACAAGGGTAAAGACTATCTCGGTTAACCCTTTGACGTCTGTATACCCTTCCTAATCGGAGTAAAATTGTCTACTAAGAGCCATAACATAGAATACAAACATGACATTAAAACATATTTATCAAATCATCCGCCGATTTAAATGCAAATTTGTCATAATTTAATATTTCATCATATTTCAGTTTCACTTTCGAAAATATCTAGTAAAACTAATGAAATAATCGGCATTACCATGTGCATATTTAAACAACCTTTATCAGCAACCTGAGCAGCAATTAGATGGTGTGTCATTATTAACGCCACTTGTCTTAATTAACGCCAGAAACTCCGATCATGGAAATCCTACAGTGTTTGTATCTTGGAATTATAGAATTATGTTCTTTTATGAGGTAATTAAATAATGCGGGTGTCTGAGTGTTACTGATCACTATTATTGCATTAAATTACTGTAATTACAACAAACAATTTTAGTGAGTGAATACAAGTTTCTATCTAACTAAAATTGCGTAACAATGATTACGTCAGTCACCGAAAATGGAGCAATCAAGCTACTACAATACTCCTTTAACATGCAATCAAGCTACTACAATACTCCTTTAACATACAATCAAGCTACTACAATACTCCTTTGACATACAATCAAGCTACTACAATACTCCTTTAACATACAATCAAGCTACTACAATACTCCTTTAACATACAATCAAGCTACTACAATACTCCTTTAACATACAATCAAGCTACTACAATACTCCTTTAACATACAATCAAGCTACTACAATACTCCTTTAACATACAATCAAGCTACTACAATACTCCTTTAACATACACAGATTAGTTTACGATAAAAGAATGAGGTCTTTAGAATGTTCACCCTTTAATTGCAACTATAATGTATGCATAATTATATAACCCTAAAAAAGTAACCGAGAGTGTAGACATGAATCCACTTCAGAATGAAAAGAGTAATACTAAAAAGGTTAACCCATATCCTGGCAACTATTGGACGATTTTGTTCAGCTTAGGAAGGACGTCTACACATTAAGAGGCTGCAGACTATCTCAATTAATCCTCTTGGCTACCATCTACTGTATACTTCATGTAGCTGCATAAAATCGTAAATCAATCAGAAAAATGCCTCGCCGCTACTGAAAGGGTTAAACCTGAAAAATAACAGAAAACGGAAAGGGAAAGGGAGACCCTGTAAAACTCCAAAGCTGAATTCGAAGGTAAAAAAGATAAGAGCTTTATAGAGTACTGGTACATCGACGGAGGTTTGGGGATGGGGGAAGGTGGGATTTTGCGTAAGCTTGTTTGTGTGAGGATTCTACTGTAAAAATGTGTGTAACAAAAGTATATACAGTATATATATATATATATATATATATATATATATATATATATATATATATACACTGTTCGTTATAGGTAGAACAAATATCCCAACCACAACCTCTCATAACTAAAAGAAGCGACTTCTGTAATAATATTGAACTAATACTTAATGTGTGGACATCTATAGCCCATTTGCTTAAGCCCTTTTAGAGTTACAAAGGATAAAGGTTAAGTTTTCTTATATATTTCTATATTTCTATATATATATATATATGCCTATATATATTCGAACCATACAGGTAGGAGGTCCAGCCACCTAGCCTATACCACCAAGTGTTGACGCATAGTGATAATATTGAAGAGGGTAACACCAATCTGATTAAAAGAGATTCATCTACCTACAGGTAAATTAGCCTACTATAGTCTATTCAATATTCAGTAGGCAAGAAAACTTAACCTTTATCCTTTGTAACTCTAAAAGGGCTTAAGCAAATGGGCTATAGATGTCCACACATTAAGTATTAGTTCAATTACAGAAGTCGCTTCTTTTAGTTATGAGAGGTTGTGGTTGGGATATTTGTTCTACCTATAACGAACAGTGTATATGTGTATATAGGTTATCCACCGTAGAGTTGCAGTCAAGATTCCTGTATTATTTCATTGGTAGAAAACAACAATAATATATTAACGAATTTAGAAAATCGAAACAAAAATAACAATTAAATAAATATATAATTCAAAAACAAAATAGTATAATAAATAATATAATAATTATAATCCATAATAATCCAGATTGTTCACTTGGCTATGTTTTGTATGGGATACTGGATATGTTTGGTTTAACTAGATTTTGATACAACAGGACTGGGTAGGATACTAAGATTAGATTCCTAAAATACCTACAGTTATGTTATGGCTAGGATTTGTTTTTTCCCAGGTGAAGATATTGAGGGATAAGCCTTTACAATGGCACATCCAATCTACTTTCCGAATTATGTTGAGAGGGGAGAGATAATCAAGGTCTGGTGAGAATAGGTTTGGTAATGATTAATTTGGTTAGGAAAATATAGGTTAGAATTGATTTGATTAGGATGGAGCAGAAAAGGACCCGTATGTTTTAGCTTATTAAGTTTCTTGGATGAATACAGACTATTATACAGTGTTGAAATACAGACTATTATACAGTGTTGAAATACAGACTATTATACAGTGTTGAAATACAGACTATTATACAGTGTTGAAATACAGACTATTATACAGTGTTGAAATACAGACTATTATACAGTGTTGAAATACAGACTATTATACAGTGTTGAAATACAGACTATTATACAGTGTTGAAATACAGACTATTATACAGTGTTGAAATACAGACTATTATACAGTGTTGAAATACAGACTATTATACAGTGTTGAAATACAGACTATTATACAGTGTTGAAATACAGACTATTATACAGTGTTGAAATACAGACTATTATACAGTGTTGAAATACAGACTATTATAGTGTTGAAATACAGCTGCATTACAATGTTCTTGGTAATCCCGCATACAAAATAACGAAAGTAAAAGTACTCTACTTGGAAAAACAATCTAGTCTAACTCAAGCGTACAGAATCAATTCCATATACTAGTATATATTCTAGTATCACCTAACGTTGTCAATACAGTTGTCCATAAGTATACGGTGTTTAAATTCAATAGTAGGCTATTGCAACCTTTAGAAACAATGACAATACATTTTTTGCTTGAGCTATCAAATGTGTATCTAAATAATTTAAATTGCACATACAGTTACTAACATGATCTTGAATTACTAATAAGTGGAAGTCCAGTCTTTTATTAAACTAGCTAATAGTCCTAATTGTCTTTTATTTGGAGAATAATGAACATACCGGTAATTTCTTAAGTCAGTCCCGCGAAGTACAAAGGAGTACAAAGGAAATCAAGCAACAAAAGGTCTAGTGACCCTTCTAGGCTGCTTGTCCTCCAAAACACTGAGGATCAAGTGTCCAAACAGTGGTTTAGAGTGGGTAAGGGAACATTGGAAAGGGAACTACTGCCCTGGCACTAATGTCCGTGGCATAGTACTGTATACATGTACTGTACTGTATACAAGTACTGTATACATGCATCGATACCAACAGGTTACTGCCCAAATAATAGTGAATTTAAGAAGGAAACTTAAGTTATCACAATATCAAAAAGGGGGAATATCACAAAGGGTGAAATAATGGCCTTTATCTTGTTAGGCCTATAGCCTATTGGCCAATAGAGGCGCCACGGTCGCGGTCGGATAACAAATATAACCATTTAGGCTAGTGCGCCCTCCTCTTATATGAGAATATGAGCATGATTAGATTAACACTAGATTAGCGGGCTAGCGGTTTATTTATATGTACCGCCCAGCGGGGTGTTTTTAGCCAAAATAGGGCTGTTTACGTGATCATTTTCATGCCTAAATAAGACCCAGAGCGTAAAACAAATATCTATCCCTGAAAGGGCATGGACAGAGCTTTCCAATGACACCATAACGATCCTTTTATGACGGCTAGTTTTCTTGTAACAACCGCGCAACGCGAGTGCAAAAAGCATGTAATTCGGTACTTTCCCCATTAAATTCAGTATGTAGCGAGTGAGAGAGGGAGGGAGGAGGTGGGATTCGTGTCAGTAGGTTCGCCGCGGTGGTCTGGAGCAGTCATACGCTCGCTACTCTCCTGCCACCACTTGTCTCTCTCTCTCAGCAACATTACGTGCTGAAATTGCCACACGACCTATGTCGCGCGCCGCCAGATAGTCCAGATTTATTATACTCGACTTATGTTGCGCGCCGACAGTTAGGGGTTAATAACCAGTATTCGAGAATGGATAATAAGTCGTAGGCGTGTGCATAAATCTTTAACCATCTTGGGGGTGTAATGGTTAAGGTGTCTAAAATCTGTGTGATAGCCCAGGTTCGAATCCCGGTGGATCACACACATGCTTTCATTAATTTCATAGGAGGTGTTTAGTGGTGTGGTGAAATTAATTAAAAATAGATGAGCAGTTTCGTTGGTTACACCCATTTTGATCTTAGAACCTTTAACCCTTTCAGTACTGGTGCCGTTCGTGTAACTTTATGCAGCTCCCACTGCATGTAGCTAAGAGAATCCCACTCTTGATCCTTACTGTATAATCATTTAATCGGGATAATTTGCTATCATCCTAAGCTATATACTTCTCTCGATCCCATACCCAACCAATAAAGCACAACTAGCATACATTACACAACACTCAACCAGCCTTCTGCGAGTCCCTCAATGTAACACAAGCTCAAAGGACGCTGCATTAGCATCACATAAATTCTACTAAAAAGAATAGGCTAAAAATGTAAACGGCACAAATATAGACATATATACTGTATATACTGGATAATTGCCACGGTAATATAATGCACATCACCTGTGCAAATGCGTGATCATAATCCTAGGAGTCAGTCCGTGAACATGCAGGGCGGCCGCATGGGGGAGGGATGGCGCAGGGTTACCAACCAAATGAAACCACAAACTACCGCTAGATCCGTTCTCCGAAGCAACTAGATAGTCAATAAATGTAAGAACTCGCTAGATAATGCCACAATCTCTAGAATATGTCTGAATTATCTAGAATATCGTTAAGAATTATGCTGCTAAAAAGTACAAAATTGCCGCTGTATAGAGTACCTCTACATCTAGCGATAAAGTACCTACGTTGGCAATACTGGGATAGCGTTCCGTCTGCCGACATCGCGTTGCCACTTGTCAGCCAATTTCATTCTCGCCCTGTTGCTCAAATATCTGTGATTCCACTCCATAATTTCCCTCATACTTTAAGCCCTACCTTCTCGCAGTGTGTGTGATTTAACCCTGTAGTAGGCATAGGCGAATATGTAATAGCAAGTGTGTGAAAATATTGGGATAATTGCAAGAGATAGGAGCCAAATCATTAAACACATTTTCGAACGCTTCACGCCAAACACCATCAGAAAACCACAGGTTTTAGGTCTTAATGGAATCGGCAATTATATTGCTAACTTGCCACGAGGACACATGTTTAATAAGTAGCTTTCTGAAAGGCAATAATGTAGCTAATCTTTAAACTGCTAGAACACAAAAGCAGGACTAGCCTAATGGCGACCCAACAGACACTACAATCCCACACTACTTACCTCCGTTCAAGATTGGAGTTACTGCAGCCGCTCAGCTTACACTCGGCCTATATTCGCTTGAACGGAATACAGAAGCCCTGCTATCCTTTACATTGCACTTGCAGCGTTGTAAAATCCTGATATATCTATAATAACGTCAAGAATCGCGAGACACAACCGGACACCGCAGGAAATGTAAACGCAGTGTGGGGAAGAAGACGGTGGGCGGAGCTTAGTGTGTGACGTCATGAGCTTGGACCATCGAGTTTTTTTAATGTTGCCAATGTCGATTAACTGTTCTTGATATGGTTATTTGGCAATGTGAGAGCGTCTTGAAATAATTAATCAAACGCGATATTGAGTATGTTCTATAACTATTAGGCACCGGTGTGAATAAATCTGACGCCTCAGCTTGTGTTTACTGATTCGAGGTATTACAAACCTTTAAATTTTGAAAAGCGTGTGAATATGAAAATAGGAAATGATGATGGTGGGATTTAGGTAAAAACTATGAGGTGCAGCTTCGGTGTTGTAATTTCGTGCACTTGCGTTAGCTAGTGTATTGTAAATAACAATGGTGCATCTACAGCAAACGGAAAACTGGTGTGGTCTGAGTGATATACATTCCAGTGTTCCGATTACGGCATTATTTACAGTACAGTCTACGACAGAACTGCTGTCATGGCCTGAGGCAATGTGTTAGTTCACTTATCTTTTAATAGATGGCCCTTTAATCGCTTCCAATAAAAGGGGGCGGGGTTAATATAAGAGGTTGGAAGGAGGAGGAGTCAAACGTGTGTGTGTGTGTGTGTTCTAGAACAGCACGCAGAATAAGTTTATGTTAACATAACACACAGGCTATATTATGAGATTACCTCATGCTGGATCACAAAATAATAAGTAACACACATCAGGTGTTGCGTTATTTATGGAATTGAATATACAGACAATCAAGTTTATATCCTTCGCACTTCCCATTCCCCCCTCTCCCATTCACCCCAACTCTCCTTCTTCACCAGCTTTCACTCCCCTCCCTCCCTTCCCTCCCTCCCTCCCTCCCACCCTCTCTCTCTCTCTCTCTCTCTCTCTCTGTCAAGGACGTAAATGATACCCTCTAATATACGCAGATTAATACTATGCGATTTTTTTGAATTTACATATACATAATAAATGTTAGGGATGACTAAAATAACAAACATATATTGATTAGGAATAGGATAACTAGCGAGTCAGCGAACACCACCTATTGCTAGCTGCCTCGCTAGTTATCTTATTCCTACTTAAGCTACGATTCCCGAAGAACACGTCTATATTTGTTTGTATATATATTAAGTGTAACAATAACACTTAGGATTCAAGTTACTTTTGTTGGCTTAAGGAATAAGTTGAATAATACATATACTTATGACCTCCACAATTTGTAATGTTTGGGGAGACGGCGCTTCAAGCTCTCTCCTCTGTCCATCACATGCAAGCACCAACCCTCCCACACCCACACTCACACAGGATACAAAACACACACACCCATTTACACCCGATAACATAAAACGCACATCACACACATGATCACATATAACGTAATGGGCACAAATCACTCACACATGATAACATAAAACGCACACACACACACACTGGTCCAGGTAAACTAGAAAAGGTATTAGCATTATTGAGGAAATGCTGCTGTCTTCAGTGAGTGCCATGGCCATCCTGACGTATACAGACTAATAACACACATAACAAAGCCACTACAACAACTTCGTCCCTCTCCAACACCCCTTCTCCCCTCTCAACACTCTTCAGAAAATAGGAAAAGTAGAAAGTAGCTACGAGGTGCCGTTGTAAAGGCTTATCCTTCAATACCTTCACTTGACCTGACCCCATCCGAGGTTTAGCTGGTCCACAAGGGTGTGTGACATGAACCCAATAGAGAATTTGTGGGCCATCATGTCATGGAGTGTCCACCTGGGGAGGATAACATAAGCTCTACAGCTTCACTACCCTACATCCTCAACAACAAGAATGTCATGGAGTTGAATGTGGTCCTGGTTAGGATTGGAAAGGGCGGGAGGAGTGGGATCGGGGGGGGGGGGGGGGAATCCGTCGCCGCCATAATATAAGTTGGAATTTTTTAAATCAACTCCAACGAGAATACAGGAGGTAGTTGATGCAGCTGGTGGGTGGAGATCATATTGATTGAATACATATAAATTGTAAATGTTTACATTTAAGAACCCTTTATATATATTATATAATGTGTATGTGTTTCCAATGTTCACGTAACATAATGATGGTGAAATAATACATATTAAATTAAATTCCAGGTAACATACACAGAGCTATAGTATAGTTTTAATTATGTTTGGAGGATAATTTAAACAATTCGAAGTACAAATGTAAAAGCCTAAACAATTTATAACAACTTTAAAACAACATAACCAGATTGCTTGGATTATCGTTAATTGTTCAATTCGATGACTTACCTTATAGTAAATCATTACAATGGGTAGCGCCGAACTGTTTACTGATAGTGGGAAGCCACAGTAATTAAGCTAGTAATTAAGAATCCACTGAGAAAAGTATAATGCAATAATCATAGCGTGTCATATTACATGTTAAGGTAGATTATGAATTGGTCAACCACAGTGCTGTGAATAGTGGTATGGAAGAAAAACAGATTTACTCTAATATCAAAATTTGTTTTTATTACAAAGAAACACGTTTCGGCTCATCTAAAGTGTTTTATCTAACTGAGCCGATATTATCTTGTCTTTATGATATATATATATTTGGTTATAATTTGGTCCCAGCTAGATTACAATGTGATCCAACTTGTCTTAATGCGTGGATTGTAACATCCCGTTTCAGTTACTTATACATTTATACAATTGTTCACACTAACCAGGACACCAAGGTTGGCAACTTTGAGTGTTTTGCAACGGAGCATATCTATTTATTTTCTATAACACATTGTATAAGGTAAATAATAGAATACGAGTTAATAATTGAAAATCAGTATAGGTAAAAAGAACAGTATTATTAAAACACCAAAATAATTGTTATGGACAGCTTTGACCACGATGATGAGGAAAATTATATACTCGGTTAGGAGAGAGAAGGGGGAGGGAAAAAGAGAGAAGGGGGGAGATAGGGGAAGGAAGCAGAGACAAGAGGAGGAGGGGGGAATGGGAAGTTCGAAGGATAGAAACTTGATTGTCTGTATATTAAATTCCATAAATAACGCAGCACCTGATGCGTGTTACTTATTTGTGATCCAGCATGGGCTAATCTAATAATATAGCCTGTGTGTTATGTTAACATAAACTTATTCTGCGTGCTGTTCTAGAACACACACACACACACGTTTGACTCCTCCTCCTTCCAACCTCTATATTAACCCCACCCCCTTTTATTAGAAGCGATTAAAGGGCCATCTATTAAAAGATAAGTGAAGTAACACATTGCCTCAGGCAATGACAACAAGTTCTGTCGTAGACTGTACATACTGAATCGTTTCTGATTAATTTAATTATGAAGCTTCATATACTTGCTACCTTTATTGCGAATAATAGGCTATAATTAACACCGAATTGTAATGTAAACTTTACTGCCGATCAGCTCAGAATATAAAACCAGTGGGCTTTACACGCATACAAATATAAGATGGGGTTCAGACCGTTTAGTAGGCTACAGCTTCACGTGTTCCAAAGCATCTAACTCTGTAAAATTTAATTAGTTATCCCTTAATACATTTTTTTTTTAATTTAAAGAACGTATTGCATAATTAATTGCTTAATCACGGCAACACTTAGTGTGGTAGAAAATAATTATGAAGTTGATATTATTTAGGTGTAGTTAGTGAAGATTTTGGAAGATTTGAAGGAAGTAGTTAAAAAGTGGTATTGCCTAGATTTGTTTTTTTTCATCTTGTTAGAAATTTGGTGAAAGTAGCCTAGTCCATGGGTCCGATTCTCAAATTTCATGAATTGCTACCGTACCAAAGTTTGTTGTTTTCTTCAAAGTCTCCAGTAAACGACTACTAAGTGTTAATATATAGTAGTTGTTGTTGTTGTTCCCTAAGCTGCCTGGCCGAACAGCCCCGAGTTCCTGAGGAAGGCCATGGCCACGATCGGGCTTTCCCACAGAGCTCTCATTGAGTCTAGATTGTGTTGTTGGCGTAAGTGGTTGTGTGAAATGCAGTCTTCTATGATGTGTTTAATGGTATGGGGTATAATATATAGTTATTGGATATCACTTCGGAAGATCATACTGTATACAAAAACAATGCGTTTTATTCTAGAATCATCGTCATTAGTCCACTAGGATCGTACCTATTTTTGTTCGGGTGCACATAATAGACTACGCTCTCTCTCTCTCTCTCAGATGTATAACTATCTGCTCGCTCGCTCTCGTTCTAGGGCGCTCACTCTCACGCACTCACTGTCACACACACTCACTCTCTCACTCACACACTCTCTCTCTCTCAGATGTAGACCAGATGGCTGGAGTACAGAAGGAAAGAAGAGCAATTGGACAGAGGAAGAACAAGCGGAGAAGTGAGAGGTTTAGTAGAAGACTGAAAGTATCCTATCCTCCTTTCCATATACTATATACCCTCCTCGATTCCTCTTATAATTGTTGTCATCCACACTGCTTTCATCTATCTGTAACAGCGCATTTTGAGCGACTGTACACTTCTAAGATAAACCATATAATCACATATACAGTATAACTCTGTTACGTCCTGGGATATATAAACACTGGGCTCTTTCTATTGGACTAGGTATGCGGCAACAAGCAACAACGGAAAACGCTAGATCCAACCCTTTTCTATAAACCCAGGCAACAAACCACCCTAAACCGTCAAGAGTCCTGCCTGGACAACGAGGTATCCTATGACTCGGTTACAGGGTGCACGCACTATAGACTGCTGATAGTCAAGCAGGCTATATAAAAGATCACACAATTAAGTTGACTTAAAGCTTCAAGGAAAAGATAGATAATGGAATTAAATTGCAGAAACAATTTAATAACAAACGAGAAGAAAGTACATTTAACGTTACATTAATTAATACAACTAATCACCCCTGCGTGAAAGAAGGTGAAAGCAAACAGTCCTCAAAACATCGTACAGGTAGACGAGATGCGGGTTTCTAAACTGCATGCGGCTACTGTAGGATCTGATGCTTAGCAAAGAAAGTAAGTTACGGATTTAGAGAACTCTTAACTCATAAGCAGGAATAAATACTAGTGATAGGCCATACAGTATATAATGGCATAGGTAAAATTAAATAAAGGCAGCAACTCGCAACATAACCACATACAGGTGTGCTTCTCACTCTTAGTCAGGCAAGCCTGCTCGGACAGAGTCTCTAAGCCACACCCTGACTCACAATGCTCACAAAAACGGTAAACTGTGGCACAATAACAAGCATACAGAAATAATAAACCCCTAGCTGTTAATCTGCCAGGTGGCAGAGGTCTAGCCGGAAGGATATAGGCTTCGGATACCCGGGCTGAGCCACCTGCTCTAGCCTAGGGACGTTCCCAAGTCTGTGCGCCAAATTACTCTAATTGAAAGGGTGCTCTCTTGAGAGACTCAGATCGCAAGTATCTGACTCTCTCCTGGCGACCCTAAAACAAAAGCAAGACGTGCTAGCGCAGTGCTGCGTGGACTAGGCAAGGGCCCTCACACAACACAACGCTAGACACACAGGGACACAGACAAGAAAATGCCCCCAGACTCCCACGGGTATCCTAGTAAAGTCGTGCGGGTCCACAGGACTCGCACCAGCAGACTTTACTTAAAGGATCGCAAAAAGCCTCCCCTCCGGTCTAGCCCCTGCTAACCTGACACAAGAACACACTAGCAAGCATGAAACCACCAAATATGAGACAACAACAAAGCTTCCTAGGTCTCATTAACAATTACATCTCTGCATAAGGCCCTAAATCCTATCTAGTTATCTGAGAGCTCGTCGTTAATACAATAATAGATATAAGGTCTGTCAAGGGGATGGGATAATTAAGTAGATTGGTGAAGTAGTGGAAGGAAGGTATACAAAGTAAGAGAGAAAGTTTCTAAGGGGGT
The DNA here is from genome assembly GCA_032716605.1 of Paralithodes platypus. Taxonomy (NCBI): domain Eukaryota; kingdom Metazoa; phylum Arthropoda; class Malacostraca; order Decapoda; family Lithodidae; genus Paralithodes; species Paralithodes platypus. The sequence goes on from CM064508.1 coordinate 17,194,643, forward strand.
TGAGAGGGATAGATATCAAGGGGGTCCGAAGGGTACGACAGTGAGGTGAGCTCTGAGTCTTGAATCTGTCTGGACCCCACCCTAGGCATGCAAAATACATCCCATGCTTGGCAACACTCAACACAGTTGCCGGGTCAAAATCCTCTACCCCGTGCGTGAGTCGAAACTAAGCCTAACGTTGCGATCAAATGCATATGGCAACGTTTTCAGGCTCGTCCCAAGCTGGACTCTCCGCGCGAAGCAACGTCCCCCAGCCGGTCTCTCTCTCCCGCTCGTCTCCTCCCACTCTCACTAGACTTACATCTTATATATTATAATGAAACAATCAACTATCGAGAATAAAATATACTAAGATGCGTTGGTTAAGAATAAGGGCAGCTTCAAGCTGTGAAACAACATAAGAATATCCCAGACATTAGTTATGTTGTCGTAGCATATATATACTAAGGAAAAGCCTGCCGGCCGGCTGCCGCCAGCCGGTTTCTAAACGGCTGGGCAGCCGACGCGCGCGCATGCCCGCACGTGGCTACTATGCAGAAGCGTCACAACTCACACCATTATAACTACCTTTTAAAAACAACTGTAAGTGTGTTGGTGTGATCTCCCTATAGAAGCTCACACCATCACAATAGAAGCTGGTAACTTTCCACTCTGCTAAGGCAAGCACGGATCCCACGATCACCAAATTGTATCACACTTCCGTTGCCAAGATATCGAGAAGTAATTGCTAGAAACTTTGTCACATCCAGTTGTCACATGGTGTTGCTGAACCGCGCCCCTCCCTCAAGAGGCAGAGGGCGAGTCAGTCAGCACACCACCACACCCTAAGGAGGGTATCTCTCTCCAGCCCTCTGGGTAAAACTAGTGACCTGTATAAGTGTAGAAGTACCTTATAAGTAACATACAAGTACGCAGTGACATACAAGTGTTCTAGTGATTCCCTTCTAATCATTTGTTCTCTCTCTTTACAGGAAGATCATTATTACTTGGAAAACAGCTCATAGTTCTAGGTTGCTATTATTAAAGTGTTATCACTAAGTAGTAAGTAGAGTACTTATCTCGGTACACACTCAACATCGAGTATACACCACATTAAGAAGTACTTTATAATTACATTGCCCCAACGCATGGGACGTCTAGTGTAATATATTCTAATATCTCAAAATTAGGATTAAGGGTTAAAGACATATATTTTGCTGTTAAATAAACCAAACAAAGCCCCGTGCTTGTTTATTTTAAAACCTCCCTACATATTTCCAGTGGTTCCAGATTACTACAGAGTTCATTACAACGTACAGGAAATATTGAGGTAAGATAATAAGTTAACCCTAACCATTCCGCTCAGTGCCTCAACCATAAATCGCCCGCTACATATTGGTTGACAGCGTAAAAGGGATACGATTAACCCCTAAAGTAAAACGAACCATTAAAGTAAAAAAAATAAGCCTCCGAAGAACAACTAATAAGACACTTAATAACCGCATAGCAACCTAGAAAAACAACTATAGACAATATATAATACATGAGCAAAAAGGAAATAACAAAGACAAAAGTATTCAGTGAAGAAAGATGTACAGTGAACATCAGAGTGAAGTGGTACTGGAGGAGATTACAGACGTTAGCTACAATAATCGCTGACCAGACACTCCCCACTAGGCACCGCGCATCAGCAGGCAAACTCTCACCAGACTCACCCCACTGACTCACCTGAGTCAGCCACTGACTCACCGAGTCACTCACTGAGTCACCCTACTCACCCCTCAGACCTCAGCTCACGCGCTCTTCAAGGTCTGACGTGGCGGTGACGTCATAGCAAACTCTACGGATATATTACTACGTTCTTCAATCAACACAGCTGATGGAAGTCTTCAAGCAACACAACCTACAAGCAGTACCAATTATTGTATTAGGTTAGTGATTAGAGTAACACTGCAATACACACTTAATAATACTAGTGAATTAATAATAGCCTACTAGTAAACTTACAACACAGCAATGCCACAGTGAATTATTTTTCTTGATATCTAACTACTAATTACTTAACGAATTTTGAAGTGTTACTGTACGTACATTTTTATCCATATTTTCGGTTTAGTCAATTCAAGTATTGTTTCAAGAACTTTAATCTCACACTAAGAGAAAATATAATTACTTCCTTAAATAGTTCGCCCTTAGACGTTTTACATTTAAAGGTCTTACAGTAATATATTTTATTTGCAGTAACAGTACAAAATTAAGAGGTTTTCTAACAGTGATCAAACTCTTTTTTCTGTTATTTCGTGTTGTGTGTGTCTTTTTAAATTTCTTAGTAAGAGAATAGGCAATCCCTATAGTGCCTTACTAATCTTAATTTCTTAGTAAGAGAGTATCCCTATACAGTGCCTTGCTAACTTGAATTTTTCCTAAACTACCATGTATAATTTTTGTTTGCTGAACTCATAGTCTAACTAACATCAATTCATCCTTCAACTTGGATAGAGGTGTGACGTTAAAGTGAAACTCCTACGACCTATATTCTATGCTAGTGACCTTGGATATTACGTCATTTCAGAATTTCAGGTGGGGATTATGTTTCAATGCGTGTCAAATTTTCTTGAATTTGAAAGTGGAATTTAAGGAATAGAAGTTTGAGCCCCAGTCAGACACAGAGTTGAGAAAAGAAGTAGGGACACAACTGGATTCTTACATTGACGACTTGACTGAAAGACTAGCTAACTTTTTCAAGGAGACATCGGGCCACCCTGATACATCCTTAGCGCAAGCGAACTTCTAACAATATTTACACAAAATATAAGGTCCTTCGTGTCGCCCAGGCACCAAGGTTATGTTATTCTGAGACTTTGTAATGCACTTATCAGATTTTTTCCCCTACGAACGTCCGACACTTTAAATATTTGTACAAAGACTAGTGTACAACACCTGCATTTCAAAGGTAAGTTTAATATTTATAAATTTCCAGGACTAGGGTAAGTTAGATAGAGGCAAGTGTAGAGAAGTTTTCAGAAGAACTTAGTACACTCAAAGCTATCACAACTACAACTACAGCTACAGTTCCCGCTACAGCTATGACAGCTACAGTTATGCCAGCTATCACTACAGCTACAGCCAGAGGCAATCCTCACGTGGATGCTCAGACACAGCTTACAGTCCACTTGCCTATGTTTTCTGGGAAGAATTGTCCTAACTACCCAGCTGGACCGTTTTCTTTCCTACACAGAATAGACGAGTACATGAAATCCCGTAACATCAAAAAGGCCGTAAACAAAATTGCCTTTGTCCGGTTACATCTGAAACCAGGAACTGCTATCGACCTTGCTCAAGCAACCACTCCATTTCAGACATCAAACTACGAGGATTTATGGGTAAAACTCGCAAACTTCGCTAGCACTGGAAGTCACGATGGTCACCAGTCAAGGAAATCCATCACCCCAGTCGCTAACCAAACTCCAAGGTCTCATCCAGGTTTAGAGATTATCCCGGAGTCCCCGGAGTCACCTTCGGACACTGATGCGAGCATTGCTGCGGACACAGATACTGCTTCTGAGACCTCGTCGGACCCAGCTCCCGAGATTCCAGGCGCTACAGCAGAGACTGTTCCCGCATCTATTCTCAAGTTGGTGCCAAGGCTCCACCCCAACAAAAAGACCGAGCAAATTACTCTTGTCAAGCCAAGAAGACCTCGTAGACCAGACCCCGAGCTAATTCCTCTTGCCAATCCAAGAAGAGCTCGTGAGATAGTGACAGTATCACAGACAGTATGTACCTACTGCAATCATAATGCAAGGAGAAACCACTCTTGCGGGGCGAGTCGCAGACCTAGTCCGACGCCTTCGCCTCCGAGAAGAACTGGTACAATTCCTAAGAAGTGTGGCCACTGCCTTAAAGTTGGTCATACAAGAACAAATTGATGGAAACGCCATCCACAGTTACTCCCACAGCGGAAACAAAAGTCACAATGCAAATCCCGAGTGCATACAAAACCTCGTAGGGCAGGAAAACCACAACGTAACCCTTGCCAAAAGCATCGAGAAAGACCTGCACGAAGGGGATACTGCATCGTTTGTGAAACTCCGTATGGACACGACACAAAGTATTGCCCTCATGTAGACACCCCGAGTAGACCAAGAGATAAGTCGCCTCCTTAGCGATTCTGGTCCCTACCAGCGTGTCAGATCCTTTAGTTCCAAGACTAAAATTGGCAGACCCTCTGCAGTACAAACTCTCCTGAGTCGCAGAGAATCAGACCCCTCCACGGTCGACATTTTGTGTCACAATCAACACCTTACACTAAGGTTATACATGACTAAGCCAGTTTTACGTGGTGGATTAAGCCTCACACCAAGGTCCCACACGTAGTCCCCAATACATTCTTGTGGCGGTAGACACCTTTTGACACAGGTCTCCTACTAAACCCACAGATAGTTTGCGTTGCAGAAGCACCTAAGCAAAGAAAGGTTCCGCACAAGCACAAATCATCTATGTCCAAGACATAATGAATCTGAAGGATAACCACATCAACATGAAGTCTCACAGATTAAACTTCACCCATAGTTGTTCCGGTACTCAGTACTGTGTTCGATCTGATTTATCCCCAGCACCGATTTAGTAACAGCTGTTCCAACAAGCATGGGCAGTTAGTTTACGCATCCTTGGAAGCTTTTCCAAGTCGATGGTGCATAAGTCTCAGTTGGGTCAACACTCTCGAAGTACATACACAACACGCATTACGCGCTCTTTCCTGCATTCGATCATTATAGCAGCGACTGTGTCAACAAGCATGACCAGTTTCACCTGCAAGATCCTAAGAGTGCTAGGATCAAGAGCCATATTGCAAACCAAGATTACTCTCGCTCGTATCCACAGGTCAGAAGGGTCGTACTAAAGAAGGTGCACACCTTCCAATTGGGTTTCATGGATAGTTTCCCTTAGTAGTATCCGGAAGAGAATGGAATTGTGAGAGGAATAGGGTATGCCTTCCAGAACACTACCCGAAAGTTATAGCCGATGTGGAAAGACCTTTTACAGCACATGTAAGTACATTACCAACGGCATCCAGATCCATTTTGTACTAACACATCCTGCAGGCAAACCCTGTAGAGGATATGAACCGCCGTAGAGTTATAGAATGACTTGCGCATCTACTCAGGTATGTTCAGCGCATAAGTAAACATTCTCCTGAAGCTACGAAGACCTAGACTTAGGATTGTAGTCGCCTTCCGCAGTGTATGACTAACAACACTAAAGAATTTAACCAAAGCACTACATATCCCTCAAAGTAATCCTAGGCAAGTCTAAAACACACGTTCTTCCTTTGGTTGTCACCAACCCGATTGGTAACCAAGAACAAGACAGTTTTAGGTGGTTGATCGCCACAAAGACAACCACACAGCATATTCTAGCCAAGTTAAGGAAATACTTCCCACAATCTGATCCATCAGATCTCCTACACGACATAGGAATAAGGGGAATACAAAAATTCAAAGTAACTCAAAAAGTCTAAGTTTTTCTTAAGTGGAACTCCATCACCTCATGGATAGACACCAGAAGACTTGACTGTACATTCACGATCAGTATCTGAGATGTCCAAGTAAGCCAATCTCGAGTCGAGCAGAAAGGATTCTCATCGAATAGTATGATCTGTGCAGTTATTTACCTTTCTAAAGTCGCACTTAAGATACAAACTTAACCCTTATTTAGCGGCGAGCAACATAAGTCGAGTTAAATAAAGCTGGACTATGTGGCGGCGCTCGACATAACTCGAGTGGCAATTTCAGCACGTAATGTGGCTGAGAGAGAGAGACAAGTGGTGGCAGGAGACTAGCGAGCGTATGACTGCTCCAGACCACCGCGGCGAACCTACTGACACAAATCTCAGCTCCCTCCTCCCTCTCTCACTCGCTACATACTCAATTATGTACTGAAAGTACCGAATTACCTGCTTTTTGCACTCGCGTTGCACGGTTATTGCAAGAAAACTATCCATCATACAAGGATCGTTATGGTGTCATTCGAAAGCTCTGTTTATGCCCTTTCAGGGATAGGTACTTGTTTTACGTTCTGGGTCTTATTTAGGCATGAAAATGATCACGTAAACAGCCCTATTTTGGCTAAAAACACCCCGCTGTGCGGTACACATAAATAAACCGCATAGGCCGCTCGTAAGGTGTTAAGGTTAGAATAGTAATAAGATGTTTCCAAGTATTAAGAGGCAGAGCTCATCCAAAAGCTTGCCTAAATTCCAGTCAAAACATGCTCAACATTCACACTCGTACACACAACTCTTCTCACAAGAGCTCCGTACAACATTAAAAATGCCAAGCGACATAGTCAAGATGTTAGTCATTGGTTACATAAGGACAGTGATGAATAATGTGGAGACTAGATATCACAAAACGGAAAGGTTAACCCTTGTAACATCTTGGGAGTAGTAACCTTCGTGAATTATTAGCCTTGAGCCTTCCTTTGACCTCTACTCAGACAGACAGGCAAGGACAAGAAGGTACTCAAAGGTGATAACTTCTCACTGGCAGACTAAAGCGGTGGTAAGAGATATTCCTACAGCTAACCCGACACATGATGGAACCGCACCAATCTTGGATTATCCAACGCCTTCACTTCCATTCGACACTGTATCAGTGGATTTGCTGAAGTTTCCGCGGAGTCACCAGGATTAACCGGTATCTTCTAGTATTATGGGTAAGAGCTAACGTAGCAGCCAACGCACTCTCCAGGATTGTGCAAGTTGCCCCGGTGTTCTCGTTACCGACCTAAAAAGAAGCCAAGTGAAAGACGAGCAAGATTAGAACCACTACATATCCAATAAGTAAGCTACTACTGGAAAACTATTAAGAAGGATAGTAAACAACACCTTGCCAAAAGATAACCTGTGACACTCCTGGAATACCCGAAGGCTTCACATCCATTTGACACTGTTTCTTTGGAATTGCTGAATGCCCCAGGTGACACCAGATGTAAGCAGTACCAGCTGGTTTGTGTTGAATATAATCTTTCAGACTAGTTTGTCCTATTCCTGCTTAAAGATGGATGCAACAGACCAATTTACCAACAGGCTCGTACATTACTCACTTGTTCGCTATTCCTCTCCTCGGCACATTCTAGCCAAACACAGGATGGAAACCAAGCACAATGTGAAAGAATCAATGAGTGATATCTACTTGAGAAAGCATGTGTTTGCACAACAGCTCCCATTCTAAATTGGGCTAGTTGACTGCAAAGTACCTCAGCTATCATAGCTATCTTTGAAATCTTGGAACATCATGTAAACCTAAACATAATCTAGAAGTAAAGGAAAACCTAAAAGGCTTTACATTACCTTGAAAAGTCTTCCAAAAACCTACAGACAGGTATAAAAGACTAGCTTCTGAGAGTAAAGACAAGATTCTGACGTAAACTCTGGCAACAGCTAAGCTAGGCAGAAATCTATATTCCTCTAGATTATTCTTATCAAGTCAAATCAGACGCTAAGAGACACTTCAAAGTCTTCAGCAAGATCCACCAGCAAATCCGAGATCATTTACAGACATCCCGGACTGAAATGATAAAGAAATAGCATAAAAGGACACACCAAACTGTCCTGACGTAGGTCACAAAGCAATGTGCCTAGATCCGACGAGAATGTCTAAGCTCTCGCCGAAGTATAGTGGACCCTATGTCGTTACGGACACAGCATCCGGTAACCAGTTTGAGATTCGAGACCCTACCACCAATAAGGTAGAAGTAATTATTGGTGACAGGTTACAACGGAGGAGCCCAGAACTCTCCGTAGATGGCCATACTATACCTGAACCATAACTTTCAGCGGTGCAGCCAAATGCACCTTCCACAACTTACTCCGCACAGACAAACGAGTATAGGCGGAACCTTCTTTTTGCTAAAAAGAGTATTCTAAGCCAACTTTCAAATTCAGTTGTAATAAGTTGAGTAGGTAAGACCACTCTAGACAGAGAGTAAAGTGAGACCACTTAAGTAAGACCACTCTAGCTAGAGAGTGAAGTAATTAATACAAATCTTCGTTCTGTTAACGTCATATAACTGACAGAGAAAGCCACTCCCCACGTACATCCTACTGGACGAGTGAAGTATTCTATTAGTAACCCTACGAGTAGAATAATAACCCTTTCTCCAGAGAAAGATGACCTGGTTAGTGTGTTCCCTACTAACTAATCAGATGATGCCTGGTGATTGCGACTTACACTTACGTTTCCCGTTTAACGTGGCTCGTATTAAATCGTAATCTCCGGATGATTCATTTTGGTTCTACCTGATGACTTTCCCAGGTAACCAGAAACTCGCACTCACACACGTGCGACGAGAGGACTGTTATATTTGCTGACCTACTCTCCTATGAGCTCTTTAGAACAGCCCACGCTTCTGAAGTACAAACGCTAAGAAAGAGACTCACTGTCCTGGAGACTGCAGCAAAAGCTCTATAGATTCTAGAATTCTAGATGTAAGACTCAAAAGTATAGATGTACGACTCACAAGTAAGACGAATGTGATGAATTCATTGAGTACGGTGTTATCAGAGATGGATCATCATTGATCTACTGCCTGTTGCTCATCTCCGTAAAGCATTAGCCATAGAGAAGGAACAGTTTGCCCTGTTTCCGCTTTTGAGTAAGAAAATTGTATACTCTATTTCTCATAAATAGATACAGTTATTCCACTCACCATTTTAGTCCACATTCAGTTCCAGTCCTCACATTTAACAATGACTGAAGTATTATGCCGTTCCCGTTTCTTTTACACGGATGATTACTAACCTTTACTGAAACAGCAGACATGTTGCTCGTCCCCGACGAACTTCACCTTGTGACTAAGACAAACAAAGACGCCTTTATTCATGTAGGTCCTCGTATCTTCCCCTGGCTGTGCGTCCTGAGTATGTGTTTTCACTCTGTCCCCGGACATAAATGCATGCGACCTTACCTTGACTCAAGTATCTGTGACTGACTGGTTCATAGTTTAGATTTAGAGTAATAGTTAATAATCATGGGATGTGTCAGGCACCTATTCACTGCGAAGTAAGGATTTCACTAATCTTCACGCTTCCTTATCAGCAACTTATTGCCTTGATAACTAACCTCTTCTCAGAGTTCATTCCTATTAACATATTCTTTTCACAGGTAATTCTTTAAACCTCATGAAGTTCATAAATTCTTCAGAGTACTACTAACCTTAGTTTTATTAATTAATCAGGAAATCATTTTTCCTACTACACTAACGCCCTTACATGACTCTCGTCAACAACCTTATCCTAGTAAGTCTCTCCCTTCGTCTTCCGTTCAGGGTTGATCACCTGTTGCTTGGGCGTGAGGTAAAATTTAAGCACCTGATAATGCTAACGTGTAAGTATTGGTCCTCACCATTATCACACTTTCATTGGCATTGCTATACACTGGGTACAGGGTTAGATAAGTCATAGGGATGATTCAATGTGTATCTAGATATATGTGAGTTATTCTTTCCTACAACCTGAGGAGGGCCTCAGCTGACGTGGCCGAGCGGTGTAACAGCGCATTTTGAGCGACTGTACACTTCTAAGATAAACCATATAATCACATATATAACTCACACCATTATAACTACCTTTTAAAAAAAAATGTAAGTGTGTTGGTGTGATCTCCATATAGAAGCTCACATCATCACAATAGAAGCTGGTAACTTTCCACTCTGCTAAGGCAAGCACGGGTCCCACGATCACCAAATGGTATCACACTTCCGTTGCCAAGATATCGAGAAGTAATTGCTAGAAACTTTGACACATCCAGTTGTCACATGGTGTTGCTGAACCGCGCCCCTCCCTCAAGAGGCAGAGGGCGAGTCAGTCAGCACAACACCACACCCTAAGGAGGGTATCTCTCTCCAGCCCTCTGGGTAAAACTAGTGACCTGTATAAGTGTAGAAGTACCTTATAAGTGACATACAAGTACGCAGTAACATACAAGTGTTCTAGTGATTCCCTTCTAATAATTTGTTCTCTCTCTTTACAGGAACATCATTATTACTTGGAAAACAGCTCATAGTTCTAGGTTGCTATTATTAAAGTGTTATCACTAAGTAGTAAGTAGAGTACTTATCTCGGTACACACTCAACATCGAGTATACACCACATTAAGAAGTACTTTATAATTACATTGCCCCAACGCATGGGACGTCTAGTGTAGTATATTCTAATATCTCAAAATTAGGATTAAGGGTTAAAGACATATATTTTTCTGTTAAATAAACCAAACAAAGCCCCGTGCTTGTTTATTTTAAAACCTCCCTACATATTTCCAGTGGTTCCAGATTACTACAGAGTTCATTACAACGTACAGGAAATATTGAGGTAAGATAATAAGTTAACCCTAACCATTCCGCTCAGTGCCTCAACCATAAATCGCCCGCTACACATTGAGTGATAAATGATATCTTACACTATTATAACCTACTGAACATTGAGTGATAAATGTTATCTTACACTATTATAACCTACTGAACATTGAATGATAAATGTTATCTTACACTATTATAACCTACTGAACATTGAATGATAAATGTTTTCTTACACTATTATAACCTACTGAACATTGAATGATAAATGTTATCTTACACTATTATAACCTACTGAACATTGAGTGATAAATTATGTTTTACACTATTATAACCTACTGAACATTGAGTGATAAATGTTATCTTACACTATTATATCCTACTGAACATTGAGTGATAAATGATATCTTACACTATTATAACCTACTGAACATTGAGTGATAAATTATGTTTTACACTATTATAACCTACTGAACATTGAGTGATAAATGTTATCTTACAGTATTATAACCTACTGAACATTGAGTGATAAATGTTATCTTACACTATTATAACCTACTGAACATTGAGTGATAAATGATATCTTACACTATTATAACCTACTGAACATTGAGTGATAAATTATGTTTTACACTATTATAACCTACTGAACATTGAGTGATAAATGTTATCTTACACTATTATAACCTACTGAACATTGAGTGATAAATGATATCTTACACTATTATAACCTACTGAACATTGAGTGATAAATGTTATCTTACACTATTATAACCTACTGAACATTGAGTGATAAATGTTATCTTACACTATTAAAACCTACTGAACGTTTTGTGATAAATGTTATCTTACATTACTATAACCTACTGAACATTGAGTTGTAAATGTTATCTTACACTATTATAACCTACTGAACATTGAGTGATAAATGTTATCTTACATTACTATAACCTACTGAACATTGAGTTGTAAATGTTATCTTACACCATTATAACCTACTGAACATTGAGTGGTAAACGTTATCTTTATAATAATAATAATAAAAATAATAATAATAATCTTCTGGTTACTTATATAGTGCCCGTATCTCCTCCTTCGAGGATTCACAAGTGCTTGGCTTTCTTTAGTCTACCAGAGACCATTACCCATCCCCCTTGCTCATGGGGAGATGGTAACCGCCGGCTATATCCCAGAAAAACTTTTCAATCTAAGCGGGGATTGAACGTGAGACCTTCAAGATGGGAATCATGCACGATGTCAACTGAGCCAGCCAGACGGCTTACACTATTATAACCTGCTGAACATTGAGTGATAAATGATATCTTACACTATTATAACCTACTGAAAATTGAGTGATAAATTATATCTTACACTATTATAACCTACTGAACATTGAGTGATAAATGTTATCTTACACTATTATAACCTACTGAACATTGAGTGATAAATGATATCTTACACTATTATAACCTACTGAACATTGAGTGATAAATGATATCTTACACTATTATAACCTACTGAACATTGAGTGATAAATGTTATCTTACACTATTATAACCTACTGAACATTGAGTGATAAATGTTATCTTACACTATTATAACCTACTGAACATTGAGTGATAAATGTTATCTTACACTATTATAACCTACTGAACATTGAATGATAAATGTTATCTTACACTATTATAACCTACTGAACATTGAGTGATAAATGATATCTTACACTATTATAACCTACTGAACATTGAGTGATAAATTATATCTTACACTATTATAACCTACTGAACATTGAGTGATAAATGTTATCTTACACTATTATAACCTACTGAACATTGAGTGATAAATGTTATCTAACACTATTATAACCTACTGAACATTGAGTGATAAATGTTATCTTACACTATTATAACCTACTGAACATTGAGTGATAAATGTTATCTTACACTATTATAACCTACTGAACATTGAGTGATAAATGTTATCTTACACTATTATAACCTACTGAACATTGAGTGATAAATGATATCTTACACTATTATAACCTACTGAACATTGAGTGATAAATGTTATCTTACACTATTATAACCTACTGAACATTGAGTGATAAATGTTATCTTTCACTAATATAACCTACTGAACATTGAGTGATAAATGTTATCTTACACTATTATAACCTACTGAACATTGAGTGATAAATGATATCTTACACTATTATAACCTACTGAACATTGAGTGATAAATGTTATCTTACACTATTATAACCTACTGAACATTGAGTGATAAATGATATCTTACACTATTATAACCTACTGAACATTGAGTGATAAATGATATCTTACAATATTATAACCTACTGAACATTGAGTGATAAATGTTATCTTACACTATTATAACCTACTGAACATTGAGTGATAAATTATAACTTACACTATTATAACCTACTGAACATTGAGTGTAAATGTTATCTTACACTATTATAACCTACTGAAAATTGAGTGATAAATGATATCTTACACTATTATAACCTACTGAACATTGAGTGATAAATGTTATCTTACACTATTTTAACCTACTGAACATTGAGTGATAAATGTTATCTTAAGCATGCGTCACACCTAGCTGATTTGAGGCCAAGACTGTCCGCGACCTAAGGGTCGTGGACAGTCTTGGTCTACGTCGTAGCGCATCATGGGCCGTCGCCAACATAACAAAGAGGTCGGGATGGGTCTTTACATACCCCCTCAAAAGTTCAACATGCAGAACTTTCAAAATCAAGTCGGCGTGGAATGAGGTAAAAAAATGGGGACGTGAAGGGGACGGGAGGCTGATGGCGTGTCACGGCGCCTGACGGCGCTTGACGGGAAAAGGTAGGCATCAGTGCGGCGTCACACGGCGGCACACGGCACCAGAAATGAGGTCTGCGTCAGGCGGCGGCATCACCATAACAACCTGCGGGGATCAGCGGCGGCTTGCGGCGACCCAACGATGCCCCAATGGTCAATATATAAATAAACGACATAAATCAATTTTGACGTGTGCTTCTGCCAGTGCCAGATTTATTTATTTTATTTTATTTTTTTTTTGCTAAATCTATCAAGTTGGGAGAGAAAGGAAGGATAATGGTAAAAAAAACACTCCCCTTGTCCATTTTCGCCAGAAATCAGGTCCCCGTGGTCCCCGAAAGAAGCTGAAAAGACACTATAGACTACAGATACTTTTATGGTATCGGAATGTATGGGTAGGAGGGTGGTGGGAGGGTGGTTTGGGGGATGGTGGGGGGAAGGTAGAAGCGTAATTGACTCATGTTACAAATATGAAGCCAATTGGTGAGGTAGTTTCGCCACCACGGATTTTCCTTTTTTTCCTTATCTTCGTACGGATACGCTGGAAGTGGGTGGTGGGAGGCGGTTGGGGGGTGTGGTGGGGGGAAGGCAGAAGGGTAAGGGACTTGTCACACAAATATGGAACCGATTGGTGCAGTCGTTTCGCCGCCACAGATTTTCCTTTTTTTTCCTTCTGACGGGACCGACAGTCAGGGAGTGGGTGGGAGGAGGGATTTGGGATTTTTGTGGTGGGTAGCCAAAAGGGTAAGGTACATATATACGTCCCTGGCACTGGGCATGACAACACCCTAGGACGTATATATACATCCCTGGCACTCAGCGGGTTAAATAATTAAATAATAAATATATTATCAATAACCATCAAAATATAAGATTAGGTATATTAATTACAGAAAAAATGAAAAATAACAACATTCAATACATAATTAAATTAATAATAATAATAAAATAACAGAATTAACTGAAATAATCAGTTAATAATCAGCGTCCATACTGAAGGGGTCGCCGTCCATCGCCACAGTAATGCATATTGACGCAGCCCTACCTCCTGTCGACGCCGTTCGTCAGGTCGTTGTCAACGGCTACGCCGCAGATCGGCACTCCAGCGGCGACCTAGGTCTCACCTTCAGTCCTGCATGGGCGCCGCTATACCCCGTCAGGTGGCCGTCAGGCGGCGTGGCCATCCATACTGCGTTGTCCCGTCCAAAACTCACCCCCCCAAATCCTTAAGCTCTCCGCCGAAGGTCGGCACTCCTGACCACGACTAAAGGTCGTGGTCAGTCGTGGCTCAAATCGGCATGGTGTGACGCATGCTATACACTATTATAACCTACTGAACATTGAGTGATAAATTTTATCTTACACTATTATAACCTACTGAACATTGAGTGATAAATGATATCTTACACTATTATAACCTACTGAACATTGAGTGATAAATGTTATCTTACACTATTATAACCTACTGAACATTGAGTGATAAATGTTATCTTACACTATTATAACCTACTGAACATTGAGTGATAAATGTTATCTTACACTATTATAACCTACTGAACATTGAGTGATAAATGTTATCTTACACTATTATAACCTACTGAACATTGAGTGATAAATGATATCTTACACTATTATAACCTACTGAACATTGAGTGATAAATGTTTTCTTACACTATTATAACCTACTGAACATTGAATGATAAATGTTATCTTACACTATTATAACCTACTGAACATTGAGTGATAAATGTTTTCTTACACTATTATAACCTACTGAACATTGAGTGATAAAATATATATATATATATTTTTTTTTTAAGAGACAATGAACGGAGGAAGGAAAAACACAGATAAAACAAAAAGGTCCATGTGCCTAAAGGCATCCTCCATTCATAAAATGTTTGTAACAACTGGATTTAAACATTTGTAGATTGTAAGTTTGTGGAAAGCAATTCGAGGGAAGTGAATTCCAAAGAGTAGTAGTTCTAGGGATAAATGAATTTTGATAAGCAGAAGTTCTGCATTGTGGAGGAGAAAGTGTAAATTCATGGGCGCTCTCAGCTGCTCTAGTTCTACGGGGAAAGATGTGGAGAGGCGGCACAATTTAAGCAAGTTCCTCGGAACAATTGCTGTGAAAATATCTGTAGAATAATGCAAGGGATGCAACCTTTCTTCGTATGGATAATGTAGGAAGGTCCTGTGTGATTGCAGGGTTATTGATTAATCTAATAGCTTTATTTTGAATTTTGTCCAACTGCCTCAATGCAACCACTCCACTTCCACTCCACAGAGGTGAACAGTAATCCATCTGAGAACGCACATGACTTTTATATATTACGGCCAACTGCTCATCAGTGAAGAATTCTCGAACTCTGTACAGGAGTCCCAGTTATTTAGAGGCATTCTTAGCAATGCTTCTAACATAATGTGTCCAGCTCAAGTTAGTAGTTAATGTTACACCGAGAATGTCAATACTAGGGGAAGTGGGAATATTTACATCATTAAAAAATATATGGGAGTCAGTGAGATTCTGTCGGTTAGAAAATTGAATGTACTTGGTTTTCTGTGCATTAAAAGAAACTAGATTCTTTTTTCCCCATTCTTCAATTCTAGAAAGGTCCTGGTTCAGAGAAATTGCAGTGCTTATTTTTGAATTTATAAGATCGGGTTGGGTGAAAGAATTGGTAAATGTGAAGGAACTGTGGAGTGTTGAGTCATCTGCGTAGGAATGTATTGGATTATGAGTGGTAGATATGAGATCATTGATATGATTGAGGAACAGAGTTGGGGCCAAAACTGATCCCTGGGGAACACCAGCATTTATTGAGTGAAATTGAGAATAAAGGCCATCTGCCATTACACATATTCTTATGTTATGAAGATAAGAAGAAATTAGTGGAACTAATGATGCAAGGCCGTAGTGTGACATCTTCGACAATAAGGATTGATGCCAGACTCTATCAAATGCCTTTGATATATCCAGTGCTATTGTATGTGTTTCACCATGTTGGTCTGTAGCTTGGTTGATTTGATGCGTAAGAAGGCAAAGAATGTCTGCAGTTGATCGACATCGTCTAAATCCATATTGCCTATCACTGATTAATTTATTATTCTCAAGATGCTTAATTATGTGATTATTTAATATAATTTCAAAGACTTTACCAAGAGTGGAAGTTATAGGTATTGGTCTGTAGTTTGATGGATCTGAAGAGGCACCTTTTTTAGGAACTGGATGGATGTTTGCCTCTTTCCAGGGTACTGGGAAGCATGAGGTATGAGTACATAGACGGAAATGTTTTGCCAATACAGGAGCGAGCACCAAGGAGCAATTCTTAAGTACTATTGGAGGAATTTCATCTGGACCAGGAGCCTTATCTACTGAGAGATTCTGCAAAATAGTTTTGACATGTCTGGTGTGGATCTTAAGTGAGGGAATTTCAGGCGAATTAAAATTAAGTACAGGGACATCTTGATTAATTTCATCTAAGGTTGAGTTGGTGGAGAAAATATCCGCAAGAAGGTTAGCTTTACCTCGTGGGTCACTTACAAGATTGCCAGTCGGAGATTTTAATGGTGGAATGGATGAAGCAGTTGTGAAGTTGGATTTGAATGAGTTAAGAGTAGACCAAAATATTTTGTTATCATTTGGATTATTTAGAAGTTTATTTGCCTGCTTGTGGAGAAAGTTTGATTTAGTTAGGTTTAATACAGTTTTGGCATGATTTCTGATGTTTCTAAAGTAATTAAAGGCTTCATGTGCTTCATGTTTGTCATGTGTTATCTTACACTATTAGAACCTACTGAACATTGAGTGATAAATGTTATCTTACACTATTATAACCTACTGAACATTGAGTGATAAATGTTTTCTTACACTATTATAACCTACTGAACATTGAGTGATAAATGTTATCTTACACTATTATAACTTACTGAACATTGAGCGATAAATGTTATCTTACACTATTATAACCTACTGAACATTGAGTGATAAATGTTATCTTACACTATTATAACCTATTGAACATTGAGTGATAAATTATATCTTACACTATTATATCCTACTGAACATTGAGTGATAAATTATATCTTACACTATTCATCATTTTCTATTTATTAGCTTATTTGTGTATCTTTTTACAATTTTTTTAGTGTCCTCCCTATACAGTACGTCCACCAAGCTTAAAATTGTACCCCTTAGACCCTATTTCGAGATAAATTTGTACATTTTTCGGTAGAAAAATTCGACCGGTTTTTCCTAAAATTACAGGCTCGCTTTCGCTCGCCAGGAAAAAGTCGAAACCTAAATTGCACGAAAGGTCATACAATTGACAAGGATATGGAGCGAAAAGTGTTAAAATCGCCAAACCAATGGGCCGAACATCTTAAAATCCCAAAACTAATATGCTAAACATGAGGGAGAAGGGGGTCCTGAAAAACCAGCCCATCTCCCCTTAACAATGAGTTGTAAATGTTATCTTACAATACTCATCGTTTTCTATGTCCTGATAACCTCCTGTCACCTCGTATTCCTTGCTCGTGTCTCTTGCTGATCCTCCCTACTCCTTGTGGGAGTAAGGGTTGGCTACTGACCGACTGACTGGCATTATTGCTGTCTGTATTATACGTCCCATACAGATATTTAACCCTTGCTGTGCCGATGTCGTCCTTTTAAATTTACTCTGCCTAGTATTAGACGATTATATACTTTTTGGGCGATTTTTGCATGTATTCATTATTTTTCTAGTTTCCTTTCTAGATCTCCGTCAAATTAAATAAAAACATCCATTAGATCCTTCTTCTAGATTAATTTGTACATTTTTTGGTAGAAAAATTTCCCGGCCGAAGGCCGGTTCTTACAACATTACAGGCTCACTATCGTTCGCCAGGGAAAAAATCGACACCTAAATAGTACGAAAGGTTTAAATATTGACGAAGAAATGTGGCGAAAGATCTTAAAATCGACTAACTAATGGGGCAAACATCTTAGCATCTGAAAACTAATGGGGCTAAACATGAGGGAGAAAGTGGTCCAGAAAACCAGCCTATCTCCCCTTAAAAGAGGGCCTCCATCATATAACAGGCTTCGAACTATCTCACTTAACCATTTTTACTACCACAGATCCTTTTTAAACTACACAAAATCGTCTAAATATAGTTAGAATAAACTTTAATAAGACGTCACCGGTACAGAAGGGGTTAATTTAAATTTACTCTGGCTAGTATTAGACGATTTTATTCGGTTTAAAAAGGGTCTCCACCAATTAACAGGCTTCGAACTATCTCACTTAACCATTTTGACTACCAAGATCCTTTTTAAACTACACAAAATTGTCAAAATATAGCTATAATAAACTTTAATATAGCTATAATAAACTTTAATATAGCTATAATAAACTTTAATATAGCTATAATAAACTTTAATATAGCTATAATATACTATAGCTATAATATACTATAGCTATAATATACTATAGCTATAATATACTATAGCTATAATAAACTTTAATATAGCTATAATAAACTTTAATATAGCTATGATAAACTTTAATATAGCTATAATAAACTTTAATATAGCTATAATAAACTTTAATATAGCTATAATAAACTTTAATATAGCTATAATAAACTTTAATATAGCTATAATAACTTTAATATAGCTATAATAACTTTAATATAGCTATAATAAACTTTAATATAGCTATAATAAACTTTAATATAGCTATAATAAACTTTAATATAGCTATAATAAACTTTAATATAGCTATAATAAACTTTAATTGTCAAAATATAGCTATAATAAACTTTAATATAGCTATAATAAACTTTAATATAGCTATAATAACTTTAATATAGCTATAATAAACTTTAATATAGCTATAATAAACTTTAATATAGCTATAATAAACTTTAATTGTCAAAATATAGCTATAATAAACTTTAATATAGCTATAATAAACTTTAATATAGCTAGAATAAACTTAATATAGCTAGAATAAACTTAATATAGCTAGAATAAACTTAATATAGCTAGAATAAACTTAATATAGCTAGAATAAACTTTAATTGTCAAAATATAGCTATAATAAACTTTAATATAGCTATAATAAACTTTAATATAGCTATAATAAACTTTAATATAGCTATAATAAACTTTATATAGCTATAATGAACTTTAATATAGCTATAATAAACTTTAATATCACTATAATAAACTTTAATATAGCTATAATAAACTTTAATTGTCAAAATATAGCTATAATAAACTTTAATATAGCTATAATAAACTTTAATATAGCTATAATAAAATTTAATTGTCAAAATATAGCTATAATAAACTTTAATATAGCTATAATAAACTTTAATTGTCAAAATATAGCTATAATAAACTTTAATCAGACGCCGCCGTTCAGAAAGAGGTTGCGTATGTGCCATTTTTTTATATAATAGATATTTACTATATTCTGTGTGCTATTCAGAGTGCAATGAATATATTAACCCTTTCAAGATCCAAGACGCATTTCTTTTCTGTTTTCTGGTAATTTTTAGACGATTTTATTCAGATTAGGAAGGGTATATGGAAGTCAGAGGGTTAATTGAGATAGCCTTGACCCTTTTAATACCCACAGATCCTTCCTGCGCTGCATAAAATCGTCTAATGATAGCCAAAAATATACTTCTAAAATGCGTCGGAGCTTCAAGGGGTTAATATCCAGTATTCAATAAATGGATATAAAATCGTAGTCATGTATTTAGCCTTTAACTGTTTTTATGGTGTAATGGTTAGAGTGTTTAAGATCTGTATGTGGTAACCCAGGTTCGAATCCCGGGAGGATCACATGGTTTCTTTTATTTCAGTGGGATGTGTTTGGTGTTGGGAGCGAAATGAACAAATTATAATATATACAGTATGTGTGTGTGTGTGTGTGTGTGTGTATCATATAATCATTTTGTGATCACAGGGCGCCTTAACCCCTTCTGTACCGGCGACGTCTTTTGTATTTTATTCTAGCTATAATTAGACGATTATGTGCAGCTTAAGAAGGATCTGTGGTAGTAAAAAGGGATAATTAAGATAGTTTGAAGCCGTTTATTGCTGGAGGCTCTTTTTCAACTGCATAACACCGTCAAAATAGAGCTAGAATCAAATTAGAAAGACGTCTCCGGTACAGAAGGGGTTAAGGGGGGTCACAGTTTTTTGTTTATCTTTCTCTCCTTTTCTCTCTTTCCCTGGCTTGTATCCATTCGGCCCCATTCAGCCAACTGTTTTAAGACGTTTATCCCCATCCAGGTGTCTATTTCTTCCTGGCGAGCGATAGCGAGCCAGCATTTTATGAAGAAATCCGGCATCGCCCGAGACATTTTTCTATCGGAAAAATGTACACATTTAGCTTGCTGTCAAAACTAAAATATGTATATGCTGGCTCGCTACCGCTCGCCAGGAAAATATTGCCACCTGGATGGGGGTAAACGTCTTAAAACAGTTGGCTGAATGGGGCCGAATGGATACAAGCCCAAGAGGGAGGGAGAGAAAGAGAACAAAAGCGAGGTGGGCCCCCTTAAGAACATAATTAATTTTGTTGGTTCTTATTAACCCTTTCAAGATCCGATTACGCATATATTTTTTGAGTTCTGGATATTATTGGACGATGTTATTCAGATTAGGAAGGGTATATGGGCGTCAGTGGGTTAATTGAGATACTCACTACCCTTACAATCTGCACAGATCCTTAGTAAGCTGTATAAAATCTGCACAGATCCTTAGTAAGCTGTATAAAATCTGCACAGATCCTTAGTAAGCTGTATAAAATCTGCACAGATCCTTAGTAAGACAGATCCTTAGCAAGCTGTATAAAATCTGCACAGATCCTTAGCAAGCTGTATAAAATCTGCACAGATCCTTAGCAAGCTGTATAAAATCTGCACAGATCCTTAGCAAGCTGTATAAAATCTGCACAGATCCTTAGTAAGCTGTATAAAATCCTCCGATGATAGCCAGAATAAACTGTCAAAATGCGTCATAATCTTCATAGGGTTAACTTAGGGTGGTGTGCTTAAGAGGGGATTGGCCGGTTTGTTGGATCACTTTCTCCCTCATGTTTAGCCCCATTAGTTTTCAGATGTTAAGATGTTTGCCCCAATAATTAGTCGATTTTAAGACCTTTTGCCCCATTTCTTCGTCAATATGTAGACCTTTCGTGCTATTTAGCTGTTAATTGTTTTCCCTGGCGAACGAAAGTGAGCCTGTAATGTTGGTAGAACCGGCCTTCGGAAGGGACATTTTTCTACCGAAAAATGTACACATTATTCTAGAAGGGGGATCTAATGTATGTGTTTTTTTTTTGTTTTTTTTTGTTTTTCTTTTTTTTAATTTGATGGAGGTCTAGCGAGGAAACTAGAAAATAATAAATACGTGCAAAAACCGCCCAAAAAGTGAACCATCCCCCCCCCCCCCCCTTAACCCGTTCAGTACCAGGGACGTCCTATTTATCTTATGCTGGCAACTATTAGACGATTATATATAGCTTGAGGAAGACGTCTAGCAACAATAAGGCCTCAAACTATCTCAACCAACCTTTAAAACTACCACAGATCCTTCCCAAGCTGCATAATATCGTCTAAATATAGCTAGACTACAATACAACACACGTCGCTGGTACTTAAGGGGAGATCCTTCACTGTTTGTCAATTTTGTAATATTTTAATTATATTTCTAGTTTCCTCGCTAGACCTCCATCAAGCTTAAAATGAAGCCCCCTAGACCCCCTTTCAAGATAAATTTGTACATTTTTCGGCAGAAAAATTTCCTGGCCGAAGGCCGATTCCTCTTAAATAACAGGCTCGCTATCGCTCGCCAGGAAAAATCGAGACCTAATGGACAGGAAAGGTCTTAAAATTTACAGAAATGGGGCAAAAGTTCATAAAATCGCCAAACTAATGGGTCTAAAGATCAGGGAGAAGGTGGTCTAGAAAAGCGACTCGTCTCCTCCTAAAGGGTTAATGTTATGTCTTGTACAGTTCGCCAAATAAGTTGTGTCTCAGATGTCATTACGTTTTCCTGGCTGTGTGCTGTATTAATGTCTGTCAAATGTTGAATAGGGTGTGTAAAGATCGGAACATGTTTGTACATCTCACTCGAAAAGATGAATTAATGCTTAGATAGTTACGACACCAATTTTTGATCGAAATATACTTGGTGCCGCGACATCACTTATTTGGCCGACTGTACAATTGGCCACATAGGTTCTGTTCCTCATCTTGATCTTAAGCCACTGTCACACGAGCGATTTTTCCGTCAATTTTCCGTGAGCTAGTTTGTTTTCGTTATATTTCGGGATTTTTTGCACTGGTATCGGCAACTAGACTGAAGGTAGATTATGTTAGGCGGCTGAATTCTGATAAAACGTAATTTTTGAAGCTGCCAGACCATAATTGCCCGTAAACATTGACGGAAAAATCGCTCGTGTGACACCGGCTTTATGTAAGGAACTACAAAGTAAAATTACTAAATTATATACCTCGTCTTGATCTTATGTAGGAAAGTAAAATTAGTGTGAATGAATTATGGCGAGTGAGGTCAGTTGACTAATCTGAGGAGTTAACCCGTTCAATATCAGGGACGTCCTATTCATCGTATGCTGGCAACAACTAGACGATTATATTCAGCTTGGGAAGGACGTCTAGCAACAATAATGCTTCAAACTATCTCAACCAACCTTTAGAACTACCACAGATCCTTCCCAAGCTGCATAATATCGTCTAAATATATAGCTAGAATACAATATAACACACGTCGCTGGCACTCAAAGGGTTAACTATGGCATAAGAAACTACACACGTAATTCAATCATGCCCATTAAAATTCCATGTATAAAATCACAGAGAGGAAAAGAACTTATGTTGCCAATTGTACGTCATCATGTAGTATTGAAGATCTTCAATTAAGGGGAGACTTAAGGGGAGACAAGCCGTTTGTTTGGTCATTCATTCCATTATTTCTTAGTTTCCTCACTAGACCTTCATCAAGCTTTAAAAAAAAAACCTAGACCCCCTTTCAAGATAAATTTGTACATTTTTCGATAGACAAATTTTCCGGCCGAAGGCCGGCTCCTCTTAAAATTTCAGGCTCGCTATCGCTCGCCAGGAAAAGATCGAAACCTAAATGGCAAGAAAGGTCATAACATTGACAAAGAAATGGGGCGAAAGGTGTTAAAATCGCCAAACTAATGGTCCGAACGTCTTTTAATCTCAAAACAAATAGGGCTTAACACGAGGGAGAAAGGGGACCAGAGAAACGGCGTCTGCGTATGAATGGATGGGAATTAAGGTACAGTTAAGGAGATCATTTATAAAAATTAGAAAGAGAATAGGAGATAGGACAGAGCCCTGAGGAACACCGGAGTTTATAGGGTGAGGAAGTGAACAATGGCCGTCCACAACCGCGGCTATGGAACGCCCGGAAAGGAAATTAGAGACAAAGGCACAGATGGAGGGATAGAAACCGAAGGAGGGTAGTTTAGAAATTAAAGATTTATGCCAGACTCTATCGAAGGCTTTCGATATGTCTAGTGCAATAGAAAAAGTCTCACCGAAGTCCCGAAAGGAGGATGACCAAGAGTTAGTAAGATATGAAAGAAGATCACCAGTAGAGCGACCCTTAAGGAAGCCATACTGGCGATCTGAGAGCAGATTATGAGAAGAGAAATGCTTAAGAAATTTGGAAGCAAGAATAGTTTCAAAAACTTTAGAAAGACAAGAGATAAGAGCAATTGGACGATAGTTGGAGGGTTGAGAGCGGTCACCCTTCTTTGGGACAGGTTGAATGTGAGCAAACTTCCAGCATGAAGGGAAGACGTTAGAGGATAGACAGAGACGAAAGAGTTTGCCTAGGCAGGGAGTCAGCACGGAAGCACAGTTTTTGAGAACAACAGGAGGAACACCGTCCGGACCGTACGCCTTATTAGTGTTAAGCCCAGAGAGGGTAGAAAGTACATCTTTAGAAGAGATTAGGATATTAGGCATAAGTAAGAGAGAGGAGGGCGGAGAGGGAGGAATAGCACCGGAATCATCCAAGGTGGAGTTTCTAGCAAAAGTTTGAGCGAAGAGTTTAGCTTTGTCAGAGGAAGAAGTGATGGTTGTGCCATCAGAGTGGGAAATGGGAGGGAAAGACGAGGAAGAGAAATTGTTGGAGAGGTTTTTGGCTAGATGCCAGAAAGCTTGGGAAGAGCTAGAGTTGGATAGTTCAGTGCATTTATTATTGATGAAAGAGTGTTTGGCAAGTCGAAGAACAGATTTGGCTTGATTCCAGGCAGAAACATAAGAAGAATGAGAGTCTTGAGTTTTAAGGCGTCGGTACCGTTTGAATGCTTCCTCCTTATTGCGGACAGCAGTAGAACAGGCGTGAGTAAACCAAGATTTTTTAGCATTAGTCTGAGAGAAAGAGAATGGAATGTATGCTTCCATGCCCGATAGGATTACCTCGGTAATGCGTTCAGCACTCTCCGAGGGTCCTCGGCCATGGAAGCAGAAATCATTCCATGGGAAATCAAAGAAGTACTGCCGAAGAGCCTCCCAGTCGGCAGCGCCAAAGTGCCACAAGCGCCGCCGATGATGCTACCATTATCGCATAAATCTACCTCTAATATGTTATATTCTATATATTTCAAAGTAAGATATGGTCACCATAAGTGTATCAAGTTGAAGCCAAAGCCATTTTCCGAACTACAATGTCCAATGGTAATTATTTGTAATTACCTTGGAAATAATGGCTATAAATCGCGAATTGTGTAATAAAAATGTGTTACATTTATTTATTGACATGCTTTTATGTAGTTTTCGTATATAATTGAAGAATAGTTTAATGGATTAAGAACTAAAAGGCCAGTTTTACTCATTCAGTGAAGAAAAATGGCGGATTTTCGGTTTCTCGTCATATTTCAGGCTAATATGGAGAATGTAGCTTTAGTATCAGCATTTCCACACATGATTTACAATTGTGAATAACTGAACGTTGTGTATGACAATGAGGAGCTGCTTACATTGGTGAAAATAGGATAATATTGAGACAATTCTGATGGCCTAACATCGACTTTGGTAAGTATTCGAATTAAGTATTATTATGTGACCTAGGTACAAAATATGCATATATATGCAAAGCTGAAGGCTTTCTGAATCACATGTAGGGGGTATAAGAAAGATATGAATTAAATTACCAACGTTATAGGTGGTAGCAATATCCGGTAAACCCAGAACTTTCCACCATCCACCAATAAATTCGCCGTTTCGCGCCACTTTCACGAAGGTTCACCATGTTATTACATGGCTACCGTAAGCCGATTTTAGTGTTCTAAGTGACTTATGAATAGTTTAGAGTGTGCTCTTTACGAATATACCAATGAAAGTTATATACAGAAAGTTTTTACATGCGTAATGTGCAATTTAAAATCGGTACTTTAATTGACCGACGGTACTTTTATCAGCGTTTTACCCGTAAAACACCGAAATAGGTACTTGATACTTTTCTTCCGTAATTGAGTACCGCCAACTGCAGCTGGGTGGTATTCTTTCTGTCTTTCTTCTTTGGCGTATTTACACACGCCAACCAGATACCCCATAAACACTCTCCACCTTAAAGGTAAAACATATCATATTTAAGCATTTCCATAGGGCTTACTAGTTATTGAGTGAATATGTGTGCACGAACAGAACAAGATTCGCCATTTCGTCGGTGCGGACAAGGTCTGAAACTTTCTAAATATTGATAAAACTACTCTACCTTGTCTCAGGAAGGTGGTCGGGACAGTACTGGAGACTGTTCAGCTGACTGTGTTCGATTCCATGAGGTATGAAATGCATCTTGTGCCAAACTATGGATTTTTATAAAAACGTACGCAATTTTTGAGGCGTGTCGATAAAAGTGTCATTTATTTGGGTGGCCTGACGCCACTTTATAGCATAAATTTACCTCTTATATGTTATACTTTATATATTTCAAAGTAAGATACGGTCATCATAAGTGTATCAAGTCGAAGACAAAGCCATTGTCCAATGTCACGATGTCTAGTGGTGATTTATAGTACATACCTTGGGAAATAATGGCTATAAATCGCTCAAATTCTATTAATTGTATATTAATTGTGTAATAAATATGTGCTATATTTATTTATTGACATGCTCTTATGTAGATTGACTATTTAAGCTAGTAGTTTTTGTATATAATCGAAGAGTAGAGACCTGTAAGGGGGTGTTTAGAACTTCAGTCACTGTTCATTCGACCGCCAGTCTCCCTCATTCAGTGGTAAAAAATGGCCGACTTTCGGTATCGTCGTATTACAGGCTAATATGGAGAATGTAGCTTCAATATCAGCATTTTCACACATGATTTACAATTGTGAATAACTGAATGTCTTATATGAGCCAGATATGACAACGAGGAGCTGCTTAAAATGGCGAAAATAGGAAAATATCGTGACGATTCTGATGGCCTTACAGCAACCTGTTGGTAAGTGTTCAAATTACGTATTATTACGTGGCATATTTACAAAATACGCATATACAGTCAGTCTCGATATACACATGTTTTTTTATACACGGTAACCCAAGAAGTTCCAAAGTCGGCCACAACACGGAAAAGTCGGGATCATACACAGGTGGCGGCCCAAGCCTAGGTACTATATACAGTGGGATCACCTATCTCGATGGGTATTAGGACCGAAAAAAGCAATCGAGATTCGAAATATCGAGATACGAACTTAACTTCTTATGGGCGAAAATACAATCAGGACCGGCGAGTTGCCAAGTAACCCACATAATTTCTTACTATGACCAATTTTAACCACCCTAAATCACACATAGCATACATATCGTATATATTAAATGTTTAAATAAATAAAATGGTACAAACAAGAGCTTTTAGTTACCTTATACTAGTTGAAGTAGAGGCTTTGTGGGTTGTGGGTTCCGAGGCCATGCGGGAGTAATTAAGTCTGCGAATGTTGCAGAAATTAATAGAAAGAGTAACAGGCCGAGGTCCAGGTAATTTTGTAGGGTCGTCAGGGGATGGTCGGTCGGGTGTGGGGGCATTTATGGTCCCCCCCTGGAGACTCTGAGGCTGGGCAGGAATTCATCATTTTTTTTTTTTTTTTTTTGGTGTGGAGGAATGAAGTGTGGTGTCATGTTTAGTGTAGTGAAGTGGGTAGGTGGAGGAGGTGTTTGTGAGAGCTAGCTGGATTGCTCTCAGTGTAAATGTGATGGAAAAATTACGTTAAACCATTGTATGTTGTATGCATGTTGTCACTTCCAACAGAACTTATAACCTGTTTTCAGTTGCAAGTGTGGTATAATTTGCACATAGCCTAGTCAGGGAGGCCTGCCTTCTTTCTTTATTTCTTTCTCTCTCCCTTTGTTCCTCTTGGTCGAGTTGTTACCGTCATTGGCGTCCAATGCAGTGCAACACTGTGTGGTTGCTAAGAGTGCAATTATTTAGTTTATTCGGCCCTGGTGGGATTCTTTTAGTTTATCATAAGTTACCCAATGATGTCTTATGTTTATTTGATTATTTCTGTGTTGTTAGGCACAAGTGCCTAATATAATTATCTAATCTGACGATGGCTGGAGCTCTGCTCTCCCTTCCCGACACTGGGCCGGGAGTCCTGCAGTCCCTCCAGTTACAGACCTTGTACCGACCACACATGCTGCTCTGTGTGTGTTGGGCTTGCCCTTTAGCTCCCTTATTACCGCATATATTCTTTTTTCTTGTACAGTAGCAAGGCGAGTCTTAAGTCATTTTGATATTAGTTATTTTATCTTAACCCCATTAGTTTGCATTTAAGGTATTTCTGCATATTAAGTTAGAGTAGGAAATCTGCGTCCTTTCTCTGGCATTCTGGTACATTATCTTCACACCATTCTTCCATTGCTTTCTTTTATTCTGCTGCATTGTGAATCATTATTATATGTGTATATTATTCATGGTTGATATCAAGCGGGAACGTCCGCGTTCCAAGGCGGGCGGATTCGTCCGTATACGGACTCGGACGTTCAGGCGCGGGAAGTGGTATGAGACGGCAGTAGGACGTGAGGGAAAAGGCCCGTCCGAGAGCGGAGAGGCCCAGATGGGCCCCGCCGTAAGCCGAAGACCCAGGAAAGGTAGCCTGGCAAGTCACAGCAGACGTGGGAGTGTCTGTGGGTAACAGACAGCGTGAAAACAGACCTCCGACATAGAATGGAAAGTCCCGTTCTAGAGCGTCTGTGGGTATCAGTCAGTGTGAAAACAGACCTCCGACATAGAACGGAAAGTCCCGTTCTAGATCGGAGGGGCCCAGTGAGACCATGGGACCATAAATGAAAGGTCCGACCTAGAGCGGGGCGTACTCGACCCAGGGCGGCAACCCATCGGTACGTCTGAGAGGTCTGTGGCACCCAGGAAGGTGGAAGGCCAGTAAAATAAAAGTCCAGTCCAAAAGCGGAGGGG
This sequence comes from Paralithodes platypus, assembly GCA_032716605.1. NCBI lineage: Eukaryota > Metazoa > Arthropoda > Malacostraca > Decapoda > Lithodidae > Paralithodes > Paralithodes platypus. The sequence goes on from CM064508.1 coordinate 17,223,293, forward strand.
CCCAAAGGTAACCCTCCTAAAGTCACATCAGGCGCGGGAGAGCCTGTGGGTAATCAAGTGCACGACCGTAGTGGGGGGCAGTAGACAGAATAAAAACTTGTCAGATAAAAACACATCAGAACGGGCTATGTTCGCGGTTTTGTGGGACAGAGACCAGGTAGACAGAGCACTGGAGCCGTCAATCAAAAAGTGAGCATTGTATGCCAGATTGAGGGTGCCACAGTGTTGAAAGCCAAATCCCCCCCCCCCCCCCTAGGCTAGGCCAAAACTCGGAAGTTAGCCTATTCGGCACTTGAGTCAGTAATATATGAAATTACAGGGAGCTACTAGGTACCGTACCCTAGATGAGGGTAAGCAACAAGGGATCGTAGCGACAGGAATACAGAGCACTGGGCCCGCCGATCAATACAGGGGCATATATGCCAGATTGAGGAGGCCACAGAGGTGTACACCAAACGCCCCCCTTCTAGGCTAGGCTAAAAAAGTTACCCTATTCGGTACCTGAGCCAGATTAATAATGAATTGGAATAGGCTAGGCAAATAAACGGAAGTTAGCCTATTCGGTACCAGAGCCAGTAATATATGAAATTACAGGGAGTCACCAGTCACTGTTCCCTTGATGAGGGTAAGCAACAAGTTACCGAAGCGTCAAGTAGACAGAGCACTGGGGCCGTAATATCAATACAGGGGCAGCGTATGCCAGATTGAGGAGGCCACAGAGTCGCAGTCGAAACCAAAACGCCCCCCCATCAAGGCTAGGCTAAAAACGGAAGTTAGCCTAATCGGTTCTGGAGCCAGTAATATATGAAATTACAAGGCGCCACCAGTTACTGTACCCTTGATGAGGGATATAATCAATACCGTAGGACAGAACAAAACTGTCGGACAAAAACTCATCAGAACGGGCTACGTTCGCGGTTTTGTGGGACTGTATCCAGGGAGACAGAGCACTGGGTCCGTCAATCAAAAAGCGAGCATTGTATGCCAGATTGAGGTTGCCACAGTGTTGAAATCCAAACGCCCCCCCCCCCCCCCTAGGCTAGGCCAAAACTTGGAAGTTAGCCTATTCGGTACTTGAAGCAGTAATATATGAAATCACCTGGTGCACTAGTTCCTGCACTCTTGAAGAGAGGCAGCAACAAGTAAAAAGACCACCAAAAGGGATCGGCCCTATAGGGGTCAGCGCCCCCCTTCCAACCAACTAGAGTAAGCCTAGGCCTAATTTCACGAAAAGAAAAGAAAAAAGAAAGGCAGTGAAAAAAAACTATAATGACAAGAAGCTTACTAAAGACAAAACTAAAGCCACCACAAGTGAAATGAATACAAAAGGCAAAGCCTAGATGAACGAGTGTCGCCAAAGCGGCGACGCATGCGCAGATAGCAAAAAATGAAGTAACCTCCAGTTTTGATGCTACACTCCAAGAAAAACACATTTGAGCCCATTTTTCAGTGTGCCTACAGCACGTATCATCTGTCTAGAATCACAGGTACCTTAAATAAGGCCCACAACTCCCCCAAAGGGGAGGTGACAGGAGTGGTAGGCACAAAAACAGAGCACCAGAAAAAGTGTGTGCGTCATAGAGTGTAGCGCGAAAAGGAATGATCTAATGAACCCGTGGAGCCCCGGCTAGTTTTGTAATGTTTGTTCACCAGAACCCGGCCGGTTTTCAAAAAATGGTTTTATTCCAGAAACAATAGCCAATGGGTTAGGAATGAAGGAAAAACCACGAAAAAACGCTCAAAAAGCTTAAAGAATGGTCCTACAGAGCCCCCGAAAACGTATTTTACAAGAGTAAAAAATTGAAGGCAATTACCCAAAAAAAACAGGTTATTGCGCGCTCACGCACGTGGACTTTGAGAGTTTTCAACCATCGGCACGGTTGCGTGGGATACGTACACAGTTCCCATACAAATCTGAGCCCTCTTGAGTGGCTACACCTGAGGTTACGGTCGGCGCAATTAGGGTGACGCGTCAGACGCGTCTCTGGGGCTGTGCGTTACATACATCGCCGACGCGTCAGACGCGTCGCTGGGGCTGTACGGGTTAAGGAGCCAGATAGGATGGACAATGATCTGCAATTTTCTCTTTTCTTTCTCATCAATATTTTCATTTCCTTTAAAATAGTAGCCTCAAGAGTGTGTACAACGTACCTAGTAGAGAGAGTAAGGTGCTACTCTAGATGTTATCGATTTAATCGCGCTAGTGATTACGATAATTGCCCGCTCCAGAGCGGAACGGAATTATACGATAAGTATATAGCTCTACGTTGGATACGTGGAGGCTACTACTAAATAATTGGCTTGGCACAGAGGCTTGTTAGGCTACTGCATGAGACTCATTCCTATGGTTTGTGCTTCATATTATTCTCGGTTTCTGAGCATGATAGGGATTGTTCGGCGAGTCTAGGAGCATTTTGGTTTAGCACTTTTGTGCAGTTTAGAAAAACCTGAGAAGTACTCTGATATACTAATAGCACTATCAACCCGAGTCGGATAGGACTAGACTCTGAGACAGTAGATATGTTTGTGTCTCCTTTTATTACTGCTTTATTCGAGCAAAGAGGAAGATAAACCCTTTTCCTAGAGAACATGCGTGTCTTGGTGTTTGTGTCAGATATTCAGAGCGTGTCTGTTGCAGGGCTAGTGTACTATGGTGGGCAGTGGAGCATCTGCTTTCCCCGAAGCCTCCCCTCGTAACAATGTACTTTCTCCGTCTTTGCAGGTTCTCACAGTGTTTCAACCTGCCCTTCAGAGTTACCGGTTTGGTGAGTACAGTACCTCAGTTTGCATGCCGACTTGTTCTTCTACATGCTTCCTTCCTGGTTTACTTTTTTTCTTTTTTTTCTATGTGATTGAGGGAGGCAAAAGGCAGAACTGCCTATAGCGAGTGCCTCTCCCATAGTTGAAAGAGTGACAGGGCCAAAATCAAGGGACGTTCGAGCCAAAATGCCTGGACACACGGAGGTTGAAGAAATTTAAGTCATAGGAAGAGGGAAAGTCTGATTCTGGGAGAGAGTTCCAGAGCTCAGCTGTTGAGTAGAAGAAAGTTTGAGAGTAACGTTTCACTCTTTGGCTGGAGAGTTGGACAGAGTAGCGGTGGGATTGAGTTGCAAGACGGGTACCACGTGCCCTACGTAAAGGAGGTGGTATACACTGGGAAAGCTCTGAGGAACACTGATTATTATAGTAGCGATAGAATAGCGAGAGAGATGCAATATTGCGGCGGAGAGAGAGAGATTGCAAAGAGTTGGTGAGTGGATGGTAGTTAATGATACGAAAGGCCTTCCTTTCAACTTTGTCTAGGAGAGCGGTGTGAGAGGAACCTCCCCACACATGTGAACAATACTCAATACAAGGATGCACTATGCCCCTGTACAGAGCAAGAAGCTGTGCAGGGGAAAAGAACCCCCTAAGGCGGTTGAGCACACCCACAGCTTCTGGGAGGCTGCCTTAGCAAGACTGGTAATATGGTCCTTCCAACTGAGAGCAGAAGAAAAAGAGACACCAAGAATATTGAGAGAAGATGAAGGATTGATTTTTGTATTGTTGAAGAATAAGGGATAGTCCACAGGGAGTTCCTGACGGGTAGATAGATGGAGAAATTGGGTTTGGAAGCATTAAAGGTAACAAGGTTTTCTCTGCCCCAATTGGAGATAGTATGTAGATCAGAATTTAAGAGTTCTATGGCTTCATTACATTTGTCGTTGAGGGATTGCTGGCTGGGGCGTTCTGAAAACTAATGGAGTAGTGTAAGGTTGAGTCGTCTGCGTATGAATGGATGGGAATGGGTACAATTGAGATCATTTATAAAAATTAGAAAGAGAATAGGAGATAGGAGAGCCCTGAGGAACACCGGAGTTTATAGGGTGAGGAAGTGAACGATGGCCGTCTACAACCGCGGCTATGGAACGGCCGGAAAGGAAATTAGAGACAAAGGCACAGATGGAGGGATAGAAACTGAAGGAGGGTAGTTTAGAAATTAAAGATTTGTGCCAGACTCTATCGAAGGCTTTCGATATGTCTAGTGCAATAGAAAAAGTCTCACCAAAGTCCCGAAAGGAGGATGACCAAGAGTTAGTAAGATATGAAAGAAGATCACCAGTAGAGCAACCCTTAACCCGTTGAGACCCAGCGTCGCACGTGTTGCGTCGGCAGTCTTTGATCACCAACTCCCAGCGACGCATCACGTGCGTCCGACATATAAAAAACACTTACGTGGCTCGTAAGGTAGGAAATGGCGGGAGAATAGGAGGGGGCGGTACCGTAGTGTGTGGGGGAGCCGGGCCAGTAGGTGTGAGCGGGCCAAGACAGCCGCGCGGCTGGTGGTGGTGGGCTTAGTGGGGATAGTTTACACCCCTAGTTTACCGCCACTTTGAACCTTCATTACTCCGGTCGTATGGGAGCTAGAGGCTTGAGATTTATGTGAGATACTCCTTAGGATGTATGCCGTACAATGCCATACTCAGTTTTTACCCTAGTGCTCCCGGGCGGGTGGTCATGCGGGGACACGAACTATTGAAACCCCCCCCCCCCCACCCCAAATGACCGAAATGAGTTTTTTTTTATTTGTGTGTTCATTTCTCACCATTCTCTTCCATTTTGGCTCAACAAATTTTTTTGAAGCTCCCCCCCCCCAACCCCCCACCGGCCCCCCCCCAAAAAAAAATGTCAGAGGTGATTTTTTCATTTCTCATCCTTGTCTTCCATTTTAGCAAACAAAAAAAATAAGTGAAAATGGCTTGGGACTGGGGTGAACAAAATATTATAACTAGCCGGGGCTCAACGGGTTAAGGAAGCCATACTGGCGATCTGAGAGCAGATTATGAGAAGAGAAATGCTTAAGAAATTTGGAAGCAAGAATAGTTTCAAAAACTTTAGAAAGACAAGAGATGAGAGCAATTGGACGATAGTTGGTGGGTTGAGAGCGGTCACCCTTCTTTGGGACAGGTTGAATGTGAGCAAATTTCCAGCATGAAGGGAAGATGTTAGAGGATAGACAGAGACGAAAGAGTTTGCCTAGGCAGGGAGTCAGCACGGAAGCACAGGTTTTGAGAACAACAGGAGGAACACTGTCCGGACCGTACGCCTTATTAGTATTAAGCCCAGAGAGGGTAGAAAGTACATCTTTAGAAGAGATTAGGATATTAGGCATAAGTAAGAGTGAGGAGGGTGGAGAGGGAGGAATAGAACTTGGACGTTTTAAGGTGTACAAAGGACATCAGGAAGCAACAGGAAAACAGGCAACAACAGATTTTATGACCCCTCACGGTTGCTTGCCCTCCACAGTACAGGAGTCCAAAGGAAATCAGGCAGCAACAGGTCTTACGACCCCTTACAGTTACTTGCCCTCCAAAGTACTAAGATTCCAATGTAGAACAAAGGAAATCAGGCAACAAAAGGTCTTCCGACCCCTCACGGTTACTTGCCCTCCAAAATGCTGCTGTTTTTAGTGTCCAACAGTCTTTCTGTGAGTTAAGGATGTGCAATGGACATGCCTCCCTGGAGTTTCCCATGACAGGGAGGGGGGTCTCTCTTCCTGCACTTGCACAATTAAGGTCATCTTTTCTTCTTTCACATATGCAGTTCTCCTTGGATTCTGTGCATGGTGCTTGTCAAGACGAACTTTGATGGATTCAGCGGTGTTGCAGTCTCTTTCTCCACTTTCTACGTCTCGGTGCGGCTTCTACTGTCTCTTCCTCCGCTTACACCGTTCCAGCGTGCATCTCCTCAGCCGGGCCCCTCTGGAGGGGGTTCCTCTTCCGCTCGTCCTAGCATTGCTCCTTGACCTGGTTGGCTACCTCTGGGGTGGGCACCACCACTTTCCGCCCTCTTCGTGCTCCTTGGCCATGGTGCTTCTGGTGGGGTTACTGTCTCCCTGTCACTCCTCTCCTCGTTGCCTGGCTACGGCTCGCCGTTCCCCTCGCCTGGCTGTTCGTCATCCTCCTCAGTTGCCCTCCGCTTGCTCTTTTCGTTCGGGGACCATGGCTGCCGCGATTCTGCTGGTTGGGCCTTCAACAGCGAGGTGGGTTCTTCTTCTGCCCTCCCCCACCCCCACCCCCCACCCTCCTTGTTCCTCTGCTCCACCCTCCCCCTCTATCCAGGGGGGACTGCCCTGTTGCGGATACGTTCCCTAGCTGTCTCTCCTCCACCTACTGATCTACCTGGGTGGGGGTCTCTCTGTCCTCCGCTTCGGTGGGGTCCCCCTCCTCTACAGGCCCGGGGATCCTGGCTCTCCTTCCACCCGCGGCCTAGTCTGCCCTGCAAGTCACCCCTGGCCGTTCTTCTCATCCCCTTCCTGCTCCGCCTCTTGCTCCTTCCCTGATTCCTGCCCTCCATTTGTAGTCTCCCCAGGAGTGGACCCGTCTTGCGGTTTCAGGGTCCACTTCCTCCGGGGATGCCTGTTTTTGGGCAAGGGCCCAGGGTGCTGGTGCCCTCCAGGACATGGCGAGACCTCTTCCTTCTGGCTGGTCTGTCCCTGCCGGTGGGGCTGTGCAAGGCTACTCACCTTTGCCTCGCCGTCCAATCCACGGTCTGCTGCGGCGCCCTGTTGTCTATACATCTGTGACTGCTGTACTCTGAGCTCTGTCTACAATGGGGTTGCTTGCTCCGAACGCCTGGGTGCCGTACGCCTCCCTGTCGGATGGAGTATACGCAGTCCGCCCGCTCTGTCGCGCCTCATCGCATCGGCCCCGCTGGAGCAAAGCCAGTCAGCCCTCTCCCTCTGATCGCGCTTCGTCCTGAGGGTTCACACGCTGGCTCTTTAGGGCGAGTCAGTGGCTTTCAGGATGAACGTTCAGTCGGAGGTCCATGGTCTCCTCGAGCAGGGGTCCTCCAGGTCACGTACTCTGTTGGGGATCACAGAGCCGTTGTTCTTCCTGGCGGACCAGCACTCCATGTCCATGAGCGCTTCCTGCCTGCCCGTTCTGGTAGAGTGGACGCCGCCGCATACTGTCTTCGTCAACCTGATTGCTTCTTGGGGCGTTCCAGGGCTCGCCTTGTTCGCCTTGTGGGGGTCGCACATGTTGCCTTGGTCCATCTCCCTCTGGTCTTGCACCCCAGCGGTGGTTCTGGTTGCTTTTGTGGAAGTATGGGACAAGGTGGCGGTCGCTCTTCGTATTCTTCCTCCGGTCGCACTCTTGCTGTGCAAGGTCCCCTCGAAGCTACAGCAGTTCTGCAGCTGGGTCTGGTTGTTCACTCCCCCGTGTCTGGCACAGGCTTCGTACGCCCAGCTGAGGTGATGATGCCCGATTCCGTTACCCCTGCCTATCTCTGTGGGGTGGAAGTGGAGTGGTTGCATTGAGGCAGTTGGACAAAATTCAAAATAAAGCTATTAGATTAATCAATAACCCTGCAATCACACAGGACCTTCCTACATTAGCCATACGAAGAAACGTTGCATCCCTTGCATTATTCTACAGATATTTTCACAGCAATTGTTCCGAGGAACTTGCTTCAATTGTGCCGCCTCTCCACATCTTTCCCCGTAGAACTAGGGCAGCTGAGAGCGCCCATGAATTTACACTTTCTCCTCCACAATGCAGAACTTCTGCTTATCAGAATTCATTTATCCCCAGAGCTACTACTCTTTGGAATTCACTTCCCTCGAATTGCTTTCCACAAACTTACAATCAACAAATGTTTAAATCCAGTTGTTACAAACATTTTATGAATGGAGGATGCCTTTAGGCACATGGACCTTTTTGTTTTATCTGTGTTTTTCCTTCCTCCGTTCATTGTAAAATTTAAAAAAAAAAAAAAAAAAAAAAATCTCGCGATTCGTCTTGTGCCGAGTTGGCGACCTCGGGCCCTCGTTGGCGTTCGTGGCCTCTCCCATTCCTGGTCGGAGTCTACATGGACGTCTTTCGTGTCCCGCTGGATGTCTCTTCCGTCCTGGATACGGGACACTGGCCAGACGGTTCGTTCACCTCTACTTGTTCTACGCTGCTATCTTCGCCTTTTCCACGCCCGTCTCTTAGTGTTTCGCTCTGTACGCTGCCGCCTGTCTACCATCCAGGAGGTCTTTGAGTCTCTGGCTGGGCTGGTTATTCCACTGACGAAGCTGGTTTCCTTCCTGAAAGCTGCCTTCCGGTCACGACTGCCGCAGCACCAGCCCCCTCCACTGTGAGATCTGGAGTGGCCTCTGGACCTTCTGGTGTCGTGGGGTTACACACAGGACACGACGCCGGTGCAGTTGCTCAAGAGTCCTTGGTTCATCGTGGCGCTGGTTCCTGGTAGTAGGGTGTCGGGACTGGCTACCGTGTCGCTGTCCTGAGAATGCATGCGGTTCTCCCCGTCTTTGATCGTGGTCTCGTTGGCCTCCTGCCCTCCTTTTGTCCCCAACTTTGAGTGAGAGATCCTCTGGTTCAAGCCTCTGCCCTTCCTGGCTTTCCAACGTGGCCATGCTCGCCTTGTGTTGTGCCTGGTGTACTCCTGGCACACATATGTGGAGTCTGTGGTGCCGGCTTCGTGGCCGGCTGTGTGGGTGTCACCGAGGACCGGTGGTGGATTATCGAGGGTGCCGATTGGACGCCTCCTTTGTGGGGTACTTCGTGCCGGTATCCCTACTTATGGGGGTTTTGCGCACGTTCTTATATCCTTTGCAGCCTCCCTACGGTGCCTGCACAGTCGATCATTGCCCGACATTGCCTCTGTGGGTTTGTAGTCGTCGGTCACACCCTTCGTCTCCTCGCCAGGCCAGTGATTGCTCTCGGCAATCTTGTCTTCTGGTGCCCTGGCAAGGTCCTTGGGCTCCCCCCCTAGTCACTCTTTGTTTTTATTGTTTTCTTTGGGAAGGGGGGGGGGGGGGGAGGTTACGGGTTACACTTTGGTCACGAGCTTGGGGATATTTAAATATTCTGTATATATGTCCCATGTGACCTACTTTTCCCATGTACACCTATGTATATTGATATACTGTACTGTAAATATCCGCAGCGGTGGCGGACCACGACTGTGAGGACGGGATCTCTAGACGACTTCAAGTACGATATTCAGAAGAAATGGAATTTTGTAGAGTACTGTTGTAAAAAAAAAAAAGTTTTTCTCCGATGCTATGAATGACGAGTCACACTGTAAAATCTACTCTTTTTAACTATTCCTCAGTTTTTAACTTTTTATTAAACTCTCTTGTTTATTTTGTGTTCTTTGTCATTCATATTTTGTGCATTGGTATTTGGTTGTTATGGGTTTGGGTGTCCGCCTCCAATTTGTTACGCAGCCTTGACATTGGATTTGCCAAAACTACTAACAAATTGGGAGGTTTGACGTACCTCCCAAACTACCAAATTGGAAAACCTGCTATTTGGTAGTAGTCTTGGAAAATCAAATGTACATATTACCCTCCCACGAGCCGAACCCCTGCCCATCCTTGCTCCTCTGTCTACGTGGAATATGATAGTTGGGAAGGGACGCATGCGCTCAGGTTCGACCAGTTGTTAACATTGTGACGAAGACGGTATGGGCTTTCAGCTACAACTAAGGTAAATTCCTTTTTCTTCTCTTATATGCTTTTTTCACCTTCGGTGGTGGTCTTGGTTAGTGTACGTCTCCAAGAGCAATTTAAGGAGTGGACTCTTATACGTTTTCTTTTTTAACCGTGGTTGGGGTGACAACTTGGCAGTCAAATTAGAAAGGTCGTCACTGCAATTAGGTTAATAGCCTTGACTTTGGATTTTCCAAGACTACTACCAACTAGTACGTTTTCTTATTTGGTAGTTTGGGAGATACGTCAAACCTCCCATTCTGAGACTTTGGAGGGGGTGCAAAGGAGTGTGAGGTGGGTAGCGTGTGGTCTTTGTTGGGTTTTGGGAATGTAATTATGAAACTATACTTCCAGATGTCTGGTATTGTGTTGTATGAATAACTGTAGTTTGATATGTTGGTGAGTGCTTGTATGCCTTGTGGTCCTAGGTGTATGTTGCTTATGTTATCTGGACCACAGGCGGTCGAGTGCTTGAGATTGTTGATGATGTGCTTTGTCTGGTTGTTGGTGAAAGGTGCATAGTCTGTGGGGAATTGTTTCTTACGTCAAATGACACGTCGGTCTTCATGATGGGGGTTTAGGTGGCTGACATGAGAGAAGTGATTAATGAGAGTGTTTGTTTGCTTATTGTTTGAGTGAAGGTATAGTGTCTGTTGTTGTGATTGCGACATGTGATTGTGTTGTGTTGCTGTTGGAAAGTGTAATTCTGTTTTATGTTTTGTAAAAAAGTTAGGGTCTGTTTTGTGATCAAGTGTTTGGAGGTAATTATTCTAATTTAGTGTTTGTTGTTCTAGTATTTTATTGTTAATCTGTGTGTTGAGTGCATGGGTTTGTTGTGCGGTGCCATGGTTTTGTCCTCCACCAACGGTTCGGATAGATACTGATTCATCAAGGACTCTCGGGTGTGGTTTCTTACAGTATCTTACAGTAGATCCTCTGGAAAAAGGCAAACTAGGCCTGTGTATCCAGCTCAGTGCCAGTACTTGCACTGCTGCGGTCGTTCACGGTGTTGATGGCGGCGGTAGCAGACGCAATATTTTTACTATTCTGTATTTTTGCTTTGTATTCAAACTTCAAATCTTGTCTTCCCCATGCTTTATCAAGATTACTTTCAAACTTCCTTACTGATTCGGAATCGACTACATACTGGGGCAGTGCATTCCACTCATTTACCACTCTATCACAAAAAGAGTTCTTTGCCTTTTCAAGCCTATTCCTTTCCTTGTAAATTTTCTTAGAGTGTCCTCTCGTTCTTGTTCCCACCTGCATCAAGAAGATACCTTCACACACATCCTCATCATACTTTCCTGACACTATCTTAAAAGTCTCTATCATATCCCCTCTCTTTCTCCTATATGCCAGTGTCGGAAGTCCCAGTGTCCTCAACCTCTGCTCATAATCTGCGTTCTTCAACGTTGGTACCAGCTTACTAGCTCTCCTCTGCACTTTCTCCACTGCTTCTATATCCTTTACCATATATGGAGCCCACACCTGGTTCGCATATTCCAGGTGCGGCCTAACCAGCGCTGTACAGAGATTCCTGAAGATTTCTTCATCCATTGACACGAATGTCCTCCTTATCAACCCTACAATTCTATTGGCTTTATTTATCTTTTCCGCTAAATGTTCTGAGAAATTTAACTTATTGACTATCACTACTCCTATATCCTTTTCTGCATTCACTTATTCCATCGCTTCATACATACTGTATCCCACCTTGTCTGTCTTGCTTGTCCCAATCTGCATGTACTTGCATTTTTTTGGATGAAAAGGCAATAACCAATGTTCAGACCATCCCTTCATTCCCTCCACATCTTCCTTACTCCTCACTCTTCTATACAGCTTGGTGTCGTCCGCATAAAGGTATATCTCACTTCCATTAGTTATAACTTCAGGCAAGTCGTTGATAAACATAACGAACAGTAGTGGTCCCAACACAGATCCCTGAGGTACCCCCCTTGTAACTTCCCTCCACCCCGAGCCTATTCCATTCACCAGTACCCTCTGTCTCCGATCTTTCAGGAGGCATCTATCCATTTCACACATTTCTCTCCTATACTATAGCTTCTAATTTTCTCTTTTAGCCTTTTATGTGGGACCTTATCGAAGGCCTTCATAAAATCACAGTATACCACGTTTATAACATCCCCATCCTCCAGAATTTGCATCCAATCATCTACCACCTTAATTAGCTGTAATACCGTCGAGCTCCCGGGCAAGAATCCGAACTGTCTCTCACTGAAAACTTGGTTTGTTTTCATATGTTCCATTATTCCTTCTCTAATTACCGTTTCCATTAGTTTACACACAACACTTGTCAAACTGACAGGTCTATAGTTTCCTGGGTCATTTCTCTTTCACTTCTTGAAAATAGCTGTTATGTTTGCCTCTCTCCAGTCTATCGGGATTTGTCCTGTATTAAACGATACCTCAAATACAAAATGTAATGGTTCTACTAACATCTCACCTCCTTCCTTTATGATTCTTGGATGTATCCCATCCGGTCCCAGGGACTTACTTCTGTTTATATTCCCTATTGCATTCCTAATTCTAGCATGGGAAAACTCTATTAGTTCTAGTGCTGGTGCCTGTTTGATGGGAATAGTAGGCATTACATCATCCGACTAATGATACACAGTTCAGAATCCGATACGTACTTCTTAGTTGCATCTGACTTTTGCAGAAGATTCTGGCATGATGCTTTAGGACTTTCTTTGTTTCACTTTCTTTCAGACAGGAGTGACAGTTTACTGATTATTTAACGTAACGTTAATTATCCTTCTTCTAGTTTGCTATTAAATCGTTGCTGCGATTTAATTACGCTATCTATCTTTTTCCTTGTATACTTTAATAAAGTAATCGTATGTTGTATGAGTATAGGCTGCTTCAGTGATCATCAGCCTATAGTGTGCACCTTTTACCGAGTCATAGGATACCTCGTTGTCCAGGCACGACTCAGGGCGGTATAGGTGTTTTGTTCTCCAGTGGTTCAGGCAGGGGTTGGAACTAGTGTTACCGTTGTTGCATTTAGCCTTATCTAGTCCAAAGAAGAAGAGCCCTGTGTCTTGCAGAACCTGGATCGTAACAAATGGCGACCTTGCTTAGGATTTTGTGAACTTAAGAAATACTGTGGGAGTATAGTGGTAATTTTTTTTTATTGAGGAATACAGTGGACACAGATTATTTTTTGGCAAGCAGTATAACACATAAAGAGGCTTCAGATAACTTTAACTTTAGGTGAATAGGTGCTTGCATAAGAGATTATAGATACTTTTTTTTTTGTATAAACTTGCACACTTCTCAGTATACACCATGTCTAGCAACAGCTCAGTTAACGGGGATAATCAGACAGTACAGCCTATGGGTGTTGAGCAGCAGCAGGAATTTAATGATGGCATCAGAGCTATTAATTGTGAGGCTGATGCGAGGAAATTTGTGGAGATACCAGTAACAGCGAGTCGGTTGGAGGGGATTGATTGCTATGGTCTGTGTTGTTTGGCCACGGTCCTGGGGCGTGTCGGCTTTGGCAGCATGTCTAAGAGTGACCTGGTGGCTTGTGTGTTGGGTAGTGGCAATGGTTTGCAGGGTGGAGCGGGGGCTTGGGAGCCTTTATCCAAGCCTCCCTTCCACTCTACTCCTATCGCGCCCCCTAGGTTACCAGACCTTGGCACGCTTCCGCAATCTGATAGTCACTGGCAGCGTGGTTTGCCCCTGGGTGAGCCACTGGGTGGGTCTCCTATAATTGCTCCTCCCCCTCAGGGTTTGACTGCTGATATGTTGTTGCAACTGGAGTTGGCTAAGATCCAGCGTGAAGTTGAGATGGCTAAGATTCAGGCCGAGATGGCTAAGGAGAGGGCGGAGATGTCTAAGATTCAGGCCGAGATGGCTAAGGGTCAGGCTGAGGAGAGGACAGCATGTCGTGAGGCAGAGTTGCAGGTTGAAGCAACTAGGTACTGTGCTGAGATGGATGTTGAGAAATCTAGGGTGGAGACAACAGGGCGGCATCTCGGTTCTGGGAATCGTGGGTCTGAGTCTTTATCGCACTTGCTTAAATTAGTCCCTGTGTTCGATGAATCTGGTGTGACTGAGTTTTTTGCACGGTTTGAGAAGAAGTGTCGAGAGCATGAGTGGCTGGAGATTAAGTGGGCAGCCCTTGTATCATCAAAGCTTGTTGGGAAAGGTCTCAAGGCATATGACTCGCTGTCATTGGAGGACTTTACCAACTATGTGGTGTTGAAGGAGGCTGTGCTCCGGGCCTATGAGTTGCAACCAGAAACCTACAGGTTGAAATTTCAGGGCATTGTAAAGAGCAAGGAGAGCTCTTTCCTTGAACATGCCCGGGAACTGACTGACACTATGGGGAACTGGCTCCGGTCTGAGAATGCGACAACAGTTGATCAGGTTAAGCAGTTATTTTTGTTGGAGCAGTTCTTCCGGTGCACAGGCAGCGACCTGACATTAAACCTGAAGGAAAAATGCCCTAAGACCGTAGAGGAGGCAGCTAAGCTTGCTGACCTCCGGCTTTCTTTGATTCGTGGGTGCGGGTCTGCTCATCGAAGTGAGAAAGGTAACAAGGGGCATAACACTCCACCCCCCAAAGTCAATGAAGCACAAAATAACACTGTAAAAAGTAAGAGCACTGCTACCCATTATAACTACAAACACAAAACTGTCCCGTTTTCAAAGGGGCAGGGCCCTTCCCCACCACCTCAAGGGGGGAAGTCTAGTGGTGAAGTGAAATGTTTTAAATGTCAGAAGGTGGGTCACTTTGCACGTACATGTCCGAGTAATATTCCTGCTAAGCCTGTGTCTTTGGTTCGCAACATGGGGGTGTCTCTGAGTTCTTCTGCGTCTGCCCGGGGTAGGTCGTCAGTTGCGGGGACACAGCCTGTGAATAAGGGTTTGGAGGGCTCGACACCTGTCCAAGACACTTTTTGCAGCCATCGAGGGCGCGGGCTTGTGAGCTGGGGGAATACTAAACATCAGGTCAAATTGTTGCGTGACACTGGAGCATCACAGACACTTCTTAAAAATTTCACAGGCAAACCTATAAACGCGGCTCGGGTTGTTGTGGTACAGGAGATCAATGCTACCAGGTCATACCCGTTGATTAGGCTGGAGGTGGAGGTGGATGGTGTGTGTCGTGAACTTGATGTTGGGATCGTAGAGAGCTTGCCAGTTGAGGGCATCGACCTCCTTCTGGGCAACGACTTTGCGGTGCTCACTTCGGAGGTTCCACCCTTAGTTGTTGCCGAGAGGGCGGCCGACGTTAATAGGGAGAATCGGGAGTGGGTCGAGAGGTGTCAGCTTAAACAGATGGCCTGTGCAGTCACCCGTTCTCGCGCGTCAGTTCAGTCACAACCATTGTCTCAGCCTTCAGATCAGCGGAGGAAAGGTCCGAGGAAAGTAGCTAAAGGTGGATTTCAGGGTGTTGATTCCGCGGCTCTTCTGTGGGACTCAGTATTGGCACCATTATTATTGTCTGGAGTGGACCCTGAGCCTGTATCACTGGGTGAACAGGCAGGGCCAGTGAAGACTCCACGGCAGACCCGTTTTGTAGCCAGGCAAGATCGGGCCGCTAAGTCTAGTATCGGTGAGGGTAACAAAGTGCTCCGGGAGCAGCTTGATGCGTTGACACCTGCAGATATCAGTAGACTTCAGATTGATGACCCTGAGCTCCAAAGTTACAGTAATGGCGCAATGGACCTCGAAGAAGATGGGGATGCTAAGCCGAGGGATTTCTTCCGTTACGAGAAAATTTTATACAGACGGTATCTAGACCCCAAATCGGAGTGGGAGGGTGGTGCGAGGGTAATAGACCAGCTGGTTGTGCCGAGTGGGTGTCGTGAAAACCTACTGCGGTTGGCTCATGATGTGCCACTGGCAGGGCACCTGGGGGTCAGTAAGACGGTAGCGGCGTTGGGTAAATTGTTCTGGTGGCCAGGGATGAGGGCAGATGTCGGTGCATGGGTTGCAGTGTGTGTAACGTGCCAGACTGTAGGAAAGCCCAACCCGGTGATACCCAAGGCTCCGTTGTACCCCATTCCTGTCATTGGGCTGCCTTTTAGTAAGATAGTTGTGGACATGGTTGGCCCTCTACCACCTACTAGTGCTGGGAATAAATTCTTATTGACAATAATGGATGTTGCTACGAGATACCCGGATGCATACCCCATGCGTAATGGCTCCGCTAAGACTGTGGTCAAGAACTTGCTGCTTTACTGTTCAAGATACGGGTACCCGCGAGAAGTGCAGTCAGACCAGGGGTCAAATTTCACTTCGAACCTATTCCAACAAACTCTCCAGCAGCATGGCATATGCTCTGTCGTTTCATCTGCCTATCACCCCAAGAGTCAGGGGGCACTTGAGAGGTGGCACTCGACCCTCAAGAGTATGCTTAAATGTTACTGCTTGGAGAATGGCAAGGAGTGGGATCTGGGGCTGCCTTATGTGTTGTTCACGGCGAGAGAGGTACCTGGTGAGAGTTTGGGTTTCAGCCCCGACCAGCTTGTTTTTGGCCATAACGTCAGGGGTCCACTGTCCATGGTGAAAGAGATATGGGAAGGTCTGCAGAAATCATGCTCAGTGTTGAAGTACGTTCTCAAGAGTCGTGAAAGGATGGTAAATTGTATGGAGTCGGCAGGGAGGAATTTGGTAGACTCTCAGGCGAAAATGAAGGACCGTTACGATGTGAAGACGAAGCTCCGGGAGTTTGGGGTGGGGCAGGAGGTTATGTTGTTGCTGCCTCTGCCAGGTCATCCACTGTCAGCAAAGTATACGGGTTCTTATTTTGTCACTAAGAAGCTGTCGGACCTAGATTATCTTGTTGCAACCCCTGACCGGCGTAAGAAACATCAATTATGCCATGTGAACTTGATGAAGGAGTTTGTGAGGCGCCCCTCAGAGCCTCTCACTGTCCCCGTGTTGGTCTGCAGCGGCCAAGGTGGAGGAGGAGGGGATAGTCATGCTCTGGGGGAAGATAGCTGGGATTGCCATATTTCTGCGGAACAGTGGGCGGGGAATTGTGTTCAGGTGGCAGAGCAGGCTATTGAGCACCTGCCTGAGCAACAGTGTGCAGCCGTGCGCCACCTGTTCCAGTCATACCCCGCTGTTTTCGTGGAGCACCCAGGCCTCACAACTCAGACGGTGCATGATGTTGACGTGGGAGACAACCCGCCCTTCAAGTCAGTGCCTTATCGTGTGCCTCCGATCAAATTGCCAGCCTTCCGGGAGGAGCTGAGGTATATGATAGAGAGAGGGCTGATTAAGGAAGGGCCGGTGCGTTGGACCTCCCCGGTAACTCTGCAGCCTAAGCCAGACGGGAAGGTGTGTTTCTGTATAGACTTTCGCAGACTTAATGGCTTGACCGCCACCAATCCTTACCCCCTTCCTCGCGTCGATGACAGTGTTGACAAAATCGGGAATGCCACATACCTCACCAAAGGTCGACCTGGTGAAGGGTTATTGGCAGGTGCCCCTGTCTGCGCGAGCGAAGGAGGTATGCGGCTTTTGTGTGGACGGCAAGACATATATGTGCAATGTCATGCCTTATGGGTTGAAAAACGCACCTGCTACCTTCCAAAGTCTGATGAATGATATTGTTAGTGACATTCCCAATTGTACTGTATATCTCGATGATGTCATTGTCTATGATACTGATTTTGGTAGTCACTGCGAGCATCTTAATATCTTGTTTCGGAAGCTGTGTGAAGCTGGGTTGGTCGTGAACCTGGGGAAATGTGACTTTGTGCAGGCAACTGTGCAGTATCTTGGCTTTGTGGTAGGTTTGGGACGGGTGTCCCCCCCCCCCCCCCCACATCCCCAGAGCAAGATACTGGCAATCGATCGGTTTTCCAGGCCAACCACCAAGCGTCAGATCATGCGCTTTCTAGGCATGATAGGCTACTACAGACGCTTTATACAAGGGTATTCGACTGTTCTTGCTCCCCTGACTGACCTTTTGGCAAAGACGGTGAAGTTTCGGTGGCCGCCTGAGTGTGAAAAGGCGTTTGGGTTAGTGAAGCACTTACTATGCACCCATCCTATTCTCAGGGCGCCGGACTTTACAAGGAGTTTTCAGCTGGAGACAGACGCCAGTGGTGTTGGGGCCGGTGCAGTCCTCTTGCAAACATACGACGAGGGTCTGGAGCACCCCGTCAGCTTTTACTCTAAAAAGTTCAACTCCGCTCAGAGGAACTATTCTACCATCGAGAAAGAGTTGTTGGCGATTGTGCTTGCTTTGAAGCACTTTGAGGTGTATGTTCCAGCCTTCGGCCCGGTCGTGGTCATTTACACAGATCACCACCCTCTAAAGTTCCTCAACCAGTTCCACAACCGGAACATGTGGCTGACACGGTGGTCACTTATGCTCCAAGAATACAATCTTGATATCAGGCATATTGCCGGTTGTGATAACGTTATAGCTGACTGTCTTTCGAGGGTGGAAGACAAGGGGTAGATGGCCACAGGTTGTGGGGGTTGCGTGGAGGAAAATAGGCTACATATATTTAAAGCCGAACAAAAACAACAATAAAATTTAAAATCAACATAAAAACTCTTTCTGTTATAGTAAATTTAAGTATGTTTTGTTACAGCTGAAGCACTAGCTATTAGTGGGCTGAGTTTCGTAGAACTCGCTTTCGGAGCGTAACAATTTTAAGTTTTGCTATTATGTTGAAGGGGTAAATATGTAAGTTTGTTTCATTTTATAGGTATGTTTTTTTTGTGAAACCTATATGCTGTATTATTGTGCTGGGGTGGGGAGGTTAGGTGACGTGTGCCGATTTCAGATATCAGAACTTGCCTAATGTTAAGTGTCTAATATCTTGGGGGGGGGGGGGGGGGTGACGCATGTCAGCTCCCCAGCGACCGCGAGGGGGCGGTGGTTGGCTCCCTATCCTCTTCTCCCCTCTCCCCAGGCAGTGAAATGGGCTTCAGGTATCAGAGAATGTTGTTCTTTCTTTCATAGTGTTCGTGTTGTTACAGACAGTCCCGTGGTGGCCTTTACTTGCGTCTGTGACAACGGGAAGTATTTTATATCATTAGTTGAATATGAGATGCATTGTGGAAGGAGAGAGAGAATAGCGAGGGCGTTGTGGTAGTGTGTGCGTGCGTAGGTATGTGTTGCCTCCCTCGCTCGAGGTGTTTTCCCGCTCGCGCGCTTTTCCGCGCCCTTGATTGACTGGTGGTTCCTGGCGCCTTCTGCAGACCTGCGGCCTGGTGACGTAGTCGTCTGTGATTGACGGCCGCGGTCCTGGGACGGTGGTGCGGGGTCCTGTCCTTGTGTTTCCCTTAGAGCTCCTCTTAGTGCTGTAACGCTAACATCCGTTGCAATCTATCAGCCCACCTCACCCCCCTATTGCGAACTTTCTCTACCACTGCTTACCTTCTTCTCTCTGTATATCCTACTATTAATTAACTGCCCTTCCCCTTGACGTTGATTTCATATATCCATCACTGTATTATACAGCGAGCTCTCAGAGATATTATATGTAATTAGTTAGGCATTTTGGATCAGAGGGTAATCCATTTTGGTTTGGGGAGGTTTGACATACTCATCGTGTTGCCCCAACCTTATTTTCTTGGGTGTCTGCCAGGTTAGTCGATGCTAGACTGGGGAGAGGCTATCAGGTTGCAGTTTCCTATGAGCATAGACTTCGTTGAGCCTATGCAACTGTACCGGATACTGGCGGAGGCCTAGGTCATTTTCTTGTCTGTGTACCTTAGAGCCTAGCACTGTGTTGGCGTGAGGGCGTTGGCCTAGTCCATCCAGCACTGTGCTAGCTCGTTAGCTTTTGACTTAGGAGGGTCGCCAGGAGAAAACCAGGTACACGAGACCTGGATCTCTCAAGAGAGCACCCCGTCATTTACTGTAACTAGGCGCACAGACTTGAGAACGACACTAGGCTACCGAGCAGGTGGCTCGGCCCAGGTAGCTTAGCCTACGACTCCCCTGCTAGACTTCGTCCACCTGGCAGACCCCCGATTAGGGTTTATAATCTCATTGTGTATATGTGTGCTGCATTATTGTTCCTTATGTTTATAGTAAGTCGAGATTGTTGCTGAGAGACCCAACCAGGGCAGGCTAGTGCCTGGTGGGAGAAAGCACATCTTTTTGTGGTTAGAGTTTAGACTGCCGACTGTTTTATAATTACACCTGTGCCAGATAACACCATATGTCCCTACACTATATATGTTCCCACAGTAATAATACACAGTTCAGAATCCGATACGTACTTCTTATAGTCCAACAGATCTTAAGAGGCGGTCCTACCCGCGGTTACTCCCTTTACATTGGTGCCATATGTATAATTATTTACAACAAAAATATATTATTTTCGGTATTAAGTACCTTAAGTCGGTTTGAAATGCTCAGGCAATTTCTACATGTACAAAAAAGCTTTGTTTTTATAATTAATTCGCTTGTTATTAGTATATACAACGGACATTGTACAAAACTTGGCAACGTAGCTACTGCGATGTTGTCAGGATTCTGGGCAAAAAACTCCCTCACAGATTATCCCTTTAAACTATAAACAAACATGACGTGATGGCGCGCTGCCAGGCGCACGAAATTAGTACTGTCACGTCTAAACTAAATCAGTTCATTCCTGACTTTGCCACCATCCACAATGGAAGCCTCTCCAAATCGCCCCACACACTTGCATAGTCAGGTAAAATAGATGGCCTATAACGTTCACCAATACTTCCAGAAAGAGAAGGAGCTTGGATGCCCTTTTATTGCCGTAACAAAAGCTACTTCCCGGACAGTTTCAGCCACAAAACTGGGTGAAAGAACAATTTCAAGAATAACGAAAGAAGCAAGAATTAATGAAGAAAACAATAAATCGCCCAAATTTATGTCACCCAAGAAACGACAACGCACAACACCCATTACAGATTTTTTTGAAGGATTCAATGAAGGTGTTCTAAGAAGAACAGTGCTCAATTTCTACAAAAGAAAAGAGATTCCCACACTGGAAAAAATCCATGAAGAAATTAAAGAGAACCTTTCTTACCCCGGCAGCCGAGAAACGTTAAGACAGGTTCTCAAGAAAATTGGGTTCCAGTATGCAAAGGTTGACGGAAGAAGATTTCTGATGGAACGTAGTGATGTTGTATATGCCTGCTGCAGGTTTTTGGGAGAAATGAGGAAACATGTATCTTCAAACAAAAACATAGTCTACCTAGACGAGACTTGGATTAACCAGAATTACACAATTCCTAAATGTTGGGTTGACAACACTTCGGATAAGGCTGTGGGAGTGAAGGTGCCAACAGGGAAAGGAAGCCGATTGATTGTACTCCATGCTGGAACAAAACATGGATTTATTCCCAATGCTTCACTTATCTTCAGGGCAAAAAATTATGGGGACTATCATAATCAAATGAATGCTGTGACTTTTGAAAAATGGTTTGAGCATCAACTTCTCCCAAACATTCATCCATCTTCAATAATTGTGATGGACAATGCATCATATCACTCTAGAAAAATAGATAAACCCCCAACGTCTTCAAATAATAAAGCCACAATCACAGAATGGTTGCAGAAGAAAGGAGTTAAAGTGTCTAAACATATCCTCAAGGCTGAGCTTCTGCACCTTGTGAAGCAACACACCACAGACGTCAGCTATGTAATTGATAAAATGGCATCAAACCATGGCCATAAAGTTGTGCGCCTTCCCCCGTATCAATGCCAGTACAACCCAATTGAATTAATATGTGCTCAGGTGAAAGGGTATGTGGCAAGGAGGAACACATTCAAGGTCGCCGATTTGGATCCACTCGCCCGGGAAGCAATTGAGAGCATCACAGAGGAAAACTGGACAAAGGCCGAAACTTTTACCTCTTGGGTGGTGTGGAAACAAAGTCAAAATATAAAATGGTAAAATATATATGGTATATATATATATATATATATATATATATATATATATATATATATATATATAAGAGGGAGAGAGAGCTATATAAATAGTAATATAATTTATTATAACAATAATAATTATCTATGCATTCATGTGGGCTACACAGTAATACGGTGATAAGTGCGTTCCCATTCTCACTCATACACAGGGCAAGGTCAATGTACGATCGCGCTAATAAGTCATGTCCCAGCTGGCATTACGTTTGGCTTGCTCTGTGCTGTATTAATGTCTGTCAGATGTTGAATAGGGTGGGTAAGTTTAGGAACATGTTTGTATATTTTACTCGATATGAAGAAATGAAGCTTAGATATTGCTGATAATAATTATTGATCAAAACATATATGGTGCCGAGACATCTCTTATTAGCGCGACTGTACCTTGAACAGGGGGAGGTGGAGGGGGGGAGAAAGATATAGCAAGAGTAATTTGGAAAGGTTATCGTACGGAAAGGGTCAAAAGGACAACCGGCACCAGTGTAAGGGTAGGTGACCGCGCCCATAACCGCCTGTTTAGGTCTGTAGGACTATAGATGCATCTGACTTTTGCAGAAGATTCTGGCATGATGCTTTAGGACTTTCTTTGTTTCACTTTCTATCAGACAGGAGTGACAGTTTACTGATTATTTAACGTAACGTTAATTATCCTTCTTCTAGTTTGCTATTAAATCGTTGCTGCGATTTAATTACGCTATCTATCTTTTTCCTTGTATACTTTAATAAAGTAATTGTATGTTGTATGAGTATAGGCTGCTTCAGTGATCATTAGCATATAGTGTGCACCTTTTACCGAATCATAGGATACCTCTTTGTCCAGGCACGACTCAGGGCGGTATAGGTATTTTGTTCTCCAGTGGTTCAGGCAGGGGTTGGAACTAGTGTTACCGTTGTTGCATTTAGCCTTATCTAGTCCAATGAAGAAGAGCCCTGTGTCTTGCAGAACCTGGATCGTAACAAAATAAACAGTCCTCTTCCAACCCCTGCTCTAATAGCATTCCTCTCATGCAACTCAAAACCCTCCAAACTATATCCACCTTTCAATTCTAGCATTTGTTGGCCTTACTTCCTGTAAGGCTATGACATCAGGTTTTTCCTCTTCATCAGGTTTTTCCTCTTCATCAGGTTTTTCCTCTTCATCCTGCAACCTACATATCAGTTCTCTTTTCTTGTCCTGGGTAAACACATCAACATTACTAAACATAATCCTTAATCTTTCTACCATTCCTCCAGCAGCTACATCATCCCGCTCCTCCTGTCCGTGCCCTACTCCCCCCCTAACACTACCGGTACTGGGTTTGTAGCTTCTTCTCCTGTCTCTCCCCGAGATGCTTTCACCCTGCTCTCCCCCTCTGCCACAACTTCTATCACATTCTCTTCCCTCCCAGATCTCCTTCTCCCTTCTATTCGTATAAACCACTTCTTCAATTTCCCGTCCCTCACTCTCCAGAAAAACTTCTTCTTATCCTCCTCACCCAACTTTCCATTTTCCTCATCAGCCTTTTCCTGTAGTTCCTTTATTTTGTTTTCTTTGTTCTATGCTCGAATCCTTCTTTAGTCTTATATGTTTCAGTTCTTCATTTGTGTTTAGTCTCCAACTAAAATTTGTCACCGTCTCTACCACTGCCCTGGTTTTAAACTGTACCCTTATAGGTCTCATCTCCTCCCTTCTATATCTACCTATCCTACTGACTTCCTCCACCTGCCATACCATCCACAGCTTTCATGACCTCCTTCACTTTCTCCATATCTCGCACTTTTCTCACTCCATTATCATTCATATGAGCCTCTATATCTCCATGCATGATTACACCTCTATCCCTGTCCATGGCCTCCCTCACGACACTCTCCTTGTTCTTCATGACACCTACGACTGCACTCTCAAAACTTTTTTTTGTCTTATTCATTTCTTCCTTTTGTTCTTTCACAATTTCCTCCAAATCCTTAACTTTCTGTTCACCTACCACCGTCCATGCAGTTGACTCCTTCACTTCTTTGAATCGTCCTTCGTATTCCTTCAGCTGCTCCTTTAATGCCATATTCTCTGCTCCCAATTCCTCTACCCTTTTTAATACCATCTCTAGGTTATTATTAACTTCCGAAATAGGCCTACATTCGCTTCCTTCACTAAGCCTATACCCTGCCCCACCCGACGCACCACATAGTGCGCACAATACCTTGATTTTCTCACCAATGTCCCCCTTCCATTTCTCCGTATCACTCTTCCACTTTTCCGAATCCTTCACAACATTACTAATCTCTTCTACCTTCTTATCTGTACTCCTAAACCCACGAAACCGTCCTAACCTTTCTTCCGTCTCCGAAATTCCCGCCGTTCCATCCGCCATGTTTGTTTACAATCACAACAACTCCAGCTGACCCTTTGTTAAACTACTCTTTTTACAATATATATCACCCCTCCACCACACAAATTTATCTTCCAAACACTTCACTAGTCCTTCCTCTCCTCGCTCGCTCAGTATGTTCTCAAAATTCTGTGATATTTAGTCTTGCCCATGATAATGTGCCGGAGCCTCGAAAAAATGCGTCCGCCTCCCACCACCACCTCGACCACTACCGAGGGTCATCAAGGTCTGGGTCTATGGTCCAAGCACAAAAACTGGCACATCAATGTGAAAGAGTTGTACGTTCCATTAAAGTTCCTCAAAATTCACGGTACCTCCCTGGAAGGCAAATCCCTGGTATTCAGAATGAACAACCTGAAGGCAGTCTCATGCATTCAAAAGCAAAGGCATTCAATAGCAAGGATCGGCGAGGTCGCGAGTGCTCCAATGTCTCTTGGAAAGCTTATTCGAAGTAGCTCACAAGCTAAGAATACATATCCATGCGACATATCTGCCAGGGGTTGCACACCTATGGGCAGATGCTCTGTTACGAGGACAGAGCTAGCTTGTGGAATGGAGCCTCAAGCAAACCGTCTTCACAAAATATGATTGCTTTGAAATATCACCCACAAGTAGATTTGTTTGCATCCAATCAGTCGAGCAAGTTACCTCAATACTTGACTCGTTGGACACGGACCTCAGCAGAAGGTCTTGATGCGTTATCGGAGAATTGGAGCAGGTGGATGTCCATCTATTTGTTTCCACCTCCAGATGCATCCCTGGTGTGCCAGGTAGTCAACAAACTATGAGGCTATCACGAGATAGTAGCCCTGATCTAGCCAGTATGGCTGGGTCAAGCATGGTATCCACAGCTGAAGATGTGGTGCAAAAACCCGGTGTGGCTTCCGGTTTCAAGTTTCCACTTAGAGACGATTGGCAACCTCGAGACATTGCTCACCTTGTAGACATTCAGAATGCAAAGTGGTTTACCTTCTACGGAGGTTGCGTCACCAACAAATTAATGCAAGGCTATGCAGAGTCTACAAAACGTCAGTATCAGTTGCATTGGTCTGCCTTCACGACATGGATCATAGAATCAGACCAACAGATACCTTCGATAGCTTTCATATTTATATATCTGGACTATCTGTTTGAGCAAAGACATCTCTCTGGCATGACATTACACAATCATCTTACGGCTATAAGAGCACCCTTTTATGACTTAATGGGTCTATCAATGCCTTTGATGTGGGAGAAATGCTTTATGCGTGCATGCTTCCGATTCCGACCACCGTCCCGACAGCTAAGCTGAGATCACCCATATACAATAAACAGACAAATTTGGAACGTTTGCTCAAAAAAGCTATCTTTTTTATGGCTTTAGCCACGGACGATCGTGTGTTAGAGTTGACGGCCATGTCATGGGCTCCCAACTGTCTCAAGTTCACGCCTAGAATGATTTCTGTCGTTATAGCCCTACAACCCACTTTTATTGCAAGAAACAAACGAGAAGATCATATTTTCCATCAGTTTTTTGTTTTGTTCCTGCTTTAAAAAGAGGTGTTGAACATCACCTACCATATCCAGTACAGGCCCTAAAAGCCTACATGCTGAAATGTAGACCATCAATCCCGGCTCACGTTGTTCGTAAATGTGCGGTATCATTCTGCTTTTTACACAATTTCTCAGTCGATAACATAATGCAGAGTAACTTCTGATCTTCCTCCCACGATCAATCTATCTATCTATTGCCTGATGCCGTGATCCCCGAAGGGGTGGCCACGAACGAACCGCCCCCATGCACCTCTGTCCCCAGTCAGTCAACGCCCCTCCTCCCAACCAGCACCGCCTTCATCCATAACTTCCTCACTCCATCCTTCCACCTCTCTTTCGGTTTACCTCTCCCTGTCCTTCCACCTCGCTCTTGTACACCTTCTTAGTCATTCTCTCGCTTCATATACGTTCCATATAGCCGAACCATCTCAAGTTGATTCTTTTCACACTTTCCAGCACATCTACCTCCACACCACACCTCCTTCTTACTTCCTCATTCGTCTGTCTATCCCTCCATGTAATTCCGCACGCACTTCTCAAGTAACTCATTTCCACCCCTCTCACTCTTGATCTGAGTCTCTTCTCAAACGTCCATGCTTCGCTTCCGTAAGTCAGTGTCGGGATTACCACACTGTCATGCAAGGTCTTCTTCACTTCCATACTGACCACACTATTTCTTGTTACTGCTTTCAACGTTCCTACAACCCTCTTCCCCTGTTGCACCCTCTCCCGCACTTCTTCATCCATAGTCCCATCTTTACTCAACACACTGCCCAGATACTTAAATGAGCTGACAATCTCCATAGCCTGACCGTTCAACTTCACCTCACACTCTGTGGCTTCACCCCTTTCAAAGACAATAACCTTGCTCTTCCCCACCTTTACCTTCAGATTCCGTTTATCGCACACTGTTCCAAACATATTTACCAGACCCTGCAACTCCTATTCATTATCGCTCATCAGAACTGTATCATCAGCAAACAGCAGTACAGGCAGCTTCCAATTATTTCCCTCCCTTATCAGCGATACACCAACATCCACTGCTCTTCCTTCTATTTCTTTTATGACTCCATCCATAATTATATACACTAAACAACAACGGGGACATGACACACCCCTGTTTCAACCCAACATTTAAATAAAAGAACTCGCTCTGCTCATTCTCCACACGTACTGCCGCCTTTGCACCTTCATACATGCTCTTCACTGCTTTCAGCAACTTGCCATCTACTCTGTATATTCTAAGTACTTTCCACATACCTTCTCTATCCACTCTGTCATAGGCCTTCTCCAAGTTCATAAAGGCAACATACACCTTTTGTTGCTTCTCCAGATATTTCTCCACAACACAATTCAGGGTAAAAATGTGATCTACACATCCTCTTCCCTTCCTAAAACCTCCCTGTTCGTCACCTATCCATTTCTCCGTTCTCACTCTCACTCTCTGAATCACTACCCTACTGTACACCTTCCGTACTAAGCTTAGAAGACATATTCCTCGATGGTTACCACACACTCCTCTTTCCTCTTTGCCCTTATATAGGGGGACTATTATGCCTGTCTTCCATTCATAAGGTGCACTCCCCTTCTCCCATGCTAGTTTGCACATTTTCCATACCCATTCGATCACTATCTCACCACCATACCTCATCATTTCCACACACACTCCATCTGTTCCTGGTGCTTTCCCCAACTTCACTCTTTTTCATGGCTTCCCACACTTCTGACCTGATCCCCACCTCCTCCTCCACTACTTCTCTTCTTCTCCCTCCCATACCCCATCCAACTATGTTTGCTGGCACTTCATTCCTTACATTTAGCAACTAGTTGAAGTAGTTGAAGTACTCCCTCCATCTTTCGACTCTCTCTTGCTTCTCGGCTAGCATTCTCCCATTCTTATCTTTCACACCCTTACTGTTTCCCTTGCTACATTCCCTAACTGTTTTTACTTCTTTCCAGAACAGTTACTTACACTCCCTCCATTTTACACTCAGATTTGTTCCAAATTCCTCATCTAATCTTGTCTTACTTTCCTTCACCACTCTCTATCTTTCCACGTACCTCGCTTGTGTCTGACTATCCAAATCTTAATTCCCTCTACTACCCAACCACTCTCTATACGCTTTCTTGTCTTCCACAGCTTTTTTTGCCTGTTCTGTCCACCATGCTGTACCTTTTACTCTCCTCCCTCTTCTCCTTACTCCACACACCTCCTCACATGCTGCACAGATCTCTTCCTTAAACACCTTGCACATCTCCTCCACTTCCTCCATATCTTCCAGGTCGAACCCCCCTATTCGTCTTTCTACTGCTCTCCTGTACTCATTCCTGATTTCCTCCTCCTGTAGCCTCTCCACCCTCCTCTTGCCTCCCTCCAGCTCTCCTCACCCACTTCTTTTGTATACTAATTTTAGCTACTACTACATAATGATCAGACAGTCCCCCTCCAATACCCCTATACATCCCAGCATCCAGCACAGATTTCTTCATTCGTTCATCCAAACATAAATTATATAATCAATCAGTGCCTTTCGTTCCACCACTGTCTTATTCTTATCCTTCATCTTCCACTCCACTTTCCATGTGTACCTGTGTATCATTCTGTATCGGAAGAAGGTGTTGCCTATCCATAGCCTCGTCCCCACACATACGTCCATAAGTGCACTACCATTCCCATTCACCTCTGATGGTACCTCCCACTCTCCCACCACTCCATCAACTTTCCAATCACCCACCTTACCATTCATATCGCCAATCAGAAATATTATTTCGTTCTTGTCAAACTTATCCAGGCACGCCTCCACATTCACCCAGAACTCCTCTTTCTCTCTTACAAGTTTATCCTCTGTCGGAGCATACACACACACAATCACCCACATTTGTATTCCTACTTTCATTCTCACCCACACAATCCTTGAACCCACAGACCCATAGTCTATTATACGCTCCTTCCATTTGTTACTTACAAACAAACATACACCTTCTCTCGCTGCTCCCTCACTCACTCCAGCACACACACCCATTCCACACTCCCACTCTCTCTCATCTGTACCCATCCATTTGGTCTCATTCATTCCACATACATTCAGCCTAGCATTCACTAACACTTCCAAAACTTCTCTCTCTTTTGTGTCATCATTCTTGCATCTCACATTCCACGTTGCTATTCTAAGATTGTCCGTAAGATTGTCCATAGTCAGTCGGGGTTCATCAACACAGGGTCCGTTCGCATCCGAGGCTATTCGTTCGTTTTTCATTGCTACGTATTTTTCACGGGTGGGGGTCGCAAGCCCACCGACTCAACCTCTTTAGTCGCCTCTTACGACACGCAGAAGGCACGTGGGGCATATTCTAATCTCTTACCCCCAGGAGGGGTAAATCTGGAGAAACCACATGTAAATATGTGGCCCTAAGACAGAAAGTGTACAATATGTACAGTTTGCCGCACAAGTCCTGTAACATTGTTCTTGCTAAAGAAAAGAGGTTGCGAGGCCAATTTATCGAGTGTTTTAAGATACTTAACCCTTATTTAGCGGCGAGCAACATAAGTCGAGTTAAAAAAAGCTGGACTATGTGGCGGCGCTCGACATAACTCGAGTGGCAATTTCAGCACGTAATGTGGCTGAGAGAGAGAGACAAGTGGTGGCAGGAGACTAGCGAGCGTATGACTGCTCCAGACCACCGCGGCGAACCTACTGACACAAATCTCAGCTCCCTCCTCCCTCTCTCACTCGCTACATACTCAATTATGTACTGAAAGTACCGAATTACCTGCTTTTTGCACTCGCGTTGCACGGTTATTGCAAGAAAACTATCCATCATACTAGGATCGTTATGGTGTCATTCGAAAGCTCTGTTTATGCCCTTTCAGGGATAGGTACTTGTTTTACGTTCTGGGTCTTATTTAGGCATGAAAATGATCACGTAAACAGCCCTATTTTGGCTAAAAACACCCCGCTGTGCGGTACACATAAATAAACCGCATAGGCCGCTCGTAAGGTGTTAAAGGATTTAACAGAATAGATATCAGTGCAATGTTCACGATTAATAACAATGCTGCAACCCGAGGTAACAGAATTAAATTAATTAGAAAAAGGCATCCTTAGATGTAACACAAAATGTCTTCACATACAGTGTGGCTAAAGAGTGGAATACTTTATCAAGGGTGGGGGTCGACAGTACTTCAATTAAGGGTAGGCCACACCTTGAGCCCAAAATTGTCAATGGAATTTCGATTTTTTTTTCTTCTTAACCCTTTGGCGCACCTATAGTTTCCAATCAAAGTTTTTCCCACTCCCAAAGTATATCTCAGCTCACTCAGAGCCAGTTTTGTGCCCGGCGATAATTTGTTTCTGTGACGTTTTTATCCACCAAAAAATCATTGTATTTGGATTAATGAGGTACCATCGGCTTCGTTATTGATTGAACTTGAAGATAAGCAAATAAAAACATAGAATAAATACAAAACAACCACATTGGGGCACTCCGAAATAAGAATTGTAAAAAAAAAAGTAAATACCTTATCTCCAACTCGCGCTAGCTCAAAATTTTGCACGCACCATTTTTGATTTGCATACACACATGGAAGCGGAATTTAATGAGGATTCCACTGGTAACTTCAGAATTACTATAAACCAAACAGTTACTGAGATACACGAATAAACGTGAAAGTATCGAAACACAGACTGAGCTGTACTCTGCTCCCTTCCCAGCCAGCCGTGAGTAAACGGTTAAACTGAGGGGGTTGCCAATTGTATCCATTGAACTAGATGTAATACTTAATATCTGTGCCAAATATGACGCGCGTCAGACGAAAACTTAATTTTTGGCGAATATTTTTAAGTTTAATGACTCTTAACGAGTCATCGTGCGCCTAGGAAAAAAATACCTAATGACTCTGAACGAGTCATCGTGCGCCAAAGGGTTAAAATGTTCCTTTGGTCAAGAAGAACATGTGGAACCATATTTAGTGTGCAAAAATGCATCTACACCCCCACCACGGCCCACGGCATGGGTAGGCCACACCTTGAGCACAAAATTTCAATGGAATTTTGATTTTTTGTTTTTTTCTTCTTAAAATGTTCCTTTGGTCAAGAAGAACATGTGGAACCATATTTAGTGTGCAAAATGCATCTACACCCCCCCCCCCCATGGCCCACGGCATAACTGCATAACATTATGAAGTACAAAACCACAAATTTCAGAATCCAGTCTACATAATAAAATATTATAAAATATAATAGTTTACCATAAAATTTCGTTTTCTCTTATAGAGCGTGCGCAGAGAAAACGATAATAAGAGGAGTAACTGAAAAAAAAATTCGCCAAGACCACTAAAATGAATGTTAGAAATGGAATCTCCTGTAACTTTTAATTACATTTTTCACCTTCTAGCCCCTCTGCCACGAGTATTTATTGACTTATATATGTATAATGATGCACACATATGCAACACACCTATATTAGCAACAAGTCATGGTAAAATTGCATTTTCTATTCATGGGACCGAACTATTGAACATAATATAGGAATTATTTCTAGAATTCATGAATTTAATTATACGATAATGCACAAAAATAATTTTGGGCACTTTATATTAATGAAAACCGTGATATTATAACGACTCTTTGTGTAATATGTGGTTTACCAATGCCTATCCATGTTTCAAGAGGTTTCAAGAGGTTTTAATATGAAATTGGGAATTTTAATGGAAAAAC
This sequence comes from Paralithodes platypus, assembly GCA_032716605.1. Taxonomy (NCBI): domain Eukaryota; kingdom Metazoa; phylum Arthropoda; class Malacostraca; order Decapoda; family Lithodidae; genus Paralithodes; species Paralithodes platypus. The sequence goes on from CM064508.1 coordinate 17,254,310, forward strand.
AACATTAATTAAATAAAAAATACAAAAAACATAGAAAAGCAACCAATTTCGGTGAACATATAGAGGATAGTACTACTAACTAATATAATAACAAACATATTTAAAAAACATAAAATTATGGGGGTTTTAGGATATTTGAAAGATTGGGGGTGTCAAGGTGTGGCCTACCCTTAATACGTTTAAGAAATGACTGGATGATCTTCTGATAAAGATTGTATAAATATGAATTAATCAGTAGGCATGTGTAATTTCCCTTTTAAATTGATTTATTTTTATACTCTATACAACACTTTCCTTGTGGGTAATTCCTGACCCAGAAGGTTACACTTCATCCTATTTTCCGGTATGGCTTTTTAGCTGTAGGGTGGGGAGAAAGCCTTCTACTTTACTGTCCCTGTCTAGTAGTATTAAGGCTGTGCCACCTAGTTCGCAACGCAAGGTCAGTGTAGTCTGAGTATCTGTGTAACTATGTGTAAATCTCTCTCTTTCACTCACTAAGGACAAATTACATTGGACACCGCCCTAGGAACTGTATTTATCGTATAACATTGAACAAGGTTAGCGAAACGGTATATAAATTTACGGCTAGAGTATCAATATAATGAAATGAAAGCAAATGGTTTAATCACAACACACCTACTTTATAACAGTGAGTTACTATGAGCCGGACTGTGGAAGAGAGGCAAGAAAGATGGGGTAGAAGGTACTAGGTGGAGTGAGGAAGGGGGGTTGGGGAGGTGTATCTGACGCTGGCAAAATACGAGTTCACAGGACTTGTGCGGCAAACTGTACCTTACTTACCTTACCTTGCCAGACAGACGCCGTAAATTTCCGAGAAGGGGTGGCCATGAACATTAGGCGTTTGTCACGAATTGCTAGGTCAAGTTGCCCGGGCCTGACATCTACCAATAACATTTTGACAGTGCGGACTTGATCCGATGACCCTTTGATCAGAAGCTAATGCTCTACTATGCCACGGCTCGCATTTCTTCTGTTCCTATTTACTTTTAGAAAGAAATGGGGGGGACGTTATAGAGGCACATCATTATTGCCCCAGTTAATAGTACATAAGTTTCTGTTGTTTGGAGAAAAATTCTAGTCGTACAAGTCAGTACCATTTATACTAAGAATTATTTGTGAGATATTAAGTTTAGAAACATTGTGTTCCAATATATATTTCTTGCAATGAGATATAGAAATTTCCTATCTTCATAGTACAGAGTATGTATACCTAAGAGGTATCCTATTTGTGCCTAGTTAGGCTATACAGTATAAAGTGGAACACATTCTATCCATCTCTCCCTTCGCAGAAATATCCATCCTAGGAGATTTCAATGTTCACCACCACCAATGGCTCTCCTCTCTTTCCACTGACCAACCTGGTGAACAAGCCTTCATCTTTTCTATACTAAATTACCTATAGCAGTTAGTCCAGCAACCCACTCGTATCCCGGCTCTATTCGGAGATCGGCCCAACATTCTTTACTTATTTCTAACCTCTAACCCTTCTGCTTATACTATAAATCTTTTCTCTCCTTTGGGCTCCTCCGACCATAAACTTATCTCTGTCACCTTTCCTATGTCTCCGGTATGGCCACCCGATCCTCCCAGCCGGCGGCGCTTATGGTACTTTGGTGCTGCCGACTGGGAGGCTCTTCGGTAGTATTTCTTTGATTTTCCATGGAATGAATTTTGCTTCCGTGGCCGGGGACCATCGGAGAATTCTCTCGGGCATGGAAGCATAGGCCTACATTCAATTTTCTTTCAGTCTAATGCAAACAAATCTTGGTTTTCTCATGCTTGTTCTACTGCTGTCCGCAATAAGGAGGAAGTATTCAAACGTTACCGTCTCCTTCAAACCTAAAAATCTCATACTTCCTTTGTTTCTGCCTGGAATCAAGCCAAACCTGTTCTTAGACTCGTCAAACGTTCTTTAATCAATAATTACAGTGGTCCCTCTTATTTGGCGATTTAATTAGTCAAGCCAAACCAGCGCCAAAAGTTAATTTCGCCAAATGCGAATAGTACTTTAACCAACTGAGCCCCAGCGACGCAGCGTTTGCGTCCGCAATGTATGTAACGCTAAACCCCAGCGACGCATACGTTGTGTCACTGTTACTCCAGTCACAATTACTCCGGTCCTATGGCACCTAGAGGGCTCAGATTAGTATGGGAACTGTGTAAGTATCCCACGCAACCATGCCGATGGTTGAAAACTCTCAAAATCCAACCACGTGCGCGTGAGCGTGCAAAAACATGGTTTTTGGGTGTTTTTGCCTTCAAATTTTTACTCATGTAAAATCGACTTTTGGGGGCTCCGTATGACCCCTTTTTTATTTGTATTTTTTGTAGTTTTTCCTTCATTCCTAACCCATTCACTATTGTTTCTGGAGAAAAAAAAAATCAAAACCTGCTGGTCCCTGGTGGTACATTTATTATAAACTAGCTGGGGCTCAGTGGGTTAAATTTGAAAATTATCCATTAGTATTTGACGAGGCCTGAGTTCACCCTTTTGACCTCCATTTTCGTACTTTAACTGCTTAAAAGCAAAGACATTATACAGTGATCACTCCCATAACCGAACTACAGTACAGTAAACCCTCGCTATCTCGGACCTCTAAAAGTCGGAAACCCGCACTTCTCGGACTGGCATCGGCCTCTCGGAAAGTTCGCCGTATATCTCGGAAAATTCCGAGATGTAAGGGGAAAACTCAGAGGGCCCACATGGTCTGTCGGACAGGTGTCATATATCTCGGAAAATTCCGAGATCTAAGGGCAAATTTCGAGATCTAAGGCTACAGTGAGGTGGAGAAGGACAGTGAAATGGAGAAGGAAAGTGATATTTATAATTATATGTCTGCTGTATACTGTACAGGTACTGTAATTTACCTTGAATCTACGTTGTTAGTGATAGGGAAGTCTCCGTTTTCTCTGGTGGCTCGGACTCCCTCTTCTAATTCGGGCATTTTCCTTTCCTAAGTCGGACATAAGTCGGACTTTGGACATCTCGGAAAATCGGACATATCGGACTGGGTCTCCCCCAATTAGTCCAAGATAGCGAGGGTTTAATGTATATGGGCCATGGCCAGTTCGGTCACAGAAAGTATCGAGGATTCGGGATACACAGAGTTAGCCTAATTATTGATTTGTCATTATTATTAGGTTATTAGACCTTTAACTATTTATTTGTCTCTAATATCATATTGGCAACATACCTTCATACCAGGGGTCATAAATATATCCAAATAAGTCCTGTGGGACTATGAAATAGAGCTCTATTATTGGACAAGAAAAATATTATGTTCATCACTCTACTGTGACATCAACAACAATGACACCGTCGGCAGTGTGCAGTACTGCCAATACGTATAGCGACTTCCGCTAGATCTAGCGACCTTTACTTCGATCTAGCAGCAATGATTTACACTAGCGGTTTGAATTTAAACTTTTGTTTTGAAATTTCAGAACAATTTCGAAGTGATATTATATGGATTTTGCCAAATCATATTTCTAGTGGTATTTATCATGTCTTACATCTAACAGTACTGCCAATACGTATAGCGACATCCGCTAGATCTAGAGACCTTTACAGTACTTCGATATAGCAGCAATGATTTACACTAGCGCTTTGTATTTAAACTTTTGTTTTGACATTTCAGAACAATTTCGAAGTGATATTATATGGATTTTGCCAATTCATATTGCTAGTGGTATTTATCATGTCTTATATCTAACAATATATGCTAGCGGATTTAACTTCAATTGGTAACCCTCCCGCTCGAGTCGGCTGGAAGAAAATCGATAATGGTGGCACTTTAGTAAACCGGTGGTAAACAAAACTGTACTCGATTTATATAAGTTTATTATGAAATATAATTTAGTATTATGGTAAGTTGGCTACCTACTATTATGTTTACAAGATATGATAAGTAAATTATTGTATATTGGCGATTTCAGTCACTCAGATTCTTGGCGCCTCTCGCCAAAAGTGAATTTGAAGCGCGAAATTCGAATTCTGGTACCATATCCAACCTATCGCCAATATTGTGTTTCGCCAAACTGAAACTTGCCAAATGCGAGGGACCACTGTAATGCACTGAACTATCCAACTCTAGCTCTTCCCAAGCCTTCTGGCATCTAGCCAAAAGCCTCTCCAACAATTTTTATTTTTCGTCTTTCCTTCCTCTTTTCCACTCTGATGGCAGTACCGTCACTTCTTCCTCTGACAAAGCTGAACTCTTCGCTAACACTTTCGCTAGAAACTCCACTTTGGATTATTCCGGTGCTATTCCTCCCTCTCCACCTCCCTCTCTCCTACATATGCTTAGCTTCATAATCTCTTCCAAGGATGTACTTTCCACCCTCTCTGGGCTTAATACTAAGAAGGCATACGGACCAGATGGTGTTCCTCCTCTTGTACTAAAAAACTGTGCTACCGTGCTGACTCCCTGCCTAGGCAAACTCTTCCGTCTCTGTCTCTCCTATACTGTCTTCCCTTCTTGCTGGAAATTCGCTCTCATTCAACCTGTCCCAAAGAAGGGTGAATGCTCTCCTCCAACTATTGTCCAATTGCTCTCATTTCTTGCATCTCTAAATATTTTTTAATTATACTTACCTCAAAATTTCATAAGCATTTATCTTCCCATAACCTACTCTCAAACCGCCAGTATGGCTTCCTTAACCCTTTACGAGCGGCCTATGCGGTTTATTTATATGTACCGCCCAGCGGGGTGTTTTTAGCCAAAATAGGGCTGTTTACGTGATCATTTTCATGCCTAAATAAGACCCAGAACGTAAAACAAGTATCTATCCCTGAAAGGGCATAAACAGAGTTTTCGAATGACACCATAACAATCCTTTTATGATGGCTAGTTTTCTTGCAATAATCGTGCAACGCGAGTGCAAAAAGCATGTAATTAGCCACTTTCCCGATACAATTCCGTATATAGCGAGTGAGAGAGGTAGGAGGGAGGTGAGATTCGTGTCAGTAGGTTCGCCGCGGTGGTCTGGAGCAGTCATACACTCGCTACTCTCCTGCCACCACTTGTCTCTCTCTCTCAGCAACATTACGTGCTGAAATTGCCACTCGACCTATGTCGAGCGCCGCCACATAGTCCAGCTTTATTTAACTCGACTTAAGTTGCGCGCCGACTTTTAGGGGTTAAGGGTTGCACTACTGGTGATCTCCTTTCTTATCTTACTAACTCTTGGTCATCCTCCATTTGGGACTTCGGTGAGACTTTTTCTGTTGCGCTAGACATATCGAAGTTCTTCGATAGAGTCTGGTACAAATCTCTCATTTCCAAACTACCCTCCTTCGGTGTCTATCCCTCCATCTGTGCCTTTGTCTTTAATTTCTTTTCCGGCCGTTCCATAGCTGCGGTTGTGGACGGCCACCGTTCTCTTCCTCAATCTATCAACTTCAGTGTTCCACAGGATTCTGTCTTATCTCCAATTCTCTTCCTATTATTCATTAACGACCTTCTCAACTGCACCTCCAGCCCCATTCACTCATATACTGATGACTTTACATTACACTATTCAACTAGACTTCCACAACATAATTCACAGCAGGAACTCCATAACTCACGTAAGGAGGTCATAGAACACCTATCATCTGATCTCTCTACTATCTCCAATTGGAGTAGAGAAAACCTTGTTACTGTCAATGCTTCCAAAAGTAAGTTTCTCCATCTGTCTACTCGTCGCCCCCTTCCAGAAAAATATGAGCTACTCTTCAACAACATACAAATTAACCATTCATATTCTCTTAACCCAGCAAGTACGGTAAGACTTATATAAGGCCTACCGCTGCGCTGCGAGAAACCTTATAATAATCCAAGGCCTAAAAAAAAAAATTGTTTAAACCAGCCCAGTATAATTTTTTTTTTATATATATATTGCCCCTTGGCCATGCCAAATATCACTCCTCCACATCCCCTCCTTCCCCACTCCGCCCCCCACCCCCCTCTTCAATTATCACCTATTCTCCCTGTTATTCCCTTATTCTTAGGTATATTTTCGTGCTAACATTAGCGAGTTGCTAGCAGGGCGTGGTCATCTGTGTTACCAAGCATGGGAAAGAGCGAGAGAGAGAGTATTGTGTGACAGTGTCTCTCCAGACGTGGGGAGGAGTGGGAGGCTGGCTCACACTCGATGATTACAACTCCCGGCCTCTGTTGCCGATGTTGACCAGCCAAACGCTGTTTCCACTTGTTTTATTGCTGTAACAGGTTAACATCTTCATAATCAACGTAAAATAGGCGCATATGGATAAGTATTAACCCTCTCACATCCTTATGATGCAGAGGTTGCCAGAGTAGCAATAAGAAATAGATTACTCTCAATCTTATAATTACCTCTCCAAAATTAGTTTTCTGCCCACAGCTAACTCAAAGACAACTGCAGAGGTTGAAGTAAATAAACTAAAGGTTTATAAATACCCCTGACGGTAACAAAGGCTTTAAAGTATCCCTAATAGGCTCAAAAATTGCGTCAGGACGTGAGAGGGTTAATGATATTTATGGTACGATGACAATTTGAGTGAAGAAAACAGCCTAAATACCTCCGCACAGGGAGGGGTGGCCACTACCCCCCTGCGCACTTCTTAGGTGAATATTCTCGTTGTCTCTTTTTCTTCTGATTTCTCATGGAAAAATCATATTACCACTCTTGCTTAAACAGCTTCCCAGAAGCTGGGTGTGCTCAACCACCTCCGGGGGTTCTTTACCCCTGCGCAGCTTCTTGCTCTATACAGGGGCACAGCAAGTCCATGTATTGAGTATTGTTCACACGTGTGGAGAGGATCCTCTCACACAGCAGTTCTAGACAAGGTAGAAAGGAAAGCCTTCCGTCTCATTATCCTCCTAAAACTTAATGAATATTCCTAGCCTTATCTAGCCTAGTCTGTTCTACTGAGGCTTAGCCTAGCCTGCCTTAACCTAAGAAGTGCGCATGGGGGTAATTAGAAACGTCCCCTGTGCTGACGTATTTGAGCTGTTTCCATCACTAAAATATTCATTTTACCATAAATAGCATTAATACTTATCCATACGCACCTATTATGGGTTGATTATAAAGGTATTAACCTGAAACAACAATAAAACAAGTGAAAACAGCGTTTGGATGGTCAAAATCGGAGATATAGGCCGCGAGTTATATAATGTATGGGTGAGGCAACCTGCTTTCCCGCCAATTTCCCCCAAGGCCACTGAGACACAGTCAATCGATATTCTCTCTCTCTCTCTTGCACTCGCTTGCTAACACTGATGACAATGCCCTGCCTGCAACTTGCTAATGTTAGCACGAAAATATACCTCAGAATAAGGGAATAACAGGGAAAATAGGTGATAACTGAAGGAGGGGAGGAAAGTGGGGAAGGAGGGGAGGTAGAGGAGTGATATTTTGCATGGCCCAGGGGCCCAGAAAAAAAAAAAAAAAAAAAAAAAAAAAAATCGATGTTTAGAGTTGATTTTTTTTTTCTCTGACTCTTAAGAGTCTTCCCGCAGTCCGCTGGGGGAACTCTTAAGAGTCTTTCCGCAGTTCCAGGGTTAAGGAGAGCGTCCACCATGGCCAAAACTGGTGTGGATCGGAAAATCTGAAATTGAGATTTTTATTGCAGAAGTGATGGGAACACTGTAGGAGTGATGTAGACTCGTAAAATAAAAAAATACCCTAAATACAGGGTCCCCCCCCCCCCTTACGCCCCCCTTGCACTCTCGACGTATATGTGGTATCGTGGTATGAACGATAGTAACCAATACACTTGCATTATTATGCACAAATATAGACAAATTACAGTCAACAGAGGTATCTGGCACCTCAACTGAACCTGGGAGAGTGAGGGTGAGTCCCTAGACCTCATCATCTAAGGCTCTAAGCCATCATCATCATCCAAGACATCATCATCATCATCCAAGCCATCATCATCATCCAGATGCCAAGACATGCACAAACTATAGGTTTGATTCCCGGAGGGAAGTAATGAAAACCTAATATATAGTAGGGCCCCTTAATCATTGACAATATTGCCTATTAATATAATAGTCTCCCTTCAACACCTGCGCCAGCAGTTTTGAATCTACCGCGCGGAAGGGTCGGAGTACTATACTTCATAAGTGCATGCTTAATTCTCTTATGGAATCGTCTTATGATTGGGTACTCTACGGAAAAAAAATCGTAAAAAAGAAAAAAGAAAAATTAACTTAATATCTGTTATACTATGGCATTCCATGTGTGGATTTCTTGCATGTGGATTCCAGACGCCAGCCATAGCGGCCATAACTTCCTTCAATGATATACCAAGATACAACTTTAGAAATCAAACAAATGGGAAGGGGATGATTGGGAGGGCCATGCATCGTCAATGATTACGGGGACCTACTAAATATTAGGTTTTCATTAATTCCCTCCGGGAATCAAACCTATCAATTTAGTAGTAGCATCTACGTATCCAACGTAGAGCTATATACTTATCACATAATTTTGCTCCGCTCTAGAGCGGGAAAGCGCAATAAAACGATAACATCTAGAGTAGCACCTTACTCTCTCTACTAGGTACGTTGTACATACTTTGGAGGCCACTATTTGAAAAGGAAAATAAGAAAATATTGATGAGAAAGAAGAGAAAATAACAGGATTTTAGGCCATCCTATCTGGCTCCTTCAGCCGTCTTCACGGATCCACCCCACTACCCGACAGGGTTCATTGGGCATTCCTTTTCGCGCTACTCAAGCCTTCACACTTGCTGTTTTCTATGCGCCCGATTTTTGTGCTTCCACTCCTGTCGCCTACCCTTTGGGTGAGTTGTGGGCCTTATTTATGGTACCTAAGGTTATTAGACAGATGATCTGTGATGTAGGCACGCTTCAAATGGGCTCTTAGGTGTGTTACTTTGAGTATGGCGTCGAAACTGGTTGGTCACGCTTCTGCGCATGCGTCGCCCTTCGGCGAGTGTTCTTCTTTAGGCCTTTGCCTGTTTTTATCATAATTTTCACTTGCGGTGGCTTAGTTTTGTTTACCTGGTAGGTTCTCTTACGTTTTGTGCTTATTTTCTGCTTTCATTGCGTGGTTTTTGCGAAAAGTTAGGCTAACTTGTGCGCTTTCGTTTGTGATGAAGGGGGCATAGCCCCCCTTGCCTTGACAGGTTATTTTGGCCTTATGTTTTGCTTACCTTCACATGAATGTTTCGCATTGGAGTGTGCCCTGTGTTTTTGTTTTTATCTGCCACTCACCCAAGGCTAGGCCCCCTGTTAATAGCCTAACTTTTAGTTGGAGGGGGGCGCCAGGGCTAGGCCTCATGTTCCTAGCCTAACTTTTTGGAAGGGGGAGCAGGGACTTTTGGTAGACCGTCCATGTTGCCTCGTCGCTCTTGCTTGCCGTTCTATGGTTTTACTAAACCACCTTAGGCTCGCAGGGGTATGACGCTTTGGTTTTACTAAACCTTCTGTGGGGCACCCTTTTTTCGTCTGCCGCTCGCTCCCGCGCTGTCTCTCCCTTATTTTGTTTGCGCTCCCCTAGGCCTTGAGTTCATGAGACACAGTCTTCCCCTTACTTGAACTCCCTCATACATTGAGATCCCCACGGCCCGGTCTTCACCTCCTTTGGGCTCTACGGTGCCTTGAACTGTCGTCCCTTCCACCCTTTTTGGTGACGCGGGTCTCTGGGACGGGCTCCGCACCCGCTCCGCCCTGCAGCGTGGACAAATCTGCTCTGGAGCGGACATCTCCGCTCTGGTGCAAGCATCTCCGCTCTGCAGCGATGTCTATTCCGCTCTGGGCAGGGCCCCCTTGGGCTCCTTCTTCACTTTGGCTTCTACACTGGGTCTCTCCTCCACCTGTTCCGCTCTGGAGCGGACACCAGTCCCGCTCCTGGTCGGTCCTAGGCCTTCCCTCTTGCTGCCCTAGCCCTCCTGTTTTCACCTGGTTCTACTCTACGATTGTTCCGCTCTGGAGCGGACGCCAGTCCCGCTCCTGGTCGGTCCTAGGCCTTCCCTCCTGCTGCCCTAGCCCTCCTGTTTTCACCTGTGTTACGACCTGGCACTCGGGTACACAAGGGCTCTCAATCAGGACTCGAATACGGCTCGCTGCCACAACGGAAACACACGATCCCAACCCCTGAGTACTGCCAGCCGAACAAAAAACACCAATACCCTCCAGAGTTCAATCTGCTATAACGGGGTATACAAGAACTCGGTACTAGTGTTCAACAACAGACTAATAAAGAGACAGGAATTCTCTAGTCTGGTCAACAATCAAACAAAGAAGTAAGAAACAACAACACCAAAGAATAGTGTTGGCCGAAGCCGAAGTAATCCACCCTTGACTAAGAACTTAAGAAGTCCTCCACCCTCTACTTCGGATCGGCACTATTACGTTACGTTAATTAATAGTCCTTAAGCATCGAGCAAGGAATCTTCTGAAAAAAGTTAGATGCTTCTCGGATGCTCGTAAGAAGTATGTATCGGATTTTGAACAGTAATTCAATAAGAAAAACACTGGCAATTAAATACTATTAAAGGTTTAAATTGGCATAAGAATAATTAAAAGAATATGCAATAGTAAATGGCAAACATTAAAAAGAAGTACTCCGCAAATGCAACGGCAATAGCCTACTCGGATTGTGCTCGTGGGCCACTAATCACTAAAGTAGCCAAGCTTGCAACACATGAAATCAATAGTGCATAAACAATATCATACATAAGGAAAGCTTCAATACTATTCTGTATCTACTAATCGAGTAAAGTCTAGCTGGGGTACTGTGGGCAAAAGGTAGCAGTGACTGAGCAAAAACGGCTCGTAGCCTAGCGAAGTCCTCACAACTGTTTAAAGTATTACGTTAACACTAACAAGTGCACTTTGAGAAATCCAGATCCCTTGTATCTGGTTTTCTCCCGGCTCCTTGACAAAGTAAAAACAAGCTGTTAATAAAATACAGGGTGGTTAGGCTCTTGCCCTCACGCACTGTAAATTATTAACTCAACACAGTCAGCCGCGAAGACAACCTAGGCTTCACTGAACCGAAACGAGTATGCAGGTTTATCGCTTAACCACTGCATCAAACAACAACTCGTAACACAGAAAAGCCTTACCCCAGTCTAGCATTACCTAGACTAGCAGAAAACAGGAATAATAATAATAACACAGGGAAATGCATAGACAAGTGCAACAAACATAAATCAATCCTATTCTAAGTTAACCCTTCCAAAATAGGCTATCTAATAGGCATGTATCTCATGAGAACTCAAGCGATAATACGTTGGCTGACTAGCTCTGCACCAACGGGACCATGGAAGTTAAAAAGGGTAGGGAAAAGAGGAGATAAGAATGTAAGGTAGTAGAGAAAGTTCACATCAGTCAGAAGAATATATATAGTTAGCAAGGGAAATGAGAAGTCGCTCTGCCTAATGAGTTCTGAAGAAAAAATTGCTAGACTTCCCTTTTTATACCCGGCCCTCTAGTGAGCCCAACGTGAACTACCAAGGACCGCCCACTGACAATCATTACGTAATTTCTCTCTCTCCTCTGGGATAGACAAAAGCTTTCCTAGCACTGAGGGGAGGGGGGAGGGGGGGGAGTGCTAGTGAGTTAGGCCCACCTCCCGCATGGCGCACCCACTGACCCCCAACTGTGGCTGCCGCTTCTCCCATCATTACAAATAAGTTTTACACACAATACTTATAACTAATGATATAAAATAGAACTCGTTGACTCAGATGAAAACAAAATACATATTCATAATACTTATAGTACAACGGCTCACATGAACTAAGTTAGGAAACTCTACATAGACTACAGCCAAAGTTCCTGCCCTGACGATCCTAGCGAGAGTGGGGCATGACTAGGCGTTCTGTACAGCATGCTCACACTGGACATGCGTCACACCTCCCCCAAGATTTTACTTGCTCAACCCTGAGCTAAAATCTGACAAACACAGAACCCCATCAAGCCCCTCACACCCAGCGACCGCATGGCACTAAAACAAAGCTGAGTTATCACCAAAACACATCTTATTATTTGTTAGTAGTCTTGGCAAATCCAACGTCAAGGCTATTAACCTAATTGCAATGACGACTTGTCTATTTTGACTGCTATGTCGTCATTCCAACCGCGGTTAAAAAGAAAACGTCTAGAGTCTACTCCTTATCTTGCTCTAGGAGACGTTGTACATTAACCAAAACTACCACCGAAGGTGAAAAAAGCATAGAAGAGAAGAAAAAGGGGTTTACCTTAGTTACCGCTTAAGGCCCATCCCGTGTTCCGTCATGTGCAGATCCCTGTCGAACGTGCGCATGAGCGACCCTCTCTTGTCATCATTTTTTCACGCGCTCCATTGAATGCAGTCGCTTTTGTTGTGCTCCTTTAATTCACCCTGTTTAGGTTCGTTTCGGCTTATCTGGCCTTCTTTTTTGTTAGACAGATGTTACGTGATCTAGGGCACACGTAAATGGGCTCCTCAGTGTGTTTAATGGAGACGCGTGTGGAAATAGCTACCGAAGGTACGGGGGCGCCTGGCGTTCCTCGTGTGTGTTTTTCATTCCTTTCTCTTTTCATATTCTTTTTTCCTGTTAGTCTGGGCATAGTTTAGCTTTTAGCTTATTTTAGCCTAGCTTGTTTCTCATTCAGGAATTGCTATGCCCCTATGAGTTTTCATTTTTTCATAGCCTAGGTGTACAGTTGGTTCACAATCTGAGATTTCGTGGTGGCGGTGCTGTTTGTCGGGTTTGTGTCGGCCGCATTATTAGCGTTATTCCCGAGTCCCCCCTTTCGAGCCTTCACTGTGTCTCAAGGGCCTGGGCGCTTGGTGGTTCGTGATATCCAGGGGTACCCCACGGGGGCCCCTCCCTCACACCACAGGGTTTTTCGCCCCTGACACATTCTCTCCTCACGGCTAGGCCACCCTTTTTCTCGCCAGTTTCATTTACTGGTTTTTGTGTTCCCTTACTGTTTTCTCCTCCATCCTTTCATACCCTTTTGCCCAATCCTGGGGTACCCTACGGGGGCCCCTGTTTGTGCCAAACCACCCTTCCTGCCACTTCTCCTCATGGGCTTTGCTCTATCTCTGTGGGTTGGGTGGTTCCTGGGGGATGTGCCTCCTCTCCCCTGGTGTGTCTTCCTTGCCTCTCCCTTGACCGGTTGAGTCAGGATATTATCAAGGAAGACACTGCTCAGCTTGATGGCCATCGTCGCTTGGAGTTCATAAGGAGATGACGCTTTTTTCTGGGCCTCTTTTGGTATTCCCTAGACGCTCCTCTCGCTTTTTTCGGCGCCGGACCATCTCGGCCGGTCCCGCAAATTTGCGGGGGCTTGATTCGGTCCTTTGGGACATTTCGGCTCCCCGCAAATTTGCGGAGATCGTTGGGGGGTCCCGCAAAATTGCGGGAGGGTGGTGTCGGTACGGTTATGCCTCCATTGGCCCGCAAATTTGCGGTAATAGTTGGCTTTCACTATTGACTTTTTTTATGTCATCTTGTTGCCCGATACTATATTGGTGTATGCACTTTACTGGTGTTATAGGCCCTGCATGTACGATGTTGAGTGGTGGTTAACACTTTCTCCATCTTTGCAGGTTCTGCTAGTGCTCTTCCGCCTCGGCTGCCCTACTCACCTAGCTCTGTGCTCCCAGTTTAGGGTGAGTACGGATACCTGTTTGCATGTGTGTTCCTGTTTCCCCATGCTCCTTCCCTGGTTCTTCTTGGACATTCTCTCCACTTACTCCTTCGACGTGCTGATTATGGTGTGTGTTCTTCTAGTGCAGGTAGGCTGCCTTACTTTCGCCTTGGTTGTCGCTCCCCGTGCTTGGAGGGGCACAAGTCCTGCTTGCGCCACTCGCTCTGTGTGTCCTCTACGGCCTACCTCCCTGCTCTGTGTGGCACGTGTCTGGCCCTGGTGGTTGTGCTGCTCCATGGCCCTGGTTCCTCGGCGGCGGCTGTGGCCTCTGCTTCCCTTCCGTCGGTGTGGACGATGGTCTCCCGCCACATTAGGACTGTGGGCCACCGTTCCCCGGCCTTTGTTGCCGACCGGATCCGCGTCGCCCTGGGTATCCCTGACCCGACTGAAGGCCGTTCACCTGGCCCTCTCCCTGCTCGGGCCCTCTCCCCTGGGTCCCGCAGCCGGTCGTCCCATCGTCGGGGGGTTCCCCGGCTCCGTCCACGCTCTCGCTCGCCTCGTCGTCCTCCTGATCGCCTTGACGACGCCCATCGCCCTCGTCATGGTTCTCGCCCTGAGGCCGGGGTTAGCGGCTCTGCCCCTGTGCGCCCTCCCCTGGCCTCTACGGATAGGGGCTCTACTCCCTTCCGCCCGCTTCCCCAGCCCAGACGACTTCCTCTTACGTTGTCCTCTCCGCGCGCGGTTGTTCATGCTGTAGCTGGCCCTCTGCTCCCTCCTCCTACACTGTCCAGGAGGGTCCGCCTGGATGTCGTTGCTTCTCCTACTTCACCTGCTTCAGTGCCTATTCTTCCTTCACGGTCTCGTCCCACGGTGGTGGTCCCTCCCTCCTCCGCCTCGGTGTCGGGCCGCCCTGTTATCTCAGCCCCGGGGATCCTTGCTCTGTTTCCCCCCGCGGCTCCTGGCCTCCTTTCACCCGGCCAGCCTTCCCACTCCCGTCGTCCTGCTCCTCCTCATTCTTCTCTTCCTGACCTTCACTTACCGTCTCGCCAGGGGGGTACCCCTCCTCTTGCCTCGGTGGGGTTTCGCGAGGTTTTGGGGTCCCCTTTCTCAGGAGCTGATGTGTCGCTGGAAGAGGGGAATGGTGCTGTTTCCCCCTCGGCCGTTCGTGATCGGGGACGAGTCCCTCAACAGCGACACAACCGTCGTCGCTCGCCTTCCTTGGGCCGCGACGCTGCTGGTTCGTGTCGTGGGTCTCGCTCCCGCTCACGCTAGCCCCTGCGGGCCGCCCAATCTGGGGGGGGGGGGGGGGGTAGCCTCTCTCGGATCGATTGTCGGCTATGCAGGGCTGGGTTGTGTCACGCTTCGACGGGCGCTTGGAGTCGATGGAAGACTCCCTCTTCTCGCCCTTCTTGGCGGTGACTCACCCTCCGCGCCTCACCCTACCTACCCCTGTTACGGTCCCCCTCCCTTCTGCAGGCCTACGCTCTGGTCAGACTTCAGCCGCCCTGACATCCTTCCGGCTGTTCAGTCCCTGGCTGTGTTGACGGGTCTGTCCTCCTATGGGACAGGTTTGTGCGACGCCGGTACGCCTGGCTTAGCCATCATGCTCGGTCACCCTCTCCCATTGGAGGCCTGGTTTGCTGAGGCCTTCGACTTCACACACCGATCCGTCGACGGCTCTCCTTCCGTCCCTCCCCCGGAGTCGTCCCTGATTTTGCCTCCTCTTGTGTCTGTCGGCGGGTTGGACGGCGCGTTCTGGTCCTGGATGAGCGCGCCCGTTCTTGAACTTTGTTCTATTGCTACCCCGTTCTTCTCTCCCCCGGATCAGCCCTCTGTCGCCAAGGTTTTTCCCTTGCGACAGAGGGTGACGTACTTATTGTCTTGTCTTTAGGTTCCCTCCAGACGTCTGTTCACCACCTGCGGCTTTTCGAGGCGTCTGCGCCAGGCGATCTTCGCGAGGGTTTGGACCGCGTTCAGCGGGTCCACCTTCGGCTCGCGGTGTCTTTGGTTCCCGAGCTGAAGGCGGTTTTGTACGCGGCAACTCGGCACCGCACGACGGTACGGTCTTCGTTCAGCCGGCCGGCCCCCTTGGTTATTCGTCAGGGTTTGTTGTACTCTGCGCTATATACGTCGGGGTTTTTTACGCAGGATGCTTGGGAATGCTACGCTTCTCTGTCGGCGGCCCCTGCTTCCGCCACACGACGCCGCGCTGTGTCGTTACGGACCCTGCTTACGTCACGCACCGACGCGCTGTGCCGCGCGCGGGGTCTTCTCAGTCCCGTCCTTCTGCCGGTCCTCTTCGGGGTGCTGCTGCAAGTGCTGCCGCCTTGCACGGGCGCAGGACTGGGACGTTGCTGGCCAGTGCATCGGTTCCGCCTCGCACTTCTGTTCTTGCCCTTTCATCCCCTCTGTGTCGGGGCTGGCCGGCCTTCCACTTCCGGCCGCCCTTCGATGGGGTCAGCCCCGCGCCGGCCTGGGGTTGGGGTGGCCCGCCCTTTTCGACGAGGTTGGGGGGGGCGGGGGTAGAGGAGGTCAACGTGGCGCTCATGCCCGCACGGCCCGTACCGGGGGTACCTCCACGTCAACACAATGTGTAGTTCTCTGGGTCGGCCTCCTTGTTCTCCTTCTCGCCTGGGCGTACCGGGTCGCTCCCCTCCTCTCGGGTGCTCCCTCGGGTTGTTTTCGCCCTTGCGCCCCTCGGTAGCCGCGAGGGACGTTGGGGGCGGCGGGTTGCGCGGAGGGGTCTCACCTGGAGGTGGACGTCCAGACCCCCACTCCACTCTTGTCACCGACAACGGCCCATCTCTTCAGAGGTGGCCCACGTGTTCACTTCCATGCCCGAGCTGGGTAGCGTCGAGGGAGTTGACCGCCGGTCACCCGGTTTTCCTCTCCCGTGTCTTTCTGGTTCCGTCGCCGACCTGCGACGCGATGCGACCGGTGGTGGATCTGTCGGCCCTCAACGGGCACATCGTGCACACACGGTTTCGGATGCTGCCGGTACCCCTGGTACGCCTGGCCCTGTGCCCTCTGTCGTGGGTAGTGTCGCTGGCCCTCCAGGATGTGTCTTGGCTCGTTCCTCTCCATCCTCGCTTCCAGCGATTCTTGGCCGTTCGGACTTCCGATCGTGTGTTCCTGTTCGCCGGCCTTCCCTTCGGTCTCCACATCGCGCCGCAGATCTTCTCCGCACTGGTGGGGCAGGCTCTGGGTCCTCTCCTCAGGAGAGGGCTCCAGCTCCTGTTTTCCTTGGCCGCTTGGTTGGTAGTTTCCGACGCCCTAGGCCTGTGCATTGGCGACGCCCTCACAGTCGTTCGCAACATCGCACGGTTAGGGTTCCCCTTCGATGTTCCCAAGTCACGCTTGACCCCGTCGCGTGTCGTGCCATGGGTCGGTCTCGCATGGGTTTTGTCCGGCGCTACGGTGACCCGGGGTCTGCCGGCCGTGGTGCACCTTCGGTGGACGGTCCTCGCCGTGTTGCACTCGGTCTCCCTCCCGGGGTGGCTCTGGGACTCGTTCGTGGGTTCGCTGCATTGGGCCGCTCTGCCCCTTCCCTTAGGGAGCCTCTGGCTACGCCGCCTCCTCCTCATGGGCACCGCGGTGTTTCCGTTGCCCCTATGGATCGGCTCCTGCCGCTCCCGCGTACCGTTCGCCGACGCTTCGGTCGCTGGGTTGCTCGGGGCTCGCTCTCTGCGGCTGTGCCCTGGACTGCCCCCCCCGCCGACGGTCTGGGTAACCACAGATACGTCGAGCGAGGTTGGGTGAGGTTCCCAGTCGAACCTGGGACGTCCACTTCCCGGCAGATGGGTGGGTCTCCCTCCTCTTACCCGTCTATGCCCTCGGATTGTTGGTTCCTTTGTTCTTCCTGCGGGACCACGCGCTGGCCCTTCGGGGTAAGTCGGTGGCCTTCGGGTTGGACACTCAGACAAGCTGTCCCCTGTTTCCTTATGCGGGGGTCCTCCAGGTCGTTGACTCTATTGGGGGTCTCGGTGGAGTTGTTTTTCCTCGCGGACCGACACCCCTTCTCCTTGCATGCCTCCTCCCTGCCCGGGCCTGCCACCCTTTGGGCGGCCGCCCTGTCGAGAGGGCAGGGCGTTCTTGTAGAATGGGCGATGAAACGGACTGTGTTCGCCGACCTCGCGGCTTCCTGAGGTGTTCCGGAGGTCGCCTTGTTCGCATCGGGGGTGCCACGCCAGTTGCCTCTGGACCTCTCCCTCCGGCCTCGCGCTGCGGGGGGGGTCCGGACGCTTTCATGGTCGCCTGGTACAGGTGGCGGTCGATATCCATCTTTCCGCCACCAGACGCGCTGTTGATGTGCCCAGTCCTCGCGAAGCTGCGGCTGTACCACGGCTGCGTCTGGCTCCTCGTGCCTCTGTGGCCGGCACGGACTTGGTCCGCCCGGTTGCCGCGGTGGTGCCCGAGTCCGGTCCCTCTACCTGTCTCCGGCTTCCACTTGGGCTAGGTTGGGGTCCTGCGGACCTCTTTGGCCTTCGCATCGTGCTTGTTCATGAGGCACGGTGGCTCCCGGTCCCCGGCCGGGCCCTGACTGACTTCCTGCAGCGTTCCTGGCCGTCTTCTCCTTGGGGGACTTACGGGTCCCGCTGGAGGTCTTTTACTAGGTGGCTACAGGCCACTCGCCTGCCAGTTGGCTCTCCTTCCCTCGTCCTACGCTCCTTGTTTCACCTCTTCCGTACACGTCGCTTTCCAGTCGACGCTATACGTACCCACTTGTCTGCCGTCCGGGGGGTTCTTTGGGTCCGTCGCTGGGCTGGTCGTTCCGCCACAGGTGCTGGATTCCTTCCTGACGGCTGCCTTCCGGGATCGACCGCCTCCGCGCCAGGTCCCTCCGCTGTGGGATCTGGGGCGGGCTCTGGTCCTTCTGGCTTCCCCCACGTATACAAGGGCCGCTACGCCGGTTCCGTTGCTCGGGCGTCCACTCTTCCTTGTCGCTCTGGCCACTGGGGATCGGGTGTCTGCACTAGCGGCATTGTCACGGCCCCGGGACTGCGTGCGATTCTCCCAGTCCTTGCATGGCGTTCTCGTTCGCCTCCTCCCCACCTTTTGTTACCACGCATGGGAGGGAGGCCCCCGTTTTCCAGCCTTTCGCCGTCCAGGCTTTACGGCGTGGGCATCCTCGCCATGTGTTGTGCCCGGTGTCAGCCTTGCACTCCTCTGTTGCGTCTGTGGCGCCGCCTTCGGGTACTGCTGTGTGGGTGTCTCCTCGGACAGGTGGGAGGCTCTAGCAGGTGCAGCTGGGCCGCCACGTTTGTCGGACCGTTCGTGCCCGTCACCCTGTTTGTAGGGGTTCTGCGCGCGATGTCAGATCCTTTGCTGCCTCCTTCCGGTTCCTGCCACGTCGATCCTTTCCTGCCTTCGCCTCAGCGGTTTTGTGGTCTTCTATCAATTCCTTCATCTCCTCCTACCTCTCCGTGTCCAGTGTTCGACCCCCCCGGCCGGTGATTGCTCTCGGGGGTCGTGTTTCCTGGTGCTCTGGCGAAGATCCCTGGTCTTCCCCCCTTGTCCCTCGTTCTTTTCCTTTGTTTTTTTTTTACAAAGGGGGGGGGGGGGGGGTGTATGGGTTTGCAACACTGGATTGCAAGTTTGGGATTGTGTATTGTTCCAGTACATAAGTGTTTTTGCCACATTGAAAATTGTGTTTTGTTCTTGTGTTCAGTGTTTTTGTTGGTTTTTGAAGAAAAGGGATTTTGGGTACAGTACCTTTTTGGTTTCAGACAAGTCTATGTTTTTGCATTACTATGAATGACGGGCATGTGTTAAAACTGTTCTTTTTAGCTACTCCTCAGTTTTTCACTCTTTTATTAAACTCTCTTGTTTAAATTGTGTCTTTGTCATTCGTAATTTTGTTTTATGCATTGTTTTTTTTTGGTAGGTTGGGCTTGGATGTCCTCCTCCTATTTGTTATGCAGCCTTGACGTTGGATTTGCCAAGACTACTAACAAATTGGGAGGTTTGACGTACCTCGCAACCTACCAAATAGGAAAACCTACTATTTGGTCGTAGTCTTGGAAAATCCAACGTACATAATACCCTCCCTCACGCCGGACCCCTGCCCATCCGCGTTCTTCTGCTGACGTGAGATGTGATGACAAGAGAGAGTCGCTCATGCGTACGTTCGACAGGGATCTGCACATGACGGAACACGGGATGGGCCTTAAGCGGTAACTAAGGTAAACCCCTTTTTCTTCTCTTCTATGCTTTTTTCACCTTCGGTGGTAGTTTTGGTTAATGTACAACGTCTCCTAGAGCAAGATAAGGAGTAGACTCTAGACGTTTTCTTTTTAACCGCGGTTGGAATGACGACATAGCAGTCAAAATAGACAAGTCATCATTGCAATTAGGTTAATAGCCTTGACGTTGGATTTTCCAAGACTACTACCAAATAGTAGGTTTTCCTATTTGGTAGGTTGGGAGGTACGTCAAACCTCCCAATTAACCAAAAATTCACATTTTATAACTCCTCCCAACAATAGCAAAAAGACACAATATCATGCTCCCAGAGCGAGCTTACAGCAGCTCAGCCGTTTGATAGTTCGTGGACTACTCAAACTCTATAGGCTATGACAAACTTATACGATTACCTATATCAAAAGAAAGAGTTTTTTATATGATTTTTATATTTTAATATGTTTTTCCCGGCTGCACTATAAGGGCAGCCTATTTTCCTCCACTCAAACCCACACACCTGTGATAGCCTACGACTGATCATCCACCCTTGATAAACAATCCGCGATCACATTGTCACATCCAGCAATATGACGGATGTCCAGGTTATACTCCTGCAACATCAAAGACCACCTGGTCAGTCTCATATTGCGATTGTGAAATTGATTCAGGAATCTCAAAGGGTGATGATCAGTGTAGATAACCACGACTGGGCCATAGGCTGGAACATACACCTCGAAGTGCCTGAGCGACAGCACAATCGCCAGTAATTCCTTTTCTATTGTAGAATAGTTCTTTTGTGCAGCATTGAACTTCTTAGAAAAGAAACTTACTGGGTGTTCCACACCTTCATTGTCTGTCTGTAGCAAGACGGCACCAGCCCCTACACCACTAGCATCTGTTGCCAGCTGAAAAGGCCTGTTAAAGTCTGGGGCCCTGAGTATCGGGTGAGTACATAGCAAATGTTTCACCAAAGTGAAAGCCTTTTCACACTCAGGTGCCCACAAAAACTTTTTTTCTTTAGATAACAAATCTGTGAGAGGTGCCAACACCGTTGAGTAACCTTTTATGAAGCGTCTGTAGTAGCCTATCATACCCAAGAATCTCATAATCTGCTTCTTAGTTGTTGGGTGCGGAAATTTATTGATAGCCTGTACCTTGTTCTGAGGAGGGCACACCTGTCCCCTTCCCACTACAAACCCAAGGTACTGCACAGTGGCTTTTACGAAGTCACACTTTGCCAAATTTACTACCAGACCTGCTTCACTAAGTTTCCGGAACAAGGTCTCAAGGTGCTCACAATGGCTCTCAAAGTCGTCATCATAAATGATTACATCGTCCAAATATACGGTGCAATTTGGAATGTCCTTTACAATTTCATTCATCAGGTTCTGAAACGTTGCTGGTGCATTCTTAAGTCTGTAAGGCATAACATTGCACCGGTAGGTACTCCCGTCCACAACAAAACCACATACCTCTTTAGCACGCTCGGACAAAGGTACTTGCCAGTAACCTTTTACTAAATCTACTTTAGACAAAAAACGAGCATTACCAATTTTGTCAACACTATCATCAACCCGAGGAAGAGGATATGGGTTAGTTGGAGTCAAACCGTTTAACCTACGGAAATCAATACAAAAGCGTACCTTGCCATCTGGCTTAGGCTGCAGTGTTACAGGGGGAAGTCCACTTAACTGTGCCTTTCTCTATCAACCCTCTACCGAGCATATACTCCAACTCATCCCTCAGAGCTGGTAGTTTTATGGGGGGCACACGGTACGGGATTGACTTAAAGGGTAGATGGTCCCCCACGTCAACATCATGCATAGCCTGAGTAGTGAGGCCTGGGTGTTCAGCAAATACAGTGGGGTATGAACCGAACAACTGACGGATAGCATCAAACTGCGGCTCAGGCAAATGAGCTATAGCCTCGTCAGCCCTTAGGCTCGAGTTCCCCGCCCACTGATCCGCTGAAACATGTTGATCCCAGCTATCCTCCTCTGAAGCTTGACTGTCCCCCTCTCCTTCTCCACCATGGCCGCAACAAGCCAACACAGGGACAGTGAGAGGCTCAGAGGGGCGCCTCACATACTCTTTAATAAGGTTCACGTGACATAACTGGTTCTTTTTCCTCCTGTCTGGAGTGGCAACAAGGTAATCTAAGTCTGAAATTTTTTCTACAATTTTATAAGGTCCAGTGTACTTCGCAGAGAGGGGGTTACCAACCAAAGGCAACAAAATTAATACCTCTTGTCCTACAGTGAACTTCCGGAGCCTCACTTTGCGATCATACCTGTCCTTCATCAAAGCTTGTGATTCTGTCAAATTTCTACCTGCCATCTCCAGACTCTTAAGCATGCGCTCACGGCTTTCAAGCACATACTTTAATAATGGACAAGGCTGCACAGTCCCCTCCCAAATTTCTTTCAGCATGTTAAGGGGGCCCCTGACACGGTGTCCAAAAATCAGCTCGTTTGGACTAAATCCCAGGCTCTCACCAGGTACCTCCCGAGCAGCAAACAGCACATAAGGCAATCCAAGATCCCAATCCATACCGTTGTCAGCACAATAACACCTGAGCATGCTTTTAAGTGTAGCATGCCACCGCTCAAGCACCCCTTGACTCTCAGGGTGATACGCTGACGATACTACTGCTCGTATCCCATGCTGTTGCATTGTTTGCTTGAACATGTTGGAGGTGAAATTAGATCCCTGATCAGACTGAATCTCCTCCGGGTACCCGTACCTTGAGAAGTACCACAACAAGTTACTGACTACCGTCTTAGCCATTCCATTTTTCATAGGGTATGCATCGGGGTATCTAGTGGCAACATCCATTATGGTTAACAAAAATTTATTTCCCGCCTTAGTGGGAGGGAGTGGACCAACCATGTCAACAATAATTTTACTAAAGGGTGGCCCAATCACAGGAATAGGGTGTAACGGAGCCTTAGGAATAACTTGGTTCGGTTTCCCGACACGTTGACAAATATCACAGGAGTTTATCCATGACTGCACATGAGACTTCATCCCCGGCCACCAAAACAATTTCCCCAAAGCCGCCACCGTTTTTCTCACCCCTAGATGTCCTGCCAGTGGTGTGTCATGCGCCAACCTCAGTAGGCTATCCCTGCACTCCCGTGGCACCACCAACTGGTCCACTACTCCGGACCCCTTTTGCCAACTACGTTTAGGGTCTTGAAAACGCCTATAAAGGATGCCTTCTAAATAAAAAAAATCTCCTGGCTGTGCATCGCCGTCCTCGTCGAGCTCTACAGCTCCATTAGCACACGTTTGGAGCTCAGGGTCCTCTAGTTGCAACCGACGTATATCTGAGGGTGCCAAGCGATCTAACTGCTCCCGGAGCAATGCATGACCTTCCCCGATACTGGGCTGCTCCCTCTGTCTCTCTCGATGTACATAACGTTGCTGTCGTGGAGACTCGTCATGCCCAGCCTCGTCACTCTCGATGACAGGCCCAGGGGCTACTCCAGAATTAAGTAATGGTGCTAATACTGAATCACCCAGGAGAGCCGCCGAGTCAAAACTCTTAAAACCAACTCCAGCTTTAGCCTCCTCCTGTTGATCGTTCCTCCGCTGGTCTGAAGACGGAGGACTAGGCTGTGACACTTTAGCTGCCCGAGCTCGGGTGACAACACACGCCATGGGTTGTGTCTGGCACCGCTCGACCCACTCTTGCTCTTCCCTACTCACGTCGGCCGGCCTCTCGGCAACGACTAAGGGTAGAACCTCAGAAGCGGGCATTGCAAAGTCGTTGCCGAGAAGAAGGTCGACGCCCTCCACTGGCAGTTTCTCCACAATCCCGACATCCAATTCACGTGCCACACCATCCACCTCCAACTCCAACCGCACCAGCGGGTATGACCGAGTTGCATTAATACCCTGCACCACTACCACCCGAGCCGCGTTTATAGGGTAGCCAGTCAAGTTTTTCATCAGAGTCTGGGAAGCACCTGTATCACGCAAGACCTCTACTCCATGCTTGCGCCCCGCCCACATCACGCAACCCCGCCCTCTATGGTCGCAAAAAACATCCTGAGCAGGGTTCGAGCCTCCCAGGTGCTTCTGTATTGGCTGTGCCTCAGCCTCTGACGAACTGCCCCAGGCAAACTCAGATGACTTCGGAGACACACCAATGTTGCAGGCCAAAGACACAGCTGCTGTAGGTGGTTTGCTAGGACAGACTCTTGCAAAGTGCCCCTTTTTATGACAATGATAACACTCCAACTCCCCTTTGGGCTTCCCTTGGTACTGGGAAGGGCCCGGCCCCTTCTTAAATGGGACGGTGCTAGTCTTGTGGTCAGTCTTGGTATCATGGCTCTTGTACTTGTTTGCATAAGGTATATCACTAACTCGGGGGGGTGGGGCATCACGCCCCTTGTTACCTGCCTCACTACGCTGGGCAGACCCGCACCCACGAATTAGTGATAGCCGGAGGTCAGCCATCTCAGCTGCCTCCTGTAGAGTTTTTGGGTTCTTTTCTTTAATAGTTAAAGTCATTTCTGCACCAGTACACTTATAAAACTGCTCGAGCAGAAACAGCTCAGTCAACTGTTCGGCCGTCTCAGCTTTCTCAGAACGTGTCCAGTTTTTAAGTGCATCTTTTAAGTCCCGGGCATGTTCAAGAAAGGTCGCCTCCCTAGTCTTTGTAACACCCCGAAACTTCAATCGATATGTTTCCGGTTGCAACTCGTATGCCCGTAGGACAGCTCTCTTCAATTCTGGGTAGTCAATGCAAGACTCTAAAGGCAGTGCATCATAAGCCTTCAGACCCTTACCCGTAAGTCTTGAGGAGACTAGAGCTGCCCATTTCTCTTCAGGCCAATTATGCTCCCTACATTTCTTCTCAAAACGATTAAAAAATTCTGTGACTTCAGTTTCACTAAATACCGGCACCAATTTGACTAATTGGGCCAAGGACTGTTCTCTTACTTGGCCCTCACGGCCCATCCAAGTCCCTGTCGACTCTGCACGAGACTTATCTAAATATAATTTAGCACAATATTTCTCCGAGTCGTACCTAAGCTCAGCCTCATGCCTCCTAACCTCAATCTCATGCCTCCTCGTCTCATCCTCCTGCCTCCTGGTCTCATTCTCCTGCCTCCTGGTCTCATCCTCCTGCTTCCTAGCCTCAATCTCCTGCTTCCTAGCCTCAATCTTAGCAAGCTCAAGTCTAAATACCATATCTGGAGACAGGCAGGAAGAGGGAGCTGCCACTACTGAAGGAAGGGGGGCAAAAACTGGGGAACCACCATGTGCACCACCCGAGGGCACTCCAATCTGCCAATTCTCATCCCTCTGTGGGAGAGTGCTAACCTCCGGTAACTGAGTGGACGGCACTGTGGGAGTCGAGTGAGAGGGGATCTGGGGAGGAACCCCCCCAAACGCCCTCTCCTCCGAAACCCCATGTCGCCCACGCAACACCCAGGAAATCAGCTCCCCCTTGGACATCCCTACTACATTGGAAATGCCCAAAACCTTGGCTATCAGGTGCAAGCCACAAACATCCACCCCAGTCAGCCTCTCCTCCGTCACGTGGTACCGCTTACTCACAAAAACTCTAGCATCCTCCTCACTGGTTACTAACGGCACACCTTCAAATGGCATCTCTCGCTCATCGTCAGTGCTAATGCACGACATACTGAAGTCCACAAAAAAATTCTCGAGACAAAAGTGTTAAACTTCCTATGCAAGCACTAATTACTAAATTAACTGGAGTCTCTTAATTGCTTTACTAATTGCCATACAAAAAAAAATATTCTTCAATATGCACGCTAAAATACAAACAAACAAATGTTGTACAACTCTGCAAAAATTTATACTGTTCACAAAATCCTAAGCAAGGTCGCCATTTGTTACGACCTGGCACTCGGGTACACAAGGGCTCTCAATCAGGACTCGAATACGGCTCGCTGCCACAACGGAAACACACGATCCCAACCCCTGAGTACTGCCAGCCGAACAAAAAACACCAATACCCTCCAGAGTTCAATCTGCTATAACGGGGTATACAAGAACTCGGTACTAGTGTTCAACAACAGACTAATAAAGAGACAGGAATTCTCTAGTCTGGTCAACAATCAAACAAAGAAGTAAGAAACAACAACACCAAAGAATAGTGTTGGCCGAAGCCGAAGTAATCCACCCTTGACTAAGAACTTAAGAAGTCCTCCACCCTCTACTTCGGATCGGCACTATTACGTTACGTTAATTAATAGTCCTTAATCTTCGAGCAAGGAATCTTCTGAAAAAAGTTAGATGCTTCTCGGATGCTCGTAAGAAGTACGTATCGGATTTTGAACAGTAATTCAATAAGAAAAACACTGGCAATTAAATACTATTAAAGGTTTAAATTGGCATAAGAATAATTAAAAGAATATGCAATAGTAAATGGCAAACATTAAAAAGAAGTACTCCGCAAATGCAACGGCAATAGCCTACTCGGATTGTGCTCGTGGGCCACTAATCACTAAAGTAGCCAAGCTTGCAACACATGAAATCAATAGTGCATAAACAATATCATACATAAAGAAAGCTTCAATACTATTCTGTATCTACTAATCGAGTAAAGTCTAGCTGGGGTACTGTGGGCAAAAGGTAGCAGTGACTGAGCAAAAACGGCTCGTAGCCTAGGGAAGTCCTCACAACTGTTTAAAGTATTACGTTAACACTAACAAGTGCACTTTGAGAAATCCAGATCCCTTGTATCTGGTTTTCTCCCGGCTCCTTGACAAAGTAAAAACAAGCTGTTAATAAAATACAGGGTGGTTAGGCTCTTGCCCTCACGCACTGTAAATTATTAACTCAACACAGTCAGCCGCGAAGACAACCTAGGCTTCACTGAACCGAAACGAGTATGCAGGTTTATCGCTTAACCACTGCATCAAACAACAACTCGTAACACAGAAAAGCCTTACCCCAGTCTAGCATTACCTAGACTAGCAGAAAACAGGAATAATAATAATAACACACAGGGAAATGCATAGACAAGTGCAACAAACATAAATCAATCCTATTCTAAGTTAACCCTTCCAAAATAGGCTATCTAATAGGCATGTATCTCATGAGAACTCAAGCGATAATACGTTGGCTGACTAGCTCTGCACCAACGGGACCATGGAAGTTAAAAAGGGTAGGGAAAAGAGGAGATAAGAATGTAAGGTAGTAGAGAAAGTTCACATCAGTCAGAAGAATATATATAGTTAGCAAGGGAAATGAGAAGTCGCTCTGCCTAATGAGTTCTGAAGAAAAAATTGCTAGACTTCCCTTTTTATACCCGGCCCTCTAGTGAGCCCAACGTGAACTACCAAGGACCGCCCACTGACAATCATTACGTAATTTCTCTCTCCTCTGGGATAGACAAAGGCTTTCCTAGCACTGAGGGGAGGGGGGAGGGGGGGGGAGTGCTAGTGAGTTAGGCCCACCTCCCGCATGGCGCACCCACTGACCCCCAACTGTGGCTGCCGCTTCTCCCATCATTACAAATAAGTTTTACACACAATACTTATAACTAATGATATAAAATAGAACTCGTTGACTCAGATGAAAACAAAATACATATTCATAATACTTATAGTACAACGGCTCACATGAACTAAGTTAGGAAACTCTACATAGACTACAGCCAAAGTTCCTGCCCTGACGATCCTAGCGAGAGTGGGGCATGACTAGGCGTTCTGTACAGCATGCTCACACTGGACATGCGTCACACCTGGTTCTACTCTCCGATTGTTCCGCTCTGGAGCGGACGCCAGTCCTGCTCCAGGTCGGTCCTAGGCCTTGCCTTCTGATGCCCTGGCTCTCTTGTTCGCTGTGTGCTTGCCTTTCTCCTTTGCCTGGACTGCCATTGTCCTGCATGCATGCCCCGCTCTGGAGCGGGAGGGTGTAGTCCGCTCTGGAGCGGGTCTGTCTGCTCCGCTCTGGAGCGGACTTTCCCGCTCTAGTGCGGACTTGCCCTCTCGGCCCTGGCACTATTTTTTGGCCAATATTGCCTTGTTTGTACTTGGGGTTTGTCGGTTACTGTGTCTCATAACCTTCTCCTTTACATCAGGCTGTGTTCCCGCTCTGCACTGCTGGGTCCCTTGGCCTGCCATCTCCTCTTCGATCCCTTCACCCTCAGGTACCCTTTTCGGTTCTTATATGGCTGTCATGCTTTATTTCAGGGTGTTTGAACCTGCACCTTGGTCTTTTCTGTCCTGGGTTTTTGGGGTTCTTCGGACTGTTGCTGCTTGTGATGTATGCTTGGCCCTCCCACATGGGGGTTCCGTCTCAGTCCTTCTCCACATAGGGGGGGGGGGTTATTACTTTTATGTACCTATCATAATGCCTGGTATCTTTTGTGTGTTTTTTGCGCATACTGTCATACCTTCCTTCCATTTATGCATCCTCTTTCTCTGCGCTTCGTCTGGGACTTCTTTCATTTCTCCCTTCCCTTACTGTGCGGATGTCGCTCCCTGCCTGTGAGCGCCTTGGGTGTGCCCGTCCAGCTATGGGGGCTGGGCATACTGGGTGCCCCGCCCTTGCTGCGTGCTACTGCCGTGATAGCTTCACCCCCAGATGGTGTGGCCCGTGTCTCGTCAACTTTATGACGATTGGGTCTCGCCCTACTTCACCGGCTGCTGAGACGGCACGGGTCGACCTCCCCGCTGCATGGTCGGGCGTGGCTTAGTCTGTTCAGGCCCATTTACACCGGGTCCCCCGCTTCATGGACGAAGGGGTTCGCCCCTTGCTGAACCTTCCTCTGGTGTCTCCGCGCCCTGTGGTCACCGCTTCGCAGGTCCCTCAGTCTGGTGTGTCTCCGTTATCGGCGGCCACAGCGGGGTCGATGCGGCACCACTCAGCTTCTCCACGTAGCCGGAAGTCTTCGACATCCCGCTGCCCTGCAGCTTCCGACCACACGTCTCTGGGCTCGACGGCTTTTCGCCCTAAGATGGCGATGCTTCCCCCGGTCCGTGTTCCTGCTGGTGTTTTGGCCTTCTCCCCTGGTCGTCGTCCCGCCCATGGGCTGCTCGGGGAGATTGGGGCGTCGCAGGCCGCCGGACATCTACCGTCGGCTCCTCCGCCATCATTGCCGTTGGCTCTGCTTCCACCGTTCCCGCCTACTCCACCTCCTAAGACGGCGGGGGCTCTGTTTGCTTCGGCCTCTCCTCTTCTTGTCCGCGATGGTCTCCCGGATTCTCCTGGCTTTGTCGGGTCTGACATTCCGTGTGGCCTGCCTTCTCCTGCTCGGAAGAGTGGACCCGTACCTCTGGCAGTGCAAGGCGCCAGGGTGGCGGTTTTCGGGTCTGGTCAGGTGGGGGCTGCCTGTGACCTCGTGGAACTGAGTGGAGGGAGCGATGAAGTGTACGATGCCGTAGTGGTTGAGGCCTCGCCACGGGAGTCTTTCTCCTATACTCCGTCGCCTCGTCGGTCGCCCAGCCGTCGGAACCGTCGCCGGCCCATCTCTTCATCTTCCTCGTCACCGACCGAAGAGCCTGGATGGGTCCTTCCTCTTCGGGCCATCCAGGAGGCCCCGGTTAGGGCTGAGGAGGCTAACGCTGCACGGTTTGCCTCCCTGCACGGGATGCATGCACTGATGGCGGGAGGCTTGGAGCGTCCTCCTCCCCTTCCTCCTGTGCTTCACCCTTGCGTTTTGGTTGTTCGACACTATTGCCTCCTCGGCTTGCTCTTGCTTGCCTATATCCGGTTTACTAAACCATCTTGCAGGGCACCAGTTTTCGTCTGCTTCCAGCTCCTGAGCCACAGTCTTACCCTCCATTGAACTCACCAATACCTTGCGTTCCTGAGCCGCGGTCTTTCCCTATCTGGAACTCACCAATACCTTGAGGTTCCTGAGGCGCGGTCTTAACCTCCTTTGCGCTCTCCTGTCCCTTGCGGTTCCTGCGACACGGTCTTACCCTACTTTGCGCTCACCAATGCCTTGCGTTCCTGAGACACCGTCTTCTCCTACTTTGACCTCGCTCATACCTAGCGGCTCCTCGGGCACAGTCTTCCCTACAATGGGCTCCCCAATACCTTGAGGTTCCTGAGACACTGTCTTCACCTCCATTGTGCTCGCCGATCCCTTGTGATGTCTTTTTCCTTCCATCCCCGGTGCCGCAGGTCTCTCGGACGGGCTGTACTCAGCTCGCTCCGCCCTGGTGCGTGGATGACTCCCGCTCCTGGTCGGTCATATGACTCGACACATTCTCTTATAAGACCGCTCCCTTTATTACTGCCATCTGCCTGCCATCCTTCAACGGTGTCTTTGGCTTTGCTGCGCGGGTCCCTTTCGGCCTCTCCACTTCAGTTGGGAATGTTTTTCTTACGGGCCTCTGGCGTCTGGGCTAGGGCCTCACGGGGCCCGTTCCGCCCTAGGGTGGGCTCTCTCCTCCTCTCAGTCGGGCCTATGCTTTGCCTCTGTTCTTTACCCACGGACGCTCCCATGTCAGCTGTGATGCTAGACCTTTCCATTGGGACGCTTGGATGTACATCTCTGATGTTTTTACCCAGGGAGGCTCCCACATTGGCTATCGTGCTAGACGATTCTTTTGGGACTCTTGGATGTTCCTGGCCTTTCACCTTTACTGGTACCTACGGGCCTCTGATGTTTGGCTACCCTACGCCCGCTCCTCCCTGGTGCGGCACCTCCGCTCTGGGGCGGACGATCCGCTCTGGAGCGGTGACTGTCTTTTTATTTCCGTGGATGCTTCCACGTCAGCTGTCCTGCTGGTCTCTTCTGACGCCTCCTGATGCCTCAAGCCTCTCCCATCCGACTGCACTACATCTGCCCCGCCCTCGAGCGGAAATTCCCGCTCTTGGCCAGTTCTCTTCCATCCTTCTCCTGACACCATCCCGGTTCCTCACCTGTCCTATGCCGCTCTCCGCTCTGGAACGGGGCTTCCTTTCTGCTCCAGAGCGGGATTTCCGCCCCAGCGCGGAGCGGGCCGTTCGGGGCCCCCTCCACTCTGGGTCGGTTCTCGGTGGACTTTGCCTTGCCTCTGGATGGGCCCTCAGTTGCCGTCATTCATCTTACTACTGTTGCAGTCATTCTTCTTACTACTGGCTCCGTCTCGCGCCCTTGCCTCCCTAGGCTAGGTCTTTCATCTTCCTACTGGCGCCATCTCGCTCCATTGCTTCCCTAGGCCTCCTGGGCCGCTCCTGCAGCGTGCAACGCTCTCCGCTCTGGTGCGCGGCTTCCATTCCGCTCCAGGGCGGTGGGGGCCCTTCCTCCTACATTCCGCTCCAGGGCGGCTTTCCGCCCCGGAGCGGAGGGGCCCATTCTGGACCACTCCACTCTGGGTCGGTGCTAGGGTGCTTTGCTTTACCTCTGGATAGGGACTCGGTTGCTGTAGTTCACAGGCTTCTCTTTTTTATCGGACTGTGCTCCCACTCTACTCTGATGGTAGCGTGGGAGAGAGGCGTCTTCTCCTCTTCAGTACCTTCACCCTTTGGGTATTCTTCTTATCCTCTTCGATTATGAGGCTTTCATGCCTTCCTTCTGGGGATTTGCGCCTGCCCCTTGGTCTTTTCTGACCGGGGTTTTTCGGGGTTCTTGCTCTTGCTGGTTCGCCTGGTCTCTCCCTGACCCTCCGCATGGGGGGTCACTCTTCACCCCTCGCCTCGCACGGGGGGGGGGGGGGATACTCACTTTCATGACGGTGCTCCATATTCAAGGTGTAGTGAGCACTTTTGTGCGTCCTTCGGCCCTTGCGCCTGTTAATTTTCAGGAGTTTTCTTCCGGTATTTGTGCACCCGTGCATTATCCTCCTATATGGCCCTCCGTTCGAAGGGTCCCCCTTTTTCGTCCTTTCCTTCCTACACAAGGGAAGGGGGTCATCTCCTGTCACGGTTTCCATGGTTTTTCCCGATATTGTGCTTACACGCAATTCCTGTGCTTCCTCCTTGGGACGGCAGTATCTTTTTCCTTTCCGATTACAAGGAGGATATCACTTCCTTCCTGCACACACCATGGGTGTGTCCGTCCTGCCATGCCCGTGGGACGTAGAGAGTGTCCTCTCCTTCTCTCATGCTACTGCCGCGATGGTTTTCACCCTCGGTGGTATCGGTCGTGGCTCGTGGATATTGTCCTTTGTGTCTCGTCCTCCTTCCCCAGCCACGGATGAGGCACGGTCTCGCCTCTGCACTATGTAGTCGGGAATTGCTCTCTATGTCAAGGACCACTTCCGTTGGTTTCCACACTTCGTAAGACGGAGGGGTACGTGCCTTGCGTCCCCTTACCTCTGCTGTCTCCGTGGCGCCGGGCCGCCTTTCCTCCAGTGCCTCGTTCGGGCGTCCTCGCGGTTTCCGAGGACGCCGAAACGACGGTGTGACGTCGCTTTCCTTCCCCGTATCGCCGACGATTCCCGACTCCTACGTCCGGTTCATGCCATCCATGTGGCTCTAAGCGAGGCTCCGGTGCCCGTCCCACTGCATGCAACCTCCCTGCCCAGGCCTGCCACCCTATGGGCGGATGCTCTGTCGAAAGGACAGGGCGCCCGGGTAGTATGGTATTCCCAACACACCGTGTTCGACGACCTAGCGGCCTCCTGGAGTGTTCCCCAGGTGGCCTGGTTCGCCTCATGTGAGGCGACCGGGTTGCCTGTGTTCCTGTACCGCTGGCTTCCTCCTCCGGCGGAGGTACCGGTTGCGTTCAGCAAGGTCTGGCGCAGGTGGCGGTCGATTTATGTGGGTTCCACCAACCGCCGCCCTTTTTGATGTGCTAAGTCCTCCACAGGCTGAGAGGGTACCAGTACTTCGTTTGGTTGTCGCGCCCATCCGGCCGGCCCAAGCCTGGTCCACTCGGCTGAAGCGGTGGTACCCGAGTCCAGTTCCCCTAGCGATCTCCGATTTCCACTTGGTATCGATTGGTGTCCTGGGGACATCGTTTGCCTTCCCATCGTGGATGTTGTGAGGCTGGGTGGATGCCTAAGTTTAGTCGATGTTTGAATGTCAAATCCTCTCCCCTGGATTCATTTTCCATGGCAGACTTACGGCTCTCACTGACACAGTTTTCCTTCTTGGTTGCCTACCCATCACGGACGCGACCATCGGTGGCGTTCGTGTTTCACTACCTCCATTGGTTGATATTGAGAAGCGTCCCAACATCTGCACCACTCTACCGAACCGCCTGTCGGCCATTCGGGTACCGTTTGAGACTTTCACGGGGTTGGTCGTTCCTCCCTAGGACTTGGGTTCTTTTTGCAATCCTGCTTTATGCTTCGTCCGACGCCGCATCAGCTTCCTCCTCAGTGGTTTCTGGCGGAGGCTCTCACACTGCTCTCGTCTGCCTCTTACGCTCATTACCCCATGCCTGAACACTTCCGTGACATGACTTTGTTCTTTATGGCTTTGGCGACGGGTGAAGGAGTCCCCGGAGATGACTGCCAGGTCTAGGGTCCGACATTCCTTCCATCGTTCTCCCGTCCTTGAGTCAGTTACTTTGGCTCCGTCTGTTCGTTTGGTTGCTACACCCGTACGCGACACTCCCGTTTTTAAGCTTTTCCTGTACCTGCTTTCGAACATGGTAGGGTTCATCATCTGTTATGCCCGGTTCAAACCCTGCATCCGTATGTGTACTCGACCAGGCCAGTGTCGGGGTTGCCTTTACGGGTGGCGCCTACGACCAGGAGGAGCCTAGGTCGACGTGCTGTGGGACTTTGCCTGTGTCGGTAGTTTCGGGCCGGTACACCTTACGTTCTGGACGCAGCTCATGTTGTCCGTTCGTACGCTGCTACGTTCTGATTTTACATAATCTTGCTCGACCGAACGTTGCCGACACGGGGCTTTGGTCTTCCCCCACCACGTTTGTCTCCTCCTCTCTGGCCTTGTCCACAGGCAGGCCGGGACGTCCTTGTAGTGCGTTGGGCAAGCAGGTCTACCTGCAGCATTCCTTCTCCCTTCTTGTTCTTCTTTTATTGGGGGGGGGGGGGATTGCACTATACCCATACTTGCACCTACGTTAAAGGATTAATAACTAGGTTAAGATTTTGATATAATTTCTCGTCTTAAAGTATACTACGTTCTGTTGGTAGGTCTTGGCCTCCTCCCACTGAACTTTTCTCATGGCTTTCAGTGCTGGTCGCTGTGTATGCTCATGTCTTTTCTCATCACCCCCTGTACGGTACTCCTCTTCGACGTATGTCAGTATTTACTCATTACTTTGTGGGTCTTCCTGCCTTCGTCCGGAAGGAGGGGGGGGGGGGGGAGCATCCTGGACTTCATATTATTATGATGAAATTCAGCATTCCTTGTCTTAGGTTAGTTATCCCATGGCATACGAGTTGACTGTACTTGACCTCTCTTGATATGCACCTGTCAGTACACTCTTTCTGTAAACTCTCTTGTTTAAGTCGGTCTTTCCATGGTCCTGATATTTCCTAAGGGCTAAAGTTTGTGTTTTCAGCTTGTATGTCCGCCTCCAATTTGGTACTCCAGCTCTACGTTGGAATGTAGAGGCTACTACTTAATTGGGAGGTATAACGACCCTCCCAATACCAAATGAGGTAAACCTCCTATTTGGTCGTAGCCTCGGAGTATCCAACGTCATAGTATCCCGCCCTCGCGCCGTAGCCCTGCCCATCCAATCTTGTCTCTTGTAACTTGATACCGGGAATGCCCAATGAACCCTGTCGGGTAGTGGGGTGGATCCGTGAAGACGGCTGAAGGAGCCAGATAGGATGGCCTAAAATCCTGTAATTTTCTCTTCTTTCTCATCAATATTTTCTTATTTTCCTTTTCAAATAGTGGCCTCCAAAGTATGTACAACGTACCTAGTAGAGAGAGTAAGGTGCTACTCTAGATGTTATCGTTTTATCGCGCTAGTGATTTCGATAATTGCCCGCTCTAGAGCGGAGCAAAATTATACGATAACTATATAGCTCTACGTTGGATACTCCGAGGCTACGACCAAATAGGAGGTTTACCTCATTTGGTATTGGGAGGGTCGTTAAACCTCCCAATTCAGTTCAGTCAGTGACAGGAGGAGGTTGTGTTAATCTGAGTTCCTGCCCGGACCACCTGCTCGTGACCCAGTGACCATACGCACCTACCTGTGTTTGGAGGCAGTGCACTCGTGTATATATAAAAGTGTTTTAGCTCAGTTTTTAGCTGTTAGTTGACTTATTTGTTTTTGTTTTCTGTACTTAGTTGTTTGCTCCTCGCTAAGCTTTTTGGGAACATGGCAGGTATGGAGTGCGAGTCCTTTACTGAACTGCATCATCTTATTCTCCAGGTAAGGGAAGAGATGGTTGTGGTGAAGGAAGAGGTCTTGGCTTTAAGGGAGGTTAATGTTAAACTTCAGAGGGAAGTGGATTTGATTAAAGACAAAAATTTAGCTTTCAAGCTTAGCCAAGAGGAAATTAAGTCGAGTAAGGGGAAAAGGGAGGAAGTTGATGAACATTTTTATTCATGGCAGGTTGTTAAAAATACGGGTGGGAAAGTCACACTCAAGAAGCAGGATAGTAGAATAGGTATGAGTGTGACAAATACATTCTCTCCTTTGCGAGACGAATGTGAGGGAAAAGATAGTCAGGATAAGGGAGGGTTAGACGAAGTGCCTGCCGCCGACTCAGCTCCTACCGCTGACGCTGTGCTACCTACCACCACCACCACCACCACCACCAAGGGAGCTTCTACCACCACCAGGGGTTCTCCACTTGCAGCTGCTGGATCCTCCCGAGGGAAAGGTAAGTCTGTGTCCCGAGAAGGTAAGTCTGTGTCGATTGTGGGCGACTCCATGGTAAGACATTTAGTTAGGGCTACCCGCACTAAACTTAGGAAGGTTGTGTGTCTGCCTGGCCATGGAGTTGGGAGGGTTTTAGAGAAGATGGACCACATCTTGGAAGATAGTGGAGATAACCCCATTATCTGTCTCAGTGCCAGGAGTAACGATGTTGGTAAGGGTAGAAGTGAGGAACTGCTGCAGCAGTATCGGGATGTGTTAGGATGAAGGGAGGGATCCCTGTAGTACATTGTATCCTACCCAAAAGAGGAGTTCCCAAGGAATGGACATCCAGGGCGATTGGTATCAATTGCCGGTTGGAGAAATATTGCAAAGAAAAAGCAACACCATTCATTGATAACTGGGATACTTTTTATGGTAGAGATAGGATATACGCAAAGGATGGGGTTCATCTTTCATGGTTAGGGGTTTCCACATTAGCTAGTTCTTTAGCCAGGGTGGTTGTGGGGTTTTGAACAGAAATATTGAGAGTGTAAAAGAGAGGTTAAATGGATTTTTTTTTAGCGTCAGGCGAAAGCGATAAGGATATTCAGTCTCATGCTAAAATATATGACAATATTGCTAATGATAGTAGTGATGGTGCAACGGAAGATGGAAATGTAGTTAGAAATAAAGGTAAATTAGGTATAAATAAAAGAAGTAAATTGAGAGTATATTACACAAACTATAGGAGTCTATGTAACAAAATGAACGAACATAGAGCCCTTGTTATCAAAGAAAATATAGACATAATAGCGCTAACTGAAACTTGGATTAATACAGAAACCAGGCATATTTTAGCAGAATTTGATATACCAGGATATAGTTTGTTTAAATATGACCGAACAAGTAGGAGGGGTGGCGGTATAGCAGTGTTTGTCAGGAGTACATTAAAAAGCTGTATTAAATCAGGTATTAGACTAAATAACGATAATGAAAGTGTTTGGGTAGAGGTAAACGAAGGTAGTGAGACCATAGTTATTGGGGTTTTGTATAGACCGCCAAATACGAGTAGAAATGACGGAACGTCATTATGGGAGGAAATTAAAATGGCATCAAGGTTTAGCAATGTGTGCATTATGGGGGATTGTAATTTTCCTAATATAGATTGGCAGCATCAAATATGCGACTGATTCCGAGGAGTTTATTGAGGTAGTACAAGATAGTTTTTTATTTCAATTCATAGATACGCCGACTAGAGGTAATAATATTCTCGATTTAGTTTTCAGTAACAATGAACATATGATAAATAATGTAGAGATAGGGGACCACCTAGGAAATAGTGACCACAATTTTGTGTATTTTAATATACAATGGAAAGGTACTACCACAGAGAATACAACATTAATACCTGACTTCAGAAAAGCCAAATTATGGTGGGTAAAGAAGAGCCCTATTAGCAGACCCTATGGTCAAAAAATTAAGTCGATCCAGGTGTCCAAATGAGTGTATCCCTTCTCAGGCACCTGTCATCTTAATTCAGGAAGAGACGTCAAACTTGGTAGATACATACGATAATTTTATCAAGTCAGTATTCAATGCGCAAAATAAATATATCCCCAAAAGAAAATTTAGATCAACACAGAACCAACCCAAATGGATGAATAATAGACTATTAGATCTTCTAGGAAAAAAGAGAGGAATATAATTATAGAAAAATTAAGAAAGGCGAAATTCACCTACTTGCTTACTATCAGAATCTATCACGACAGGTAAAAAAGGATATTAGGAAAGAAAAAAGAAATTATGAAATTAAGGTTGCCAATGACTCAAAAAATAATCCTAAAGCTTTTTACCAACTATATAAATGCAAGGTTAGAGATGTAATTGGTCCCCTTAAAACTTCGATAGGAGAAATGACAGAAAATGATTTAGAAATGCGCAGTACATTAAATAGTCAATTTCTTTCCGTTTTCACAAATGAAAATTTGGCACAGTTTCCAGAAGTTCGTAAGGTATATAGCGATAGTATAGAAAATAGGTTAAGTACGGTTACTATAAGTAGAAATGATGTGCTTAACCCTCTCACATCCTTATGACGCAGAGGTTGCCAGATTAGCAATAATAAATAGATTACTCTCACTCTTATAATTACCTCTCCAAAATTAGTTTTCTGCCCACAGCTAACTCAAAGACAACTGCAGAGGTTGAAGTAAATAAACTAAAGGTTTATAAATACCCCCGACAGTAACAAAGGCTTTAAAGTAACCCTAATAGGCTCAAAAATTGCGTCAGGATGTGAGAGGGTTAAGGAAATTGACAGACTGAAACCTCATAAATCGCCTGGTCCTGATGAGGTACTGTATATGCTAGAGTATTAAAAGAATGCAGAGATGAGTAGCGGAGGCTGAACCCTCCGCTGAGCCCAGAGATCAAAATTTCTAATTTTTGTGTTCTTATTCTATAATGCTTCTTTCAACATAGGAGAATAGCATAGGAAGGAACAAAAATACATATCGCATCCATAACCTCCCGGGCTGGGGGTTAAACCTCGACCCCCGAAAAACTAAACAAAAATCTTTCAGCCACCCAAAAAAACAAATTTGTGTCTGTAGTCTAAAGGGCTGCTGTAAGCAATAGAAATGATCATATGAGGGCATAAACACCCATATGACATCCCTAGGGCCCCCTTGGGGGGGCCCAAATATCATGGATTTGATTACAAAAATTAACTTTTAAAATAAGTGAAGCCTACCCCTGACGAAAATTTTGTTTAGTTGGTCATTTATCTCGATCTTCTATGTGCGCGCTATGATAGAAAACGGAAGCTAAGGAGGACTAACTATTTTATCTGCCCAAAAATAATTTTGAGTGATGAAAATCTATGAATTTGTGTGGTTTGCTATCATTTTTTTGCACTTACGAGTGCCACTATATTTTTATGTATTGCTCAAATGCATTCCCCTTCTAAATACAATACATAGGTGTATATAGGAACGCCTATCCGTTTAAATAATTGCTGTTTTGCCGAAAATATCCGAGTTTTGACCATTTTGGAGTCAAATCAGCTGTAACCCAAAAATAATTATATAATATTTTTTTTTCAGCACCTTCTATTATTCAATAGGGGTTAATTTAAACGGCACGGTGTAGGGGATGCTTGTAGGATATGCCATGCAAAAATTGAGGGAAATTTGAACAATTTTGAGTGACTAGATGATTTTACAATAGTGCAATGAAATTCTGCGCACATCGAGAGCTGAGTTTTTTCAGTGAGTCTTAGTATTTCCATTTGTAATAAGATGGTATAAAGCCAGAAACACAATCTCTTATACAGGCTGACTTGGGGGTGTAAGGGTCAGCCTCTCCTAAGTTACCCATTAACATTTCTATTTAACAAGTCATTAGAAACAGGTATAGTTCCAGAAGCTTGGCAGCTTGCAAATTTAGTTCCGATCTTCAAAAAAGGTGATAAATCAATAGCATCCAATTACCGTCCCATTAGTCTCACTTCAATCATAGGAAAGCTACTAGAGTCAATTATTGATAGGAAAATGAGAAACCACTTAGAAACATTTAACTTAATCAATTCTTCTCAGCATGGATTCACTCAGGGACGGTCTTGCCTTACAAATTTGCTTAGTTTTTTTCTCAGAGGTATATGAAGCAGTAGATAATGACAAGTCATATGATATTATATATTTAGATTTCAGTAAAGCTTTCGACAGAGTCCCTCATGAGAGATTGATGAGAAAGGTTGAGGCACATGAAATAGGTGGGGCGTTGTTAGGATGGATTAGGTCATGGCTAACTGGTAGGAAGCAGAGAGTCAGCATAAATGGTACCAAGTCAGAATGGGGAGCAGTCAAAAGTGGTGTCCCCCAGGGATCTGTATTAGGTCCTCTGTTGTTTATTATATACATAAATGACCTTGATTTAGGTATAACTAGTAGGATAAGTAAATTTGCAGACAATACCAAAATGGGGAGAAAATTTGATTCAGATAGAGATATAGAGTGTCTGCAAAGGGATCTAGATACCTTACACGAATGGTCAGTAAATTGGCAGATGAAGTTTAACATTGACAAATGCAAGGTATTAAAGATAGGGAAGATGCATATAAATGTTAAATATAAACTAGCTAATATGGAATTAGAAAACTCAGACTGTGAGAAAGATCTAGGTGTGTTTGTTAGCAATGATTTGAAGCCTAGAAAACAATGTATAAGCGTTCGTAACAAGGCAAAGAGGATTCTCGGGTTCATATCTAGGAGTGTGAGTAACAGAACTGCTGATGTTATCTTAAAACTTTACTTGTCATTAGTGAGACCCCATATGGATTATGCTGTTCAATTTTGGTGTCCTTATTACAGAATGGACATAGATTCATTGGAGAGAGTACAACATAGAATGAAAAAAATTATCCATAATATTAGAAATTTTCCATATGAAGAAAGGTTGAAGAAATTAGGCTTACATTCGTTAGAGAGACGCAGAGTTAGAGGGGATATGATAGAGGTATTCAAGTAGGTTAGTGGGATTAATAAAGGGGACATGAAAAATGTACTAAAGTTTAGTGATAGCGAAAGAACTCGTACAAATGGTTTCAAATTAGATAAATTTTGTTTCAGAAAAGATATAGGCAAATATTGGTTTGGTAACAGATTTGTAGATGGGTGGAATAGGCTACCAAGTGATATAGTGGGATCAAGAATGATAGGGAGCTTTAAGATAAAATTAGATAGGCATATGGACGAGATGGGTTGGGTGTGAGGGGGATCTACCAGGTGTGGGCCAATCGGCGCTCAGCAGACCCCCGTAATCTTGTGTTAATCCCTGACCATTTTGGTGGGGGCAGTACTCAAGGTATTAGTGAGTTGGGCCAATAATTGGGCCTTGTAATTGGGGTTGGGTGTGACAGGGATCTGCCTTGTATGGGCCGATCGGCTGTTTGCAGACTCCCATTGTCTTATGTTCTTATGTTCTATAATTTAATAGTGGCCCCTCCATCATTGACGATATTGCTTGAGTACCAAGACTGGAGGGGGACATTCGTGACAATATCCTAAAACTCATAACCTCAGGAATAAAATAATCCGTATAACATTTTAAGTTTTATTGTTTGCATACAATAGTATAACAAATATGAAAGAGGGCAAGCAGTGCGTCACTTCGAAGAAAGTCTGCTTGTTGATGACCAGATCTTTACCTTTAGATCTATAACATGAAACACGTGGAACACTCTTGTCTATCTATCTATCTATCTATTGCCTGACGCCGTGATCCCCGAAGGGGTGGCCACGAACGAACCGCCCCCATGCACCTCTGTCCCCAGTCAGTCGACGCCCCTCCCCCCAACCAGCACCGCCTCCGTTCATGTACTTCCTCACTCCATCCTTCCACCTCTCATTCGGTCTACCTCTCCTTCTCTGTCCCTCCACCTCGCTCTCGTACACCCTCTTAGTCATTCTCTCGCTTTCCATACGTTCCATATGGCCGAACCATCTCAAGTTGTTCCTTTTCACACTTTCCAGCACATCTACCTCCACACCACACCTCCTTCTTACTTCCTCATTAGTCTGTCTATCCCTCCATATAACTCCGCACGCACTCCTTAAGTAATTAATTTCCACTGCTCTCACTCTTGGTCTGAGTCTCTCAACCAACGTCCATGCTTCGCTTCCGTAAGTCAGTGTCGGGATTACCACACTGTCATGCAAGGACTTCTTCACTTCCATACTGACCACCCTATTTCTTGTTACCGGTACTGCTTTTAGCGTTCCTACAACCCTCTTCCCCTATTGTACCCTCTCCCGCAGCTCAGAGACCCTATTTCCTGTTGCCAAAGCCATAAGGAACACAACCTTCTTTAACCCGGCAAGCGCGATAGGCCTCACGGAAGGTTTCCTATAGGGAACGCGATAGGCCTCACGGAAGCAAGACCATAAAAAAAGCCTTCCAAAAAAAAAAAAGGGCCTATCAAAACAAAGGATTTTGTCTCTAGGTGAGATAATTCCCCTCTAGTACTCATCCATGTGTTTCTCACCCCTCCCCCTCCCCTCCTTCCCCCCTCCCCCCCCTCCTCAATTATCACCTATTTTTCCTCTTATTATCATCATTTATCGGTTATTTTTCTCTCCCGCGATAATGTAGCACAAGTGGGTTGCATAAAAGATCGTTATGCAACACCCAGACACCGGCACACACCGCCCCGCTCGTCTCAGTTGACTCCCAGACAGCGAGAGGGGAGGGCTGCCTGTGGCTCTCTCTTGCCTGAGATTATGACCGGGTGGCCAATATCTTCGTTTTTCACCACCCAAATGCTTTTCCAACTTATTTTAGCACTCTTGAAGGTTCATATATACATCATATATGTAAAATAAAAGCATACCACAAACAAATAATGCTTTATATTGTAAATATAACGAATTCTGTCAGAATCCAGGGCTAGAAATGCACAAATAACTACCCTAGCACCTAGGTCTATATCGCGCTTGTCAGGTTAATAGTGACTCAAAATCCGGCACATTATTATATTTGCGTGATTGAAGCAATGATAGGGCTTTATCTAGCGACCAGGTGGGCATGAGCTGACGTGGTGGTGGGCGTAGCTTGAAACACGCCCTCATAAACCCTTTCTCCTCCGCCTGCGGTATCGATAGACCTGTGAGATCGAAAAAGGGGGTTCTGATGGCAGATAAGTAATTCTTTAACCCTTATTTAGCGGCGAGCAACATAAGTCGAGTTAAATAAAGCTGGACTATGTGGCGGCGCTCGACATAACTCGAGTGGCAATTTCAGCACGTAATGTGGCTGAGAGAGAGAGACAAGTGGTGGCAGGAGACTAGCGAGCGTATGACTGCTCCAGACCACCGCGGCGAACCTACTGACACAAATCTCAGCTCCCTCCTCCCTCTCTCACTCGCTACATACTCAATTATGTACTGAAAGTACCGAATTACCTGCTTTTTGCACTCGCGTTGCACGGTTATTGCAAGAAAACTATCCATCATACAAGGATCGTTATGGTGTCATTCGAAAGCTCTGTTTATGCCCTTTCAGGGATAGGTACTTGTTTTACGTTCTGGGTCTTATTTAGGCATGAAAATGATCACGTAAACAGCCCTATTTTGGCTAAAAACACCCCGCTGTGCGGTACACATAAATAAACCGCATAGGCCGCTCGTAAGGTGTTAAAGTAACAACTAAAAAGTGCTTCTGTTCAAACAAGTAATCTAGGTATTTAAAAATCAAGGCCACTGAGGCATCAGTTTGCTCTGATTCTACTATCCAGGTTGTGAACGTTTTGCAATGCGATTGATATTGTCTCCTGGTATACATAGTATATTGATTCAGAAATATACTTGTGACACTTTCCCCGTACTGAGCTAGCCATTTTGCATTGTAAACGTCCATAAGGCAAAATTAAGGGAGGTCTGAAGGTTGCCAATTGTCTCTAAGTGGAATGCGGAGACCGGGAGCGACACCGGGTTCCTGCACCATTCTTGCAACTGGTGATACTACACCTGAGCCGGCCATAACGGCGCGATCATCGAGACTGCGCTCCGGTAATCCCTTAGTTTGTGAACTATCCCACACATTAGTACAGAATCTGGAGGAGGAAATAGATGATTGAATTCCACCTGTTCCAGTCCTCCAGTAACGCATCGGGACCTCCCGCCGGGGTTACCCCCTGGCGGGTTAGGAAGAGAGGGAGCCTGTGATTCCCCTTGGATGCAAATAGATCCACTTGTGGATGGTAAGGCTTGGCAATCATCTTGTCGAAGATGGTTTGTTTGAGAGCCCATTCTACTAAAGTGCTCTGTCTCCGAGACAGAGCGTCTGCCCAGACGTTCGACACGCCTGGGAGATATGATGCATGCAGATGAATGCTCAGTGATTCGGCCAGAGCAAAAATCTGTTCTGACACTAATAGCAACTCTCGAGACCTCACTGAACCCTGTTTCGGAATACAATGGACTGCAACTAAGTTGTCCATTCGAAAAGCTACTGACTTCTCTTGCTCTGAAGAGCCGTGAGTTTGGAGGAAAAACAGAGGGACTAGAAGCTCTTGTGTGTTGATGTGAAACAATTCGTCTTGGGACCAAGTACCCGGCCCCTGATGGCCTAAATTGGACTGATACCCCCACCCTAGTATCCCTGAAGCATCTGTGTCTACCCATACCGAAGGTGGAGGAGAAACCCATGTTGTTATAGAGTGCAGTGTTTCGGTCTTCGCCCAGACCGACAGTAAGTCGTGGATTAATGGAGGAATCGCCCATAATTTTCCTTCCGGCAAGAGAGGGAAAACTTTGTTGCCTTCCATAATTATTCTCTTTACTTTCAACCGGCCCAACTTCACAGTTAATTGGATCCA
The DNA here is from genome assembly GCA_032716605.1 of Paralithodes platypus. NCBI lineage: Eukaryota > Metazoa > Arthropoda > Malacostraca > Decapoda > Lithodidae > Paralithodes > Paralithodes platypus. The sequence continues at coordinate 17,298,132 of CM064508.1, forward strand.
GTTGAGTGAGCCGACCAGGGACTCCCACGTCTTCCTTGTCGTATTCAGACTGTGGAGAAAACGAAACAGTTTTCTGCGAAATCTGTTGCGATTGTCCACACTCTGAGTAAGAGTTAGATTGGCAGTATCCCAGACCAGCCCTATCCACTGAATTTTTCTTGTGGGAACAAGGAGAGACTTTGCCAAGTTGACCTTGAACCCTAGGGTTTGTACACAATTGATTACTTGATTGACATGAATGTGACATAACTCTTCTGACTCCACCACCACTATCCAGTCATCTAGATACCACAACACATTTATGCCCTGGTCCAACAATGGCATGAGGGCTTGCCGGACTAATTTTGTGAAAATTCCCGGTGCCAGGTTCAAACCGAAAGGCATTCTCTGAAAGACATAAGTCTCTTGCCTGATCCTCAAGGCGAGGAATTTTTGGAACCTTTTGTTGATGGGGACATGCCAATAGGCATCTTTCAGGTCTAATGAACACATCCAACCTTGCGGCGGGAGTGTGAGCCTGATTTGATTCACTGTAAGGTGAATTGTGAATGTATGTGTTCAGACGCGAGAGATCTACTACTGGTCGCATCTGTACACTGTCCCTCTTTGGCACTAAGAAAAGTCTGGAGGTGAATACTTGGCAAGTCGGATTTACTAGGACAATGACCTGCTTGGAGAGCATTTCCTGGACCAGGGCCTCCACCTCCCGTGAAACATTGTTGTGTACTAGCGCCTGACGCAGTCGAGGTCGCCGAATCCACCGCCAGGTGATTCCTTTGCTTATTACTGTTCTGGCCCAAGTTCGCTTGGGCCAGGCCCTGCGGAATACCTGGAACGACCCGGTTTGTAAACTGGGTCTGTCCGGTAGAAATACTCTCGTATCCAACACGCCTGAGCACGGCCCTGGGAGAGAGAGAGTTTGGTGGACTAGTTTTTTGGAGGGGGTGGTGGGTTGGTATCAGAGGGCTGGTTAGTTTAAAGTTTTGGCTGGTGTCTGTCCCTGAATTGGTTTTGGGTGTGACTAACCTCTATAACCTGAGTATTTACCTTGTTTTGGCTTGTGCTGATTACCTCCCTGCTGTGGGAGAGGCCTGGGATCCCGAAAGGCCTGTTTAGCATGCGAAGGTTGGGGCTTCCCGCCGCTTTTGGGCTTATTGTAAGGTTTCTTAAAAGGCTCTCTCTTAGGCGGGGAGGTAATCTGCTTCAATCCATCTACCATATTGAAAACTACACTCCACATTTCTGAATTGAGTAGGGAGGCAGTTAAGACTGGGGAAAGAGTTACCCGGCGACCAATATCATCCGGCAACTTCTTGACCAGATACACCCGTAAATTCTGGCGGGCCCCAACCGCCTCCATGATAGCTATTCTAATATCACCCAAGGACTGAACTGAATTTTGTAATAAAATCCTATGTGACAGGTCTGTAGCCTTCCTAACATTTTGGCCAGCAATGGCCGAAATAGTTCTAGAGAGAGACACGGCAACCTGGCGACTGACAAGATATTGAGAAAACAATCTGAACGCCTTGTTACGTAACTTAAAGTCTCTTTCCAGATGGGCTGGGGGAGGGGTACAAAAGGGGTCATCTAATTGGTGGAGTGCCAGTTTTGGTGCCGCCAGAAATGCGAACAGGGCCGGCGACACCCCCTCTGCCTTATTCACAGGTAAAGAGAACCAAGCATGTGTTTCTTGAGGGACCTGATGAGAGGATTTAGATGTAATAGTGGAAGCAAATATCTGCGCCTCTGATTCCCAGTCTACCCAAGGGCCTATACCTACCCGCCCCATCTGCAGAACTTGTGTGTGTGACTGATCTAGTACCGGGACTGTATCCAGTTCTTGCGTAAGTGCATTCAAAGCTTTGATATCATTAACCCCATCAGCTTTAGACCAGTCTGCAAAGAGTCGTACAGATGAGGCCGGCGGTACAGCTGGAGAAGCTGAAAACACAAAGAAATCAGCACTATAGGTATTAGGTATGGCCTTAATAGTAACGTCAATTAATCTCCCTACTTCATCCTTAGCTCTGAGCTTTCTATTCTTATTGATTTCAATAGTCCACTCACTTGGGACCGGTAGGTCCCCCGATATGGTAGCGTGTGCTAAGTGTGGCTTCAATGCTTCTGCCCGAATCCATGAGCAATCTGGACCGTAGAGGAGAGGCATAGGGCCTTTCCGCTGTGGTACCTTATCCAAAGGGGGAGGAGTGATATCAGAAATTACTCGAACGTTAGTGGTAGTCATAGAGGCTGGCACTGTAGTGCCGCTAGCCGTGGTCGTCGCTGGAATTACGTTAAATGTAGGCAAAGAAGGCTGGGGGATTGTAATACCTGAAGGCTCTAACGGTCTTATCGTGGAGTTACTCGGGGGAACTACCGATGGACTAGAGGGAGGATCTGGTGAAGTAGAGACATGATGCTGATGCATGACCCTATGCAATATATCACTAATTTCATCTGTGGTTACACACTTACTGTGGGAACCTCTGGAAGACTGAGAACTAGCTTCTGATTCCTTACCCGTTATACCTGGTTGAGCCGAGGGCAGGTGTGCCTCCTCCGGCTCCCTTTGTAACTCAAGCACTTCCGGTGTAATATGTTGTGGTTCCGGCGCTTGATCCGCCAGTGGCCAAACCAAATCAAGCACGGACGAGGGTATTAAGTCAATGTTATTACACTCCCTATCTGTATCCTGATTAACTCTAGTATTTACTTGACATGGTTCCGACTGTCGCCAGACCACTCGGCTGTGCGCCGCGGGTGGCTGAGAGTCTTGAATTACCTGGGAGCTATCAAAATTCTGATTTGAACATGAAGGTAAACCCCTATACTGATCTGCTAAGACTCTGCTTGGCCCAACCGAGGGGCCTCTACGTGGTACATAAGTCAGTTTCGGTATTGCAAAGTTAAACTCCTGCGGTTCACTCAACGATTGTTCATGTCTCGGACTTGACTCCATGTCCTCCGCCCCTACCTCTGAGTCGCCAGATTGGACGTTAGGCGTGCTGGAGGTAGGGGTGGAGGGCGGTGGCATCGACCCTGGCGAGGGCTGAAGGTGTGGCTGTATGGTATCCTTCCGGCCACTACGTCCTGTACTGGCCGTCGTCGTCGGAGCAGTAACAGGTTCCTCCCTACGGCGTTTAGTCGACCTAGACGACTCTGCTGATCAGTGACGGGACTGTTTCCTGGGAGATCTCGACCGAGATCTAGATTTGTGTCTCGGGGAAGGTGACCGTCTCCTCTTGGGTCAGTCGAGGGGGAGAGCCTCGGTAATGTCACTCTCATTACTACTACTGCTACTCACTACCTCTTTCGAAAGGGTTTTAGATTTAGCTTTAGGTTTAGTAGATTTAACTGGAGCTGATTTAACCAAAGGTGATTTTATGACTATAAGTGTTCCCACAGGGCATTGTCATCACAATGAAGGGCCTTATGTGCTGTATCCTTTGCATAAACGTTAAAAATTTTCTTTATTTTCTTTTAACGCTGCCAAGCAAGACAGGTCTTTCTTATCAAACACCGCCGCTCTCAACTCTGAACAAACGGAACAACGTTTAGACACCCATAACCCTCTTGAGCGATCAAGACATTTCACACATATAATACACAATTTGTGAGCGAAAACTGGTAAAAGTGAACAGGTAGGAGTAGCGCACAGATCAAACCGAGGCATGATGGAACTAGGGACCCCCCCCCCCCCCGCCGGAATTAGCCACTCACCAACTGCTGCTACTGAAGTGCTGGGGATTCTGGAAATAGAAAATTTCCAGGAAGCTATGCTCATAAGGATAACCTGCGAGGTGTTAGCACATCCTACCTCAAGTCCGCCGGAAAATTAGCTATAGCCACTGCTACTCTAACCTTCCGCTGGACCCGACCATGACAAACTTGGGGTTTTCCGTCTATACTGATTGGAACTGCTTACCTGTGCCCAAGTGTCACTGGCCCTAGTGACCTTAAGTGTTTGACTATCCATGACTATTTGAACTAGAAAGATAGGTAACATGCTCGTATGGCGTATCATAACACTTGCACACTTGACTGTTACGCCGGGCGAGGAAAGTCTTGCCGTGTGAAAAATCGGTCAGGGCGAGTTCACTCGGCGGGCCGAGTTTACTCGTAGGAATTCGCATTTTCCGCCGGAAGGATTGTGGTTCAGCATACCACACCGGGACACTTGGTTGCTCCCTTACCCATCTTCGAGACGAGAAAACAGAGGCCCTGCTGAGAAGGCCGCCGGAGAGAACAACCAAAAATTTCCAGAAGGGAAGACTTATATGGGAAAGTCACACTCCTCCAAAAAAAACTCCCATATACAGGGACGTCTCCCAATAGCCCCCCAATAAAACATGTAACGCACACATGATCCACAACCCAGGGGCACACATAGGCTTAAGAATAAACACAGATAATTTATAATAATAAATTACCCCTAGCTGGAGACCCCTAATGAGGCAGGCCACGAGGCACCGACGAAACATCACAGGACGAACTGACGCTCCGACGAACCAACAGCAGCAGCATGGAGAGGTGAGGCCCACGAGAGGGGCTTAGAAGCAAATACGGACTCTAGAAGGCTAGCCTCCTAACTAGAATATCAGAAAGCTAAGGCGCAAAAATAGCATAATAATAACATACGTGGCGCGCAGATCCTGGGATACGTAGGCGCCTTGTTACAATAGTACCCTAATTTATACACTTCCTGCAGACGTACCAATGGGGTAGCCAGTGCTAGCTAATCTAAACTCTGTTCAATACAACTCAGATGTATACAAATGAGTAAGGACTCCCGAGAAGCGAGGGAACGAAGAATGTAGCTGGAACACTGGGACACCCGACCGCCTGGGACGGACGCGGAAGGGAGAAGGAAGTTGTGGCCGCTAGGGGGCTAGCGTCTGGCATCCACACGCAAGAAATCCACACATGGAAAGCCATAGTATAACAGATATTAATTTAATTTTTCTTTTTTCTTTTTTACATTTTTTTTTCCGTAGAGTACTCAATCATAAGACGATTCCATCAGAGAATTAAGCGTGCACTTATGAAGTATAGTACTCCGACCCTTCCGTGCGGTAGATTAAAAACTGCTGGCGCGGGTGTTGAAGGGAAACTATTATATTAACCCTCCCGCATTAGGTAACTTAAATATGTAACTTATGGTAAGGTCTTCTCTAATTTGCCATGAAATGTCAGGCTGGGCGAGTTTTCGAAGCCTTGTGTTTTTCTGTATTTTCATCCTCCAGAATGCTGTTTATTGTGATGTATCATATGTCAATGGAAAGAGGAATATTTATAGTACATGATAACACAAAACAAAATGTAAATAAATCGAAATATGAAAGTGTAAATGAGTCCGGAATACAATTATTTCCATGCAATTGTCTTCACACCGTCTTATATCTAAATTGTGAGAGATGACCATATATTTTGTTTTGCTCAAATAATAGTATTTTTTCTCCTCTTTCCAAATCTGAAAACAGAAATTATTTATCTTCAATAGTTCTCAAGCAGTGGCCGGAAAAAAAAAAAAATTATTGATATGGTTTATAATTTTTTGTATTTATTTCGTTGTTACGAAGTATATGATTTTAAATTTAGGCAGAATGAATACGGCAAATAATGCTGATGAGTATAAAACAAACTAGAAGTTCCTACGACAAATACTTTTTGCGCTATGAATATTTGAAATGAAGAGCCAAAATGCGAATATTTACGCTTCACCCGTCTCTCTTCCGCCGATGCTAGCTGGATTCCGAGCTGTTCCCCACCTCGGCGTTGGTTTATTTGCTCGGATACGTATATAACTGTTTATATCACTGTCATCGGAAAATTACGCTCTTTCTAATGGTGAAAACCAAAATAATATAGCGTAATTGGTTCGCGAGCTATGCGCAATTGTTTCCATGCATTGTTATTGTTATGTAAATATATGAGAATGTTTATACAGTTGTATATCTTTGCCACAATGTACAACACTTATATAAATATATACATTTATATATATATATATATATATATTATATATATATATATATATACATATATATATATATATATATATATATATATATACAGTACTCGCAGTTGAGAGTGTCGGCGACACTTGAAGCACGGTATTTCTGGTAACAGATGTTTCGAGGCATAAAAATTGCGAGAGTGTGACGAATCGTACGTCTGGCAACTCTGCCAGGTACAGGCATCTCCTTGACGGAGAATAAGCACATCAGTTGAGAGGCGACCGTGGTGACAACTGGATGTACGTCGGTGATAGGGCCGAGTTTTTCAGCCATCTTGCCCATACTGGAGGTACTATACCCACCCTCCCGCCAGTGTTATGCCTTCCAAACCTCATTTAACCACATCCCAGATTGAGGTTATAAAGGCCCTTCACATTGAACATAAAACAACCAAAGAAATCAGTGCGCATACGGGAATAAACGTTGTACTGTACAACGGTGGGTGAAGAAGGTACGAGCAGCTGGCCCGGGCACCACGTCTGGAGCGTACGTATGGTAACATTTGACAGCAGCAGGGGAATATTTTGCTTTATATGTGTAGCATTAAGGGCTGGATTAGCTTCCAGCTGCCTCTTGATAATATGCAGGGTCCGGGGCCCAAGCAATGTTTTTTCCTGGCCTCTTCTTGTGTGTCGGCGTGGTGCCCGGGCCAGCTGCTGTACCTTCTTCACCCACCGTTGTACAGTACGAACGTTTATTCCCATATGCACACTGATTTCTTTGGTTGTTTTATGTTCAATGTGAAGGGCCTTTATAACCTCAATCTGGGATGTGATTAAATGAGGTTTGGAAGGCATAACACTGGCGGGAGGGTGGGTATAGTACCTCCGGTATGGGCAAGATGGCTGAAAAACTCGGCCCTATCACCGACGTACATCCAGTCGTCACCACGGTCGCCTCTCAACTGATGTGCTTATGCTCCTCAAGGAGATGCCTGTACCTGGCAGAGTTGCCAGACGTACGATTCGCCACACTCTCGCAATTATTATGCCTCGAAACATCTGTTACCAGAAATCCCGTGCTTCAAGTGTCGCCGACACTTTCAACCGCGAGTACTGTATATACAAGGTGTCAAACAAAATATAATGAATGGTAACAAAAATAAGTGTATGTATGTGTGGGTATCTATATATAGTGTATATATAATATATACGTTACCGGTACCAGAATAAAGATGTTCGTGTTTACCTTGGTGTTGCTTGCCCTTATAAGACTCCGCTTCCCCCGAGGAGAATCTATTGCCACTACTACATATTATTATTATATATATATATATATATATATATATATATATATATATATATAAATATATATATATATATATATTTATATATATATATATATATATATATATATATATATATATGAATATATATACAGTATTCATACAAGGTGTCATAAATATGTATATATATTTATTTGGTATATATATATATATATATATAAAATAAATAAAATAAAAATATAAATAAAATAAAATAAATAACAACACTAATAAATAAAATATATAATATATAATAAAATAAAATATAATAATAATAAAAATACTCGATTATGGGCCTTGGGCTTGCCTTGGGACCTTGGGGCTGATCCGCTAGATACCCTGGGCAACAGGAATAAAAAAAAAATATATATATAATATATATATGATATATATATATATATATATATATATAGATATATATATATATATATATATATATATATATATATATATATATATATATATATATATATATAAAAATAAATATAAATGTAAATAAAATGAAATAAATCAATAATAAATATATAAATAAAATAAATTTTATAATATAAATACTCGATTATGGGAGTTGGCCTTGCTCGGGACCTTGGGGCTGATCCGCTAGACACCCTGGGGAACAGGAATAAAAAAATATATATATATACCGGTATATACTGTATATATATACCGTATATATATATATATATCTTTATAATATATATATAATATATATATATATTATATATATATATATATTTCTATATATATATATTATATATATATATAATATAAATAAAATACAAAATATAATAATATAATACTCGATTATGGGCCTTGGGCTTGCTCGGGCTTGGAGCTGATCCGCTAGACACCCTGGGGAACAGGAATAACAAAACAAATATACGGTATATACAGTATAATTATATATAAAATAATATAATAAACAAAAATAAAAAATAAATAAACAAAATAAATAAATATAATATTTAAAAATAAATACAAAATATGATAATATATACTTGATTATGGGCCATGGGCTTGCTCGGGACCTTGGGGCTGATCCGCTAGACACCCTGGGGAACAAGAATAAAAATATATATATATATATATATACGGTATATATATATATATATAATATATATATATATATATATAATATATATATATATAATTATTATATATATATATATATATATATATATATATATAATATATATATATATATATTATATAATAAAATATAATAATAATATAAATACTCGATTATGGGCCTTGGGCTTGCTCGGGACCTTGGAGCTGATCCGCTAGACACCCTGGGGAACAGGAATAACAAAACAAATATATACGGTATATACAGTATAATTATATATATATAAAATAAATATAATAAACATAAATAAAATGAAATAAATAAAATAAAATAAATAAAACAATAATAAATAAAATAAATAAATATTTAAATAAAATACAAAATATGATAATAATATAAATACTTGATTATGGGCCTTGGGCTTGCTCGGGACCTTGGGGCTGATCCGCTAGACACCCTGGGGAACAGGAATAACAAAACAAATATATACGGTATATACAGTATATATATATATAAAATAAATAAAATAAACATAAATAAAATGAAATAAATAAAATAAAATAAATAATAAAATAAATATTTAAATAAAATACAAAATATAATAATAATATAAATACTCGATTATGGGCCTTGGGCTTGCTCGGGACCTTGGGGCTGTTATATACTGTATATAGGCTATATATAATATATATATATATATATATATATATATATATATATATATATATATAATATATACTGTAATATAACTAAAATTCCATAGAGTACTTACCATACTTCCTGTAAGCATTCCTGTGACATCTTCGTGATTATAATGTATTTATTTCGTAGGCAGTATTTATTGATAAATATATTTGTCCTTCAAGCAAAAAATAGTGTAAAGTCATTAAGCCTTTGACACAGTTGACCACCACATTCTATTAGAGAAACTCAAACATTATGGTATAAGAAATACTACATTCAGGTGGTTTGAATCTTACCTTAAGGACCTTAAACAATATGTAGAATATGATAATATTAAATCTAGTGAACAATCTTTAGCCTTTGGAGTTCCACAGGGGTCCATACTGGGCCCATTATTGTTTATTATATATGTGAATGATTTAATTAACACAAATGTACTATTTAAAACAATTATGTTTGGAGACGATACAACACTTTATGCCAGTCACAGCAATTTAAATACTCTAGTGCAATCAGTGAATAATGAACTAACTAATGTCTATTGTTGGATGACCGCAAATAAGCTAACCTTAAATATCGACAAAACAAAATATATTATTCATCACAGAAAAAAGAATGTTCCTCCAAATGTAGATTCCATTAAAATAGGAAATTCAATGTTGACTCCTTCAGACATATTATGTTCCAATAAGTCCGAGGAGGCGGGAGCCCCAGGATCATTGCCACTGCCTCGCACTACACTCACAACAACACTGCGGCCGTTAGAATTATCGGAGGAGGCTGAGGTTGCCACCAACGATTTTATCGTAAGCTAACTTATCGGACTTACTGAGCTCATATGATGCAAAATAGCGTCATAAACTTATTGGAGAGGCATGGAGATAAGTCCATATGACGCAATCGCGTCATATGAGTTTTTGGTTATAAGTTCCATATGATGCGATCGCGTCATATATGTCGCAAGGAGTTAATAGAAGAGCAAAATATAAAATATCTTGGTGTTGTAGTGGATAGGCAATTGACTTGGCAGTCACATATACAAACATTAACAAACAAGATAAATAAACAATGTGGTATATTATATCTAACTCGTAACTGCTTTCCTTCGGAAGTACTTAAACAACTTTACTACTCCTTGGTGTACCCTTACTTTTCATACTGTCACACAGTTTGGGCAACCGCAGGTAAAACTAAGATAGAGAGAGTCAAATTAGCGCAAAAGAAAATTATTAGGACAATCACTTTCAAAAGAAAATATGATCACACAAATGAATTATTTAAATATTTAAGGCTTTTAAAATGGGAAGACATAAACATATATTGCACTGCTATCTTTGTTTATAAAGCCATTAATCATTACAATCCCATAAATATATTTAATTTTCGTTTAAATGAAAGATATACCTTAAGAAACACAAGAGATTTAGAAATTCCATTATTGGCATCAAATCAGTCTCAAAAATCGATTCATTATCATGGTGTAAAGGTCTGGAATGCACTGCCTCGGCATATTCTGGATAAACCCTCCCTGTCTAGTTTTAAGATGTCCCTCAAATCATTTTTATTGAGTAAATATTAAAACATCCGTCAAATTGTAAGTTACTTTTGTGCTGAGTATGTTTATGTGGTGTAAGTTTATGGGTGCGAATTGAAAGAGTATATATTATATGTATGTAAAAATGTAAATTAATTCGGGTTAAATCAAGGTGCCTTAAAGAGAGTTTTCTCTCATAAGGCTTAGCCAGTTGACTTCCATGTATTTAAATTCTGAACTTATTGTATATCTGAAGGCTAAATAAATATATTTGAATTGAAAAAAAAAAAAAAATGATACCTAGACAAAACTGCATCAATACTCAAGGGGTTAACCAAGATTCACTCCCCTCAGTCACCAAAAGTCACAAGTAACATCTTATATACATATATAGTTCGAATTATTCACTAAACACTTTCACTGGGTAGATGAAATATTCCATAATTGCCTGCCTATAGCTAGGCATGGTGGGCCAGATGGAGGGAGCCCAGAATTTAAAGGGCCGGGACCCTGCCTCACAGTCTGGGGGCCGGGTTACTACTGACTTAACAAAGGCCCGGGCTCCTCAGAGAGGGACGCTATGGGGTTGCTAGATACTTCCTTTTGTAACTTACTAATGCCTAACTTACCAGTCCAAATTGCGTCTAAATCGAGTCATAAACTTATTTTTGGCGAATATTTCTAACTTACAGGTGGCATTATGACGCGATTGCGTCATACGAGCACTCTTCGAGGGGTGGCGTTAGGACGCGATCGCGTCCTAAAAATGCGGGAGCGTTAATAGGCAATATCGTCAATGATGGAGGGGCCACTATTAAATATATTATATATTCAACACTAAGCTTATCTAGCCCATCCAAACCAACCCTAACGCAATCTAGAGTAATCGAAAATGGCCTAACTTGGCATAAATGAGGTGCGCAGTTCATGACGCCATTGGCACCAAATGAATAAAATACCTTTTGGGGGATCCAGGTGGCATATTATTCACTTAGACTTAGTAAATTGCACTGGATTTTAGTGCCAGAGCATGTGTCAAATCAATCAAGAGCAAACAGTTGCAATAAATCGTCATTTGAGAGAGGAATCGTTGGCTAATGGATACATTTATTTTTTCGACTTTTCTCAAAACTATAGTTACTCGAACATTTTTCCCTATAAAAATGTATTTTTGATCCAATTTTAATAAGTAAGATATCATTGGAAAGAGGAGACAAAATGCAATAAATAATTGTGACAGATTTATGATACACTAATACAAATTTTGACAGGAGGCTTGCAACCTTTCAAAACTTTCAAAGAAAAAACAAATATTAGCGGCAAAACTATAGGGTGTATCAAAAATCTGTCACAATTTATTTATTTGTTTTTCTCCTCTTTCCAATAATATCCTACTTATTAATTTAAAATTGGACCAAAAATAAAAAGTGTTAGCGGTTTTAAAATGTGCATAAAATGCGAAAATCCGAGGTAGCGAAAACACTATTGGTCCAATTTGATTATTTTTTGGATATGTTGTTCCTAGAAGTGGTATCTATCACCTGTATAAAAATGAAAATGATCGGTCCATTTTGAAAAAAAACATGGCGGACGCTCCCCTTAACCTAGATATTAACAAGTGGTTTTCTGATAGGCATAGGGTAAAATTTTAGTTCATTACCCGCAGGTTGTTTGAGATTGAAACTGGATTTTTTTCTGTGTGTTTGTATGTTATTCAGTAATCTTTTTCAAGGCTAGTGCTCATTGGCAAGTAAAATATAAATATAATTAGGCTAGAAAATATATACATTTTGGACATATTTACTACCGTATTTTTGGCACGTCAACATGCAACTGTAACTATCGTGAATTTAAATGATATATTAGTATATAAATATATATTACTATATTTTCTTAATTTGTTATCACCCTCGTAATTCTCACACTCATTTGTCTGTATTGTAATTGTTTCACCATACAGTATACAGTAGACCCTTGGTTAGCGAACAGGTTCGGTTCCGAAAATACCGTACGCAGACCGAAATTACGTTGCACGAAAGGACAGCTTTATGAGATTAATTAGTTTGGTTCAAGGACCCCAATTTTTCCCCTATCCACTTATACAGGGTGTTCCAGTAATGCTTTTCATAAATTATATGGTGGACTCATCAGACAAAAATAAGAATACAGTACATTACTCTATGAACATGAGGTTGAGTATTTATAATAACGGAGTTATTACACGATTTAAGTTAACGATAGATACAATGCCATTCAGTCCAAGGGGTAATGTTGCCATTTTAGTGGATTACATCCATTTGGCCTTCGCTATCGCTTGCTAGCCTGAAGAGAGAACGCCGATTGGATACAAACCGCTAGAATGGTAACAGTACCAGGGGGTAGTATGGAAGCCATCTTTGCCGGCTCTAGCCAGGCGGTAATCATGTGGTTGTGTTTCGTTCTAGTCGTTCGAGAATTTGAATCATGTACTCAGCTTAAGATAGTGATAGCAATGGAAATTTAATGAATAATAATGAAACTGATATTACATTATTAGTTTTAGGATATTTCAATCAGCTTAGGAAGGACGTGTAACCAATGATGCATCCTTTAATTATGTCAGTCCAACTCCCGTTATTATAAATACTCAACCTCATGTTCATACAGTAATTTATTCATATTTTTGTCTGATGAGTCCACCATATAATTTATGAAAAGCATTACTGGAACACCCTGTATACACCCCCTACACCCACCTTTTTGCTCAAACCGAATCAATATATGAGTACAGTATTTATTATTATATTGCTGATGTAGTTATAAGTACATCTGCAATACAACATACAACTGGCTAATAAAACACATAAGTACCGGTAACACACAACCGAGTCATTCATTTCATTCATAGGATCGTAAGGGAAGCAGCAGGAGTGTTGTCAATTTTGCTACTTTTCCGCTATACCTCGGTTTATATTTTTATCTAGCGACAAATATTTACATCTAGCGACACAAATTCTTGTGATATTCTGTAGATTCAAGCCAGATTTGATTGATATTCTAGAGGCTTGCATTATTCTGAAGATTTTCGGCACAAATGTACTGTCTAGCGGCTCTGTAGCGACATTTGAGAATGGATCTAGCGGATTATTTTGATTTGGTAACCCTGAGCTTTGATGTTGTCTGCTACCAATGTCGGCATTCACTATCTGGCCATTTTTGTCTAAACAGGCAGACAAACAGTATTTTCTGTGTGTTCCAAGGTTGTTTTAATGAATACAATCTTAAGCTATGATAAGAGTTCTAGATTGGCCTTTAAATTTGCAGATCACGAAAAAAAACTACAAATCCCAGAACAGACTTGTAAACGAAACAACAGTTAGGCTAGGCCTAGGTTAGGCTAACTAATTTTAGTCTTTCGAAATAACGAGTTGATGATGCCATTCGCATATAAATGACAAACTTATGACAAACAATTCAGATTAGCAATGAAATGGGTAGATCTAGGAAAAAGTAGTGAACCACGAAGTCGCAGCTAGTGGATAGTGAGAGAGGACGAAAAATTGGTAGCGAAATGATATTGAGATTAGGCTAACCAATTGAAGTATTTTTCGCAACCATAAATTAATGCAGCTATTGCATATACAGTAAACCCACGCTAACTCGGACTATTTTTACTCGGAAACCCGCACTTCTCGGAAATGTCCCTGTATATCTCGGACATTTCCGAGTTGGACGGGTTTTGTGTCCGGTTTACAATGTTCTCTCACTCGGTTTTAAGTGATTTTAGGATGAATTGAAGCCTGTGCCTTTTAATTATTGTGTTAATATTAATTAATATTTACTATACTGTCCCTGAAAACATAATAAGGTTCGTATTTGTCATTAATATGAAGAAATTCACATGTAAAAAAAAAAAAATTATCTCAATTTTCTCTGACGCGGACTTTCCTCTTCTAATTCGGAATTTTCCCTCTCTTAAGTCGGACATAAGTCGGACTTCGGACATCTCGGAAAATCGGCCTTCTCGGAAGTGGTCTCCCCCAATTAGTCCGAGTTAGCGAGGGTTTACTGTACATGACAAACTTATGGAAAAAGATTCAAGAATAACATTTAAATCAGCAGTTCTTATGTGTTATGCAATTAAATTTGCTGATGCTAAAATGGAGAAATACATTGTGTACGAAAATCACTTGAGTGCATGAAACAATTTTTTAAACACCATGTGGAATCTATCATAATTTTGAACTAATAACAACGTTTAAGGAGTGTCCTCACTAGAAGTTGAGTTGTTTGAGTGTTGAGAAGGTTTGGGGCTAGGCTAGCCTTCGGTATAAAGTTTGTTAAAGTGATTTGTGGTAGGCTATGTCAAGTGAGCAAATGGTAGTAATTTGTGATCTTCGTACAACCTAAATTTCACTGAATGGACGTTCGCAAGTCGGGGGTCAACTGTATATATTACATCTTAGATTCAGTAATTTACTAGGAATCATTTATTACAACTCTCATATAATTTTAAGGTGATATACAGCTAGCTTTCAGTGAATGAGACTTATGTATGCAACTGTACACCAGAAGTTATTCATCCTTTCGATTTTCATGGCTCAGATTCCTTTCTCACACATTGAAAGCTTACTCTTGCACTTTGATGTTGCCCATGCACTGATCGTATGACCAGTTAAGATCACGTGTTGGAGAGGTGCTTCGAGGTGACCAAGAGAGGTAAGAGGTAGGAAGGAAGATATGAGTTAGATAGACACAAGCTTTGGGCACGACAACAAGCCCTTAGAGATTTCCTCTCAACATAGGAAATTCTCTTACTTATATATTAGTACAGCTGTATACATCATTCAGTTGTTACTTAATAATTAAAGTGGTTTACGGATACCAAACAGATAATTTCTTTTACCTTTTACCTATAAGTATTAATATTATATTTATAAGGTTTAAGACGTTACGATGGCAGCATTACTTTAACTAAATCTGAGAACACTGCCACAATATTAGACCACATAAACTGTAACAGAGAGGACAAAATATCCCAATCAGGGGTTATACAGACTGGGATAAGTGATCACTTCGTCACATATTGCACACGGAAAACCACAAAAATTACCCTAGAGAATCACAAGGTTATCAAAACAAGGTCACTCAGAAACTACAATAAAGAAACATTTCTGGACATTTTATGGAATACTGACTGGTCTCCAGTGTTTGGAAGTACAAACGTTAATGACGCATGGGTTGGCTTCAGAACCATCATCACAAACATCCTAGACGAAATCGCTCCTCTGAAAGACATACAAATTAAAGCAAGGTCAGACCCATGGATCAACAATGACATACTACACCATCTGGAACACAAAGACAATCTGTTAAAAAGGCTAACGAAACATAGACAGGATCAAGGTCTTAAACATGAGTTCAACAGGGCCAGGAATAAACTAAGTAGGAAAATCAAATCAGCGAAAACTAATTATTTTCACAATAAGGCAGAGGAATATCAGAATAACCCAAAGAAACTATGGAGGCACCTAAAAACAACAGGCTACAGCGACAAGACAAGGGATTCGTCTAACACTAATATTGCTCTCACCATTAATGATCAGGTTTGCCACGATAAACGACAAATTTCAACCTACTTCCACTCCTTCTTCACTTCCATAGCAAACACACTTGCACAGAACCTACCAACCTCTCAATAAATACACGACAACAACGGCCACCTTTCGTAATTTCTACAGAGATAAAGGCATACACCCGAACACATTTGGATTGCAAAATGTTACACCCAAATACACCTTTGACGAGCTGTCTAACCTAAATGTACATAAAAGCACAGGACCAGACAAAATTCCTGCCAAATTTCTACGAGATGGAGCCATTGGTATAGCAGGCCCCCTAACCCACATCATCAACTTGTCAATTAACACCAACACTGTACCTGCTGAACTGAAGGAAGCTATTGTAACCCCTCTATTCAAGAAAGGAAATAAACTAGAAGTTGGCAACTACAGACCAGTTAGCATATTATGTATTGTATCTAAAATCCTTGAAAGAGCGGTATACACCCAAATTGAACACTACCTCAAACAAAATTATCTATTCTATAAGTTTCAATCAGGTTTCAGATGCATGTACTCGACAGACTCCTGTCTCATCCACTTAACGGATCACATTCGTAAAGAAATGTCTAAAGGTAACTACACCGGTATGGTTCTTCTTGATCTACAAAAGCGTTTGACACAGTAGACCATGATATCCTATGTAATAAACTACAAGCAATGGGCATAGGGTCTGTGAACTGGTTTAAATCTTATCTTAGTGCTAGAACCCAAAGAGTCAAAATTGATGATAATATATCTGATCCTATGCCAGTTAACTGTGGGGTCCCGCAGGGAAGCATCCTTGGTCCCTTACTCTTTCTCTGTTATGTGAACGACATGGAACTGAATGTCTCATGTAAATTATTACTGTATGCAGACGACAGCGTGCTTCTGGTTTCAGGAAAAGACCCAATAAGTATTGCCGCTTCACTTTCCAAATAACTAGAATCATGTAGTGAATGGCTAGTGGACAATAGACTATCTCTTCACCTGGGCAAGACGGAATACATCTTATGTGGAACAAAACGCAAACTGAAAGACATTGTGGGCTTCTCGGTCAACTGTAATGATATTCCTATAACAACAGTGTCACAAGTTAAATATCTCGGACTAAAACTGGACGCGAGTTTGTCAGGTGAAACAATTTTGGAGTCTATCCTGAGTAAGTGTAGAGCACGTATAAAATACCTGTATAGACAGGTGGGATGCTTGCCAGCGGAGACCAAAAAGACCCTCTGCCAAGCGCTTGTTCAATGTCCTTTTGACTATTCTGCGTCATCCTGGTACTCTGCATCATCTAAATCAGCACAGCACAAACTTCAGGTCACTCAAAATAAAATGGTTAGGTTCATGCTGAACCTAGGACTCAGATCACATGTTGGCCAGGAACAACTTCAGTCACTAGGTATGCTCAATGTCTCTGACAGGGCCAAACAAATCAGGCTCACTAATGCCTTCAAAATTTTCTATGACAGTGCCAGAGTATCTAAAGAATGATTTTGTTAAAGCAAATGAGAGGAGTGGACATAATACAAGAAACAGGATGTTAAATTTTAAGGTCCCGAGACTCCAAGGACAGGGTAAGCAAACATTCTTCTTCACTGCCATCAAACACTGGAACGACCTACCCCAGTCAGTCCGTGAAAAGAGAACACTGTATTCCTTCAGACGTAGCCTGAAGGAACACCTGAACCGGACAGCTGTGAGAAGGGAGCACCAAGCTTATGTCTACTACTAAATACGACATAAGAGATAGACAAACCAAACTGAAATGATTACTGATTACGGATTAGTGATATTTACTATAGGATGTAGGCTAAGGTATCTTAAAATAACCCCCTAGAAATACTTTCTATAAAATATCTATTTCTTTATCCTCCCCATTTCCCCAGCTAACCTAATCCCACAAGGACCCCAATGGAAATACGCCTAACGGCCTTATTGGGCTATCCTTAGTTGGAATTATGCAAGGCTGGTACATGTCATATTTGTAACATACTATGTGGTACCAACTCTGTAAATTGCTAACTGAATAAATATTATTATTATTATTATTATTATTATTATTAAATAAAGATAGTACTATTATCTATCTTATCTATCTATCAACGAGCAGAGGACAGAGACCTGAGATCTACCTACAACTTCAACCTACAAATAAACTATATATAACCCAGTAAGATTGACACCTTATGTCTTCTTGCTTAGAGTTACATGGTTAACCATTATAAGAAAATATAGGAACGTACCTCAAAACGTATTCCTAATCTTTAACCTAACCTGGTTTCAACATTAATCTAACATATATATATATATATTTGTTTTTCCTAGACACTGTAATTCCCAAATAGGGGTGGCCATGAACATTAGGTGTTTGTCACAAATCAATCGCTAGGTCAAATTGCCCGGGCTTGACATCTACCAGTAATATTTTGACAGTGCTGCCTCGATCTGCCAACCCTTTGATCAGCAGCCAACGCTCTACTGTCTATGCCACTGTATTCAATGTTCTTTCCTCTCACTAAAACATTACACTTTCCATAATGCAGTTGGGTCCGAGTACATGATTATTTTGATATCCAGAATTAAAAAATGGACAGTACAGTACAGTAGTAGTTTCGGGATAGCCTTTGTAGCGGCTCCATATTAATCTTGATCATGTACTCAACCTTTAACTTAACCTTCTTAACATTAATCATCAATTACAAACCCCAATGTACTTGAATAAACTAATAAAAGCATATGGTTCTCCTGGGATTCGAACTCGGGACGCCACACCCAGAACATAAGCACCTAAACCATTACACCACCAACACAGTTAAAGGTTGAGTATACGATCACGATTAATATCCATTTTCGAATTTTGGATATCAATCTAATCATGTACTCAGACCCAACTGCATTATGGGAAGTGTAATGTTTTAGTGAGAGGAAAGAACATTGAATGGGGCCAAGATCACTAAGGACTGGCCTCGCTATACAAGTTCCTGAACCTATAGAAATAAGTAACACCCCATTCTTAACATTAATCATCACTTACAAACCCCAATGTACTTGAATAAACTAAAGAAAGCATATGGTCCTCCCGGGATTCGAACTCGGGACGCCACACCCAGAACATAAGCACCTAATCCATTACACCACCAACACAGTTAAAGGTTGAGTACACGATCATGATTAATATCCATTTTCGAATTTTGGATATTAATCTAATCATGTACTCAGACCCAACTGCATTATGGAAAGCGTAATATATTAGTGAGAGGAAAGAACATTGAATGGGGCCAAGATCGCTAAGGACTGGCCTCGCTATGCAAGTTCCTGAACCTATAGAAATAAGTAACACCCCGTTCTTAGCATTAATCATCAATTACAAACCCCAATGTACTTGAATAAACTAATGAAAGCATAATTATAGTCCTCCCGGGATTTGAACTCAGGACACCACACCTTGAACATAAGCACCTAAACAATTACACCACCAACACAGTTAAAGATTGAGTACACGATCATGATTAATATCCATTTTCGAATTTTGGATATCAATCTAATCTTTTACTCAGACCCAACTAGCGTAACGTTTTATATGAACCTTGAAGAGCGATAAAATAAATGGGGAAAGCATTTGTATGGGAAAAATCGTAAATATTCGCCACCCTGTTGTATCCTCAGGCGGGAGACGGGAAGACATACATCTTTCCCCTCCACGGTCTCTCTCTCTACTGAGCCAAGCGGGCGATGTGTTAGTGTTATATAACGACCCTTATGCAACCCACTTGTGCTCCGAAACCACGGGAGAGAAATTCACGCGAAAAATAACCAATAAATGATGAAAATAAGAGGAAAAATAGGTATTAATTGAAGAGGGGTGGGAAAGGAAGGGAAGGTGGGGTGAGAAACATATGGATGAGTGATAGGAATTACTAGAGCGGAATTATCTCGCCTAATGACATATTCCTTTGTTTTGAGAGCCCTTGGGGTGTTTTGGAAGGGATTTTTATGGTCTTGCTTCTGTGAGGCCTATCGCGTTCGCTATGGTGATCCTTCCGTGAGGCCTATCGCGGTTCTTGGTTTAATTACTAGAGAGCCTTCCTAAGTTGAGAAAAGTCGTTTAATGTATTATGGCTATCATTAGAGATTTTATTAAGGGAAATTGGTTCACTTTTTGGGCAATATTTGCATGTATTCATTATTTTTCTAGTTTCCTCCCAAGACTTCCATCAAATTAAAAAAAACATCCATTAGATCCCCTGTCTAGATAAATTTGTCTACCGAAAAATGTCCCGGCCGAAGGAAGGTTCTTCCAACATTACAGACTCACCATCGTTCGCCAGGGAAAAAATCGACACCTAAATAGCACGAAAGGTCTAAATAATGACGAAGAAATGGGGCAAAAGGTCTTAAAATTGACTAACTAATGGGGCAACTATCTTGACATCTGAAAATTAATGGGGCATGGGGGAGAAAGTGGTCCAGAAAGCCGGCCCATCCACCCTTAAGTTTATTCAGAACCTATGGGGGACAAGGTTTAATGAGATATATTTTTATGTTTTATTTACTACAGAACCTTCCAAAGCTGAGAAAGATTGTTTATTGTTAGCAAACATAGTGAGAATAACATCTTTAAAAATCGCTAAAATAACTTTATAGCTACCATTTGACAATTTTATTAATTTTCTGAATTACATATGGGATTCAGATGGATCACTGAAATATCTGTATTACTTGTTGTGTCTACGGACCATTCTTATGTTGAGGACAACAGTCTAATATTTGCCAATTTGAAATGCTTATATTCCCTCCCAGTAAAATTATGTCATGTTCCATATATTCTGGCTATCACTAAATAAATGGGTGAGGGCTGGTCCTATCCAGTGTGAGGTTTGGCATCCTGTACCCAACCTTAGCCGTTTCTGTCTGTCCATTTTGCTGTCCTACTTTTATCTTCTGGGGGCTAGGAATCCTCCTCCCCTTGTAAAATTGACCTACAGTACTAGACAAGACAGAGTAAAGGGTAAAGGCTGAGGGAACGAGAAAGTGGTCCTGAATCCTAAGAACTGGAACTTTAAATGTTTCTGTTCGGGCTCTGTCTCAAGTCGGCCTTCCCCAGTTATGGGGTATGTGCCTGAGTACTTACATACATACATACATATATGCATCACTAAATGATTGTTTAAGTTTCTGAATATCCATGAGAGTGTATCGGAGGATTTATGGATCAGACTGTCTATTTTCTATTTCTTACCTCATTGTTGTTTCCTTGCTATGTTTGTAGTTCTTGCGATAGCTGTAAACATGTTCATTAGGAAATATATTGGTTGAGGTTTGGTTTAGGTAAACACTGTTGGTGTTCTTATTTATTGACCAAGAAAATAGAGTTCTGTAGCGGAGTTAACTTTTGAACAGGGTTAACTTTAACTGTAAGCTTTGTGAAGGTACTGTAGCGGCCCTATGGGAAGTACCTGTAACTTTAAACACTCTATAAAGAGAGCAACTAAGACAAATGAGTTATATTTCCTGTAATCTGATATTTCTGTAAAATAATAATATACATTAGGAAAAGAGAACAAAGTATTAACACACACTTTAAATACGTTGCAGTATCGATACACTATGCGCCACTGTAAAACACTGATTTATACCTAGAGCCTTGAAGGAGTGGACCTTCCTGGGGCTGTGTGAGACTGCTTGGGTCGCTCAGTCGGCCCTACCAGTGTGGTGTGATACTTTAATTAGTTGTTGGCAATCTTCTTGGTGTTCCGGCAATTGTCTGTAAATCATGTAAGGAGGCGTGGGAACCTCGCTTACATTGCAGGTTTTAGACCAAGGCAGTTTATAGGTGCAGTTATGATCTTCTATGGGTAAGACCATACCAACTAGAAATGTACAGTTGAGTACTATAATAAGTGTATAACTGTTATAGTGTTGTGAGATATATATGTTATATTATGGTTAAACTACAGTGTACAGTCGCTCAAAATGCGCTGTTACAAGAGTTAGAGGGTTAAATGAGATAGTTGTTTACTCTTTGGTTCCTAGAGGTCCTTCATAAGCTGAGAAAACAGTGTAATGATAACCATTAGATATTAAAATCCTTATGTTTTTTTTTTTTTTTTTTACATATATATCGACTATAGGACAGCCTTGTGCAACCTCTTAATATTGGCTGACAAGAATTAAATTTTGCCAGTGTTGTTGCTTCAGGAAGTGTCATCAAATAAAGGGTTCTACTTCTTTCAAATATGATGTTTAATTTTTCTCCTTTGCCATAAATGCACCCTAATATAATATATCAGTTACACCAATTGCAAGAGAGAATATATACCATTATTTGTATTAGTTGTGGAAGAGTAAGCTAACAAACAAGAGGTAAACTTTTCTCTTACCAGTACCCATTATATGTATCTAACAATCAAATATATATTTAATTCATTTTCAGTTTAGTTATAAAGTTAAACATATACTGTATAATTGATAAATATTTATAAAATTGTGAATTTCAATATTATACAATAACATAAATGGAATAAACCTTACATTGTGTAGATACATTAGTACAATTAATAACACAATCTGTCTTTACTTTCCCAAATTGTGTAGACGTATTAGTCAAATTGATAATGCAACTCTGTCTTTACTGTCCCAACAATAGTTAAAATATACATATTAAATACAATGATGATGACTTGTTAACTAATGACAGTTCTTGTTCCAGTTTCACCACTGAAGTCACTCATCAGGAAGAAGCAAGGTAGTTTATCAATTAATTGGTCAATAATGGTTCTTTCTAGTATGATCACATCTTGGTATAGGATCTTGGGCTTTGAATAATTTATAAATCATAAACCATTACTGTTTGCTACCATACTAAACAAAAATTCAGTTCATAACTCTTTAACAATCAATTACTGTCCAGAAGAGTTATGATGGAGATGTTGGAGGAAGGTTCACTTGTGAAGTTGGAGAGTGAAGAGACAACACAATGTGAAGAGGAAGGCTGGGACTTTGAAGGAACCAATGAAATTAAGTGTGAAGAGGAAGAGTGGGACTTTGAAGGAACTGAGGAAGTTTTAGAGAGTGGAAAAGAGAAGACTGATAAAATTCAACCCCTATACTGTGTAGATGATATTCTGGTAAATAATTCAAGTGAGAGTTCTGCTGACAATTATGACAATGAAATCCATGACATAGGAACCCTAAAGCAAAAAGACAAGAAACATGTGTGTAAGGTCTGTGGTAAATGTTTCTCACAGAAGGGTCACCTCACCAGACATTTACTAGTACATTCAGGAGTAAAACCATTCAAGTGTGATCATTGTCATAAAGACTTCTCAAGTAAGGGTGAACTCACCACACATTTACTAGTACATTCAGGAGTAAAACCATTCCAGTGCGAGCATTTTCATAAAGGTTTCTCACAGAAGGGTCACCTCACCAGACATTTACTAGTACATTCAAGAGTAAAAGCATTCAAGTGTGATCATTGTTATAAGAGTTTCTCTCATAAGCATCAACTCACCACACATTTACTAGTACATTCAGGAGTAAAACCATTCAAGTGTGAGCATTGTCATAAAGATTTCTCAAATAAGGGTGACCTTATAAAACATTTACTAGTACCTTCAGGAGTAAAAGCATTCAAGTGTGATCATTGTCATCAAGATTTCTCACGTAAGAGGTACCTCACCACACATTTACTAGTACATTCAGGAGTATTTACCTAATTGTAGTTTACAGGAGTTGAGCTAAGCTCATGTTGTCCCGTCTCTCAGTCTACTTTCATCCAATTTTTTCTTGAAAATATGGATGTTCCTTGCCCCTACCACCCCCTCCTCCAGCCCATTCCATTTGTCAATATATCTATAGGGGAAGCTAAACTTCCTGATATCGTTCTTTCAGGTAGGTCTTTTTACTTTGTAGCTGTGGCCTCTAGTTATTTCTGTATCCATAATTAATATATCCTCCCTATCCAGCCTCTCCAGCCCTTGGGTGCATTTGTACATCATTATCATGTCTCCCCTCTCTCTCCTCTCCCTTAGACTCGGTAAATTTAATTTGTCTAGCCTCCTTTCATATGGCAGTTCTCTAAGATTTGGAACCAATCTAGTAACTGCTCTCTGGATTCTTTCTAACTTGTGAATATGCTTCTTAAGATGTGGGGACCACACCACTGCTGCATACTCCAATCTTGGTCTAATCATACTTTTTATTATCTTCGCTAACATGTTCTCATCCAAGTAGTTCAGAGCAACTTTCATATACCCGGCCATTGCATACATTTCGCTAAAGAGCTTGTTAATATGTTTCTCTGGCGACAGGTAAAACCATTCAAGTGTGATCATTGTGATAAGAGTTTCTCGCAGAAGGTTAACCTCGCCACACATTTACTAGTACATTCAGAAGTAAAACCATTCAAGTGTGATCATTGTGGTAAAGGTTTCTCACATAAAGGTAACTTAGCCCAACATATAGCCTACTAGCCTAAGACATTCGGGAATGAAAACTTTCAAGCAAGATCAGTCATGATTGTTTCTCACAGAAGAATCACCTTCACAATCACATTCAGAAAAAAACCATGTAAGGGGGGTAAGTTTTTTTTTATTTCATTCTTTCTTTATATATTAATTATTATATATTTTAGTTTATTCCCTAAACCTCCATCAACCTTAAAAAAAACATTGCCAAGATCCCCCTTTGAGATAAATTTGTATATTTTTTATTGAAAAATGTCCTTAACTTTTGGTTCCTCAAAAATTACAGGCTCGCTCTCGCTCGCCAGGAAAAAATTGACACCTAAAAGGCACAGTGTCTTAATATTGTCAAAGAAATTATGCGACAGGTCTATAAATTGAAAGACTAATGAGACAAACAAAATTTTAAAAAATTATAGGGATTAGCATGAGGGAGAAGGGGGGCCAGAAAAAACAAATGCCTCCCCTTAACCCGGGAACGGCGAGAACACTCTTAAGAGGTTTTACTGGGCAACGGCGAGAAAGCTCTTAAGAGGGAAGGCCTAAAAAAAAAAGCATTTTAAAAGGCCCCAGTAGCACTTAAAATAAAAATAAATTTTTCCTCCATACCTCATATCACTCCTCCATATCCCCTCCTTCCCCCCTCTCCCTCCCCCGCCCCTTCAATTATCACCTATTTTCCCTGTTATTCCCTTATTCATTGGTATATTTTCATGCTAACATCTGCAAGCCGGTTGCAGGGTGTGTGTCTATGCGTGGGAATGAGAGAGAGAGAGATATACAGGCCTCAGTCACTCTCCAGGCTTCGAGAGAGGAGGGTGTGAAGCCAGCTGGCTCACACTTGATGAATGAACCGCTCGCTCACAATTCGCAATTTTGACCATAAAAATTATATTCCCACTTGTTTTATTGTTGTTACAGGTTACTATCTTCATATTAAAGGTAAAATAGGTGCATATGAATAAGTAATAATGATATTTATCGTAAAATGATGATTATAGGCTGGACTGGAATATTGCCGTCCAGAACTGTGGTGTTCACAACACCCTGTGCGCGCTTAACCCGGGAGCTGCGGGGAGACTCATAAGAGTTCCCCCGGCGCACTGCGGGGAGACTCTTATGAGTGAGTGAAAAAAAAAATCAACTTTTGACATCGAAAAAAAAAAACAAAAAAAAACAAAAAAAATTTTTTTATTTTTTTTTGGCCCCTGGGCCATTCAAAATCTCAGTCCTCTACCTCCCCTCCTTCCCCACTTTCCTCCTCTCCTTCAGTTATCACCTATTTTCCCTGTTATTCCCTTATTCTGAGGTATATTTTCGTGCTAACATTAGCGAGTTGCAAGCAGGGTGTTGTCATCACTGATGGCAAGCGAGTGCAAGAGAGAGAGAGAGAGTATCGATCGACTGTGTCTCAGTGGCCTTGCGGGAAATTGGCGGGAAAGCAGATTGCCTCACCCATACAATTTGTTAGTAGTCTTGGCAAATCCAACGTCAAGGCTATTAACCTAATTGCAATGACGACTTGTCTATTTTGACTGCTATGTCGTCATTCCAACCGCGGTTAAAAAGAAAACGTCTAGAGTCTACTCCTTATGCTGGCTCTATGAGCAACGTTGTAACGTGCTCTAGGAGACGTTGTACATTAACCAAAAACCACCGAAGGGAAAAAAAGCATAGAAGAGAAGGAAAAGGGGTTTACCTTAGTTACCGCTTAAGGCCCATCCTGTGTTCCGTCATGTGCAGATCCCTGTCGAACGTGCGCATGAGCGACCCTCTCTTGTTATCACATCTCACGTCAGCAGAAGAACGCGGATGGGCAGGGGTCCGGCGTGAGGGAGGGTATTATGTACGTTGGATTTTCCAAGACTACTACCAAATAGTAGGTTTTCCTATTTGGTAGGTTGGGAGGTACGTCAAACCTCCCAATTTGTTAGTAGTCTTGGCAAATCCAACGTCAAGGCTGCATAACAAATAGGAGGAGGACATCCAAGCCCAACCTACCA
Source organism: Paralithodes platypus (assembly GCA_032716605.1). NCBI lineage: Eukaryota > Metazoa > Arthropoda > Malacostraca > Decapoda > Lithodidae > Paralithodes > Paralithodes platypus. Next base: position 17,324,759 of record CM064508.1, read on the forward strand.
AAAAAACCAATGCATAAAACAAAATTACGAATGACAAAGACACAATGTAAACAAGAGAGTTTAATAAAAGAGTGAAAAACTGAGGAGTAGCTAAAAAGAACAGTTTTAACACATGCCCGTCATTCATAGTAATGCAAAAACATAGACTTGTCTGAAACCAAAAAGGTACTGTACCCAAAATCCCTTTTCTTCAAAAACCAACAAAACACTGAACACAAGAACAAAACACAATTTTCAATGTGGCAAAAACACTTATGTACTGGAACAATACATAATCCCAAACTTGCAATCCAGTGTTGCAAACCCCTACACCCCCCCCCCCCCTTTGTCAAATAAAACAAAGGAAAAGAACGAGGGACAAGGGGGGAAGACCAGGGATCTTCGCCAGAGCACCAGGAAACACGACCCCCGATAGCAATCACCGGCCGAGGGGGTCGAACACTGGACACGGAGAGGTAGGAGGAGATGAAGGAATTGATAGAAGACCACAAAACCGCGGAGGCGAAGGCAGGGAAGGATCGACGTGGCAGGAACCGGAAGGAGGCAGCAAAGGATCTGACATCGCGCGCAGAACCCCTACAAACAGGGTGACGGGCACGAACGGTCCGACAAACGTGGCGGCCCAGCTGCACCTGCTAGAGCCTCCCACCTGTCCGAGGAGACACCCACACAGCAGTACCCGAAGGCGGCGCCACAGACGCAACAGAGGAGTGCAAGGCTGACACCGGGCATAACACATGGCGAGGATGCCCACGCCGTAAAGCCTGGACGGCGAAAGGCTGGAAAACGGGGGCCTCCCTCCCATGCGTGGTAACAAAAGGTGGGGAGGAGGCGAACGAGACGCCATGCAAGGACGGGAGAATCGGACGCAGTCCCGGGGCCGTGACAATGCCGCTAGTGCAGACACCCGATCCCCAGTGGCCAGAGCGACAAGGAAGAGTGGACGCCCGAGCAACGGAACCGGCGTAGCGGCCCTTGTATACGTGGGGGAAGCCAGAAGGACCAGAGCCCGCCCCAGATCCCACAGCGGAGAGACCTGGCGCGGAGGCGGTCAATCCCGGAAGGCAGCCGTCAGGAAGGAATCCAGCACCTGTGGCGGAACGACCAGCCCAGCGACGGACCCAAAGAACCCCCCGGACGGCAGACAAGTGGGTACATATAGCGTCGACTGGAAAGCGACGTGTACGGAAGAGGTGAAACAAGGAGCGTAGGACGAGGGAAGGAGAGCCAACTGGCAGGCGAGTGGCCTGGAGCCACCTAGTAAAAACCTCCAGCGGGACCCGTAAGGCCCCCAAGGAGAAGACGGCCAGGAACGCTGCAGGAAGTCAGTCAGGGCCCGGCCGGGGACCGGGAGCCACCGTGCCTCATGAACAAGCACGATGCGAAGGCCAAAGAGGTCCGCAGGACCCCAACCTAGCCCAAGTGGAAGCCGGAGACAGGTAGAGGGACCGGACCCGGGCACCACCGCGGCAACCGGGCGGACCAAGTCCGTGCCGGCCACAGAGGCGCGAGGAGCCAGACGCAGCCGTGGTACAGCCGCAGCTTCGCGAAGACTGGGCACATCAACAGCGCGTCTGGTGGCGGAAAAATGGATATCGACCGCCACCTGTACCAGGCGACCATGAAAGCGTCCGGACCCCCCCCCGGAGCACGAGGCCGGAGGGAGAGGTCCAGAGGCAACTGGCGCGGCACCCCCGATGCGAACAAGGCGACCTCCGGAACACCTCAGGAAGCCGCGAGGTCGGCGAACACAGTCCGTTTCATCGCCCATTCTACAAGAACGCCCTGCCCTCTCGACAGGGCGGCCGCCCAAAGGGTGGCAGGCCCGGGCAGGGAGGAGGCATGCAAGGAGAAGGGGTGTCGGTCCGCGAGGAAGAACAACTCCACCGAGACCCCTAATAGAGTCAACGACCTGGAGGACCCCCGCATAAGGAAACAGGGGACAGCTTGTCTGAGTGTCCAACCCGAAGGCCACCGACTCACCCCGAAGGGCCAGCGCGTGGTCCCGCAGGAAGAACAAAGGAACCAACAATCCGAGGGCATAGACAGGTAAGAGGAGGGAGACCCACCCATCTGCCGGAAGTGGACGTCCCAGGTACGATCGGGAACCTCACCCAACCTCGCTCGACGTATCTGTGGTTACCCAGACCGTCGGCGGGGGGGTCGGTCCAGGGCACAGCCGCAGAGAGCGAGCCCCGAGCAACCCAGCGACCGAAGCGTCGGCAAACGGTACGCGGGAGCGGCAGGAGCCGATCCATAGGGGCAACGGAAACACCGCGGTGCCCATGAGGAGGAGGCGGCGTAGCCAGAGGCTCCCTAAGGGAAGGGGCAGAGCGGCCCAATGCAGCGAACCCACGAACGAGTCCCAGAGCCACCCCGGGAGGGAGACCGAGTGCAACACGGCGAGGACCGTCCACCGAAGGTGCACCGCGGCCGGCAGACCCCGGGTCACCGTAGCGCCGGACAAAACCCATGCGAGACCGACCCATGGCACGACACGCGACGGGGTCAAGCATGACTTGGGAACATCGAAGGGTAACCCTAACCGTG
>CM064508.1:17327408-17388647 GCA_032716605.1 Paralithodes platypus
AGACTGTGTGTTGAAATGGATAGAAAATTGGCTCAGCAACAGAAGCCAAAGAGTAGTCATAAACGGTAAGGCATCTAAATGGACCAATGTAAGTAGCGGGGTACCCCAGGGATCGGTACTAGGACCAATTCTCTTTCTAATTTACATCAACGACATAGATGAGGGTCTCACCTGTACAATCTCAAAATTTGCTGACGATACAAAAATTGCAAATAGCGTACTCTCAAAAGAACAAGTTGACGATATGCAACACAATCTAGATAAATTGTCATGTTGGGCCCAAATTTGGCAAATGAGTTTCAATGCGGATAAATGTAAAGTACTACATATCGGATACCTAAATGAGAAAGCAAACTATTCGATGAATGGCACTCAGCTTAAGAATGTAAACAGAGAAACCGATCTGGGAGTAACAATATCGAGTAACCTAAAACCGAGTCAACAATGTTCAGAAGTTGTTAAGAAGGCAAACAAAATAATTGGCTTTATAGGCAGGTCATTTGAGCATAAATCCAAAGAAGTTATCCTAACCCTTTACAATTCCTTATTCCGCCCTCTTCTGGAATACTGCGTTCAATCCTGGTGCCCTTATTACCAAAAAGATATAAACAAGCTAGAACGAGTTCAACGTAGAGTTACCAAAATGATACCTAGCCTAAAGAACAAACCATACGAAGAGCGTCTTAGAGAATTAAATCTATTTCCTTTAACCCAGCGCAGATTAAGAGGTGACTTAATTCAAGTGTTCAAAATCATCAAAGGCATCGACAATATGAACTGTAGTAAGTACTTCACTATCGACCAATCTAATTACACGCGGGGAAACGGTTGCAAAATTATTGGTAAATCTTTTAACTCACACGAATCTAAGAATTTCTTCTTCAATCGAGTTGTCAACTTGTGGAATGGGCTTCCCCGAGACGTTATAGACTGCAGCACCGTTGATTCATTTAAATTCCGCCTAGACAATATCTCGCATCAAACCCGCGACTGACTGCGTTTGTAAATGAATAACTTTATCCTCCCCTCAGTTACTAACCCATATGTCCCCTACTAACTTCCTAGTCCTGCCACGTTAGTGGCAGGGCAGTAGTTCCCTTTCCAATGTTCCCTTACCCACTCTAAACCACTGTTTGGACACTTGATCCTCAGTGTTTTGGAGGACAAGCAACCTAGAAGGGTCACTAGATCTGTTGTTGCTTGATTTCCTTTGTACTCCTTTGTACTCCTTTGTACTCCTCCTCCAATTCCACCTAACCCCCTCCTCTCCCTATCTCTCTTGGCTTCCACTTCAGTTATCCTTTCTTTTATCCTCGCTGAAAGAAAACGGGGAAATGGCCAAAGAAAGTGGAATGGGAAAAAGGTCACCCAGAAAATATAGCAAAAAGAAGAAATGAAGAAAGAATGAATAAAATAAAATAGGGGGTTGATAAAGAAAATAGGGAGTTGATAAAGAAAATAGTTGCTAAAGTGGGAGTTGATGATGGTTTTTGATAGGTGATAGAAATAGGGAGTTGATAAAGAAAAGAAGACATGCAGAATAAGAAATATATAAGTGTGACCTTAATATGCACAAACCAATGAAAGAAAATATGAAAACCCATCATCATCATCGTACGCGAACAACATAAACAAGAACATCATCATCATCATCAACGTCATCATCATCACCATCTTCATCTTCATTATCATCATTATCATCATCACCATCTTAATCTTCATTATCATCATCAACTTCATCATCATCACCATCATCATCTTAATTTTCATCATCATCATCATCATTATCGTCATTATCACCATCTTCATCTTCGTTATCATCATCATCATCATCATCACCATCTTCATCTTCATTATCATCATCAACTTCATCATCACCATCATCATCTTAATTGTCATCATCATCATCATCACCATCTTCATCTTCATTATCATCATCATCATCAACTTCATCATCATCACCATCATCTTAATTTTCATCATCATCATCATCACCATCTTCATCTTCATTATCATCATCATCAACTTCATCATCATCACCATCATCTTAATTTTCATCATCATTATCACCATCTTCATCTTCATTATCTTCATCATCAACTTCATCATCATCACCATCATCATCTTAATTTTCATCATCATTATCACCATCTTCATCTTCATTATCATCATCATCAACTTCATCATCATCACCATCTTCATCTTCATACGTGAACAATAACAACAACATGGTAAATACAACAGCATCACAATGCAAACAACAACAATGACAACAACAACATGGTAAATACAACAGCATCACAATGCAAACAACAACAATGACAACAACAACATGGTAAATACAACAGCATCACAATGCAAACAACAACAACAACAACAACAACAACAACAACAACAACAGGTATGCAGACTACCACACACCTGTATCATTTAGAGAAGTGGTGTTGGAGTACAAGAATGTGGTAGTGGGTGTGGCGAGACAGAGTAGGTGTGGTGGAGAGTGTGGTAGTGGTGTGGTATGGCAGAGGGGGGTGTGGTGTGGAAAATATCGTAACCCACACCCACAAACGTTAAAACAACCACCACCAACACATACTGTACATACAGAACAACAACCACCACACATACTAATATAAAACAGCAAGCGCGCACACACACACATATACACGCACACACACAACACAAACAGCAACACACACATACAGACATGCAAACCCAACCATACAAAAAAAAAAAAAAAAAAAAAAACACACACACATACACACTCCTAATCTAATTTCTAAACCCAGCCACCATTGTCACGAAATAAGCTCATGCACGAGAGACTAACAAAAACCACATTCAGAGTAAAATGAAAAACACGCATCTACAAATACACATATTATACAGTAGGCTACTCTTACACATATAACACACACACACACACACACACACACACACACACACTCATACTCTGGCATTCTTTATCTCTCTCTCTCTCTCTCTCTCTCACACACACACACACACACACACATATAGGAGTACAAAGGAGTACAAAGGAGTACAAAGGAAATCAAGCAACAACAGATCTAGTAACCCTTCTAGGTTGCTTGTCCTCCAAAAAACACTGAGGATCAAGTGTCCAAACAGTGGTTTAGAGTGGGTAAGGGAACATTGGAAAGGGAAATACTGCCCTGGAACTAATGTCCGTGGCAGGATTAGGAAGTTAGTAGGGGACAGATGGGTTAGTAACTGAGGGGGGGATAAAATAAAGTTATTCATTTACAAACGCAGTCAGTCGCGGGTTTGATGCGAGATATTTGTCTAGGCGGAGTTTAAATGAATCAACGGTGATGCAGTCTATAACGTTTCGGGGAAGCCCATTCCACAAGTTGACAACTCGATTGAAGAAGAAATTCTTAGATTCGTGTGAGTTAAAAGATTTACCAATAATTTTGCAACCGTTTCCCCGCGTGTAATTAGATTGGTCGATAGTGAAGTACTTACTACAGTTCATATTGTCGATGCCTTTGATGATTTTGAACACTTGAATTAAGTCACCTCTTAATCTGCGCTGGGTTAAAGGAAATAGATTTAATTCTCTAAGACGCTCTTCGTATGGTTTGTTCTTTAGGCTAGGTATCATTTTGGTAACTCTACGTTGAACTCGTTCTAACTTGTTTATATCTTTTTGGTAATAAGGGCACCAGGATTGAACGCAGTATTCCAGAAGAGGGCGGACTAAGGAATTGTAAAGGGTTAGGATAACTTCTTTGGATTTATGCTCAAATGACCTGCCTATAAAGCCAATTATTTTGTTTGCCTTCTTAACAACTTCTGAACAGTGTTGACTCGGTTTTTAGGTTACTCGATATTGTTACTCCCAGATCGGTTTCTCTGTTTACATTCTTAAGCTGAGTGCCATTCATCGAATAGTTTGCTTTCTCATTTAGGTATCCGATATGTAGTACTTTACATTTATCCGCATTGAAACTCATTTGCCAAATTTGGGCCCAACATGACAATTTATCTAGATTGTGTTGCATATCGTCAACTTGTTCTTTTGAGAGTACGCTATTTGCAATTTTTGTATCGTCAGCAAATTTTGAGATTGTACAGGTGAGACCCTCATCTATGTCGTTGATGTAAATTAGAAAGAGAATTGGTCCTAGTACCGATCCCTGTGGTACCCCGCTACTTACATTGGTCCATTTTGATGCCTTACCGTTTATGACTACTCTTTGCTTTCTGTCGCTGAGCCAATTTTCTATCCATTTCAACACACCGTCTTGTATTCCATGCGCTTTTAGTTTTAGCAGTAAACGTTTGTGGGGAACTTTGTCAAAGGCCTTTTGAAAATCAAGGTATATAATATCTACAGCTTTACTCTCATCGTAGAGGTTGAGGATATCGTGGAAGAAGTCTAAGAGGTTTGTTAAACAGGAACGTTTTTTACGAAAGCCGTGTTGAGTATCTTTAAGTATGTTATTTTCCTCTAAGTGATTTACGAGTCTGTCTCGTATGACCGTTTCTAGCATTTTACATACAACTGAGGTTAAGCTAATTGGACGATAGTTACTGGGTAGGGATTTGCTGCCTTTTTTGAATATCGGTGTTACGTTGGCTAGCTTCCACTGATCGGGCATAGTTCGAGACTGCAAGGATTTATTGAATATTAATGTCAGTGGTTTAGAGAGCTCATCCTTAGCTTCCTTTAGAACTCTAGGCGAGATTGTATCAGGTCCAGGCGTTTTATTTACCTTGAGTTTATCTAAACAATTCAATACTTCTCTCTCTGTAACGGTGATATTGCTTAGAACATCTGAATTATCAATCTGAATCGGCGATGGTGTAGGGATATCACTGAGGTCTTCTGTTGTAAAAACTGATGCAAAGAAGGTATTGAGGGCATTACTCATTTGTTTCTTCGTCTTTGGTGTATTCTCCATTTTCATCGACTAACGGTTCCAACAGTTGAAGTAACAACTTTTTTCTTTCTGATATAACTATAGAATTCTTTCGGGTTTGTTTTACTTTGATTCGCAATATGTAACTCTAAGGTCTTTTTACTTTGCTTAATTAACTTTTTGGCTTTGCGTCGTAGCTCTACAAATTTCAGCCGTTCTTCGTCATTTGGTGAGGATTTTAATCTATCATTAGCACATTTTTTAGCAAGCAGGCAGTTTGAAATATCTTTATTCCACCATTTGGGCTTATTTATTATGGCCTGGACGCCGAGTTTTTGATGGTATGCAGTCTTGCACTGCTTTTAGGTAAGTGGCTTCGAATAACTTCCAAGATGTATTTATGTCGTTATTGTGAATTAAAAAGCTCCAGTCAGTTTCTTTAAACATAGCTCTAAGTTTATGGAAGTTTGCTTTCTTGAAATTAGGGACTTTTTCGATGCTACTATTTGGTTCGTTACTAGTAAACTTTAAAGTGAAAGTTATCGTACGATGGTCGCTGTTACTGAATTCATCACCAACATTCAAATTCTCTATTAATTCTTCTTTTGTTGCAAGTACAATGTCAAGAACGTTATTACCACGGGTCGGCGTTCCAACAAATTGATAAAGCGAACTCTCTTGCAAGTTCGTATACAAGTCATGTCCGGAGTGTGAAGTAAGAGTATCGCCCCACTTGGTCACAGGTAAATTAAAGTCACCAAAAATTACGGTATCTTGTGAGTTACTTACATCTGCAATTTGTTCATAAATTTTCTCGGTCAGTTTGCACTGATTGAGCTGGAGGTCTGTATATTAATGCAAGTATTATTTTGGTACCTTTATTATTCTTTATTAGCACAAAAGATGCGTCGACGTTCACAATTTGAGGTTTTGACAAGAGGGTAGGGTTAAGACTTTCTTTGATATAAAGTAAAACGCCACCTCCATTTCGATTTATTCGGCTTTTCTCAAACATTACATAACCGGGAAGGGAATACTCTGCTAAAAAGTCTCTATCTTCTGTATTGAGCCAAGATTCTGTTATGCCAATCACATCATAATTTTCTGTAAACACTAGCTCCTCTAAATCTGAAAATTTATTGCGTATGCTACGAGCGTTTGCATAGAAAACCTTTAAATTTGTTATTTTAGAACTCACGGAACGCTCTTTAATAATATTTTTGGTTCTGGTCGGATCTACATTTATGTTCATGGGTGTCCTCGGTCCTCGCTGTCTTCGGTCCTTATCGCTGGTGGTCCTCGGTTGCCTCTGTTTTTTTCTTGGCGTTGGATGATTTATGTCACTGCTGCTTCTTCTCGGATGGCGTTTTTTGATCCATGGCTGCGGACTGCTTCGTGTAGGAGACGACCCATGCGTGCTGAACCCACAGGGTTTAGATGAGTGCCATCCTTGCGGAACAGAGTAGGCTGGTTGTAGAAGTTGTCCCAGAGGTTGATGAATTCAACTTCTTCCCTCAGACACAAATGTTTTAGTCGGCTATTTGTGCTGAAAGCCTTGTCGTAGAATTTGTCAGGTGCGTCGATCTTGGGGAGAATGCCTGAGATGATGATATTCCTTGACTTGTTTTTGTAGTGCTGGATCATCTTGCGATATTTTCTCCATCAACTCTTCGGATCTGGTGCGCATGACGTCATTTGAACCAGCATGGATGACAAAAAGGGTATTTTCATTTGCATCCTTTGTGGTATCTTCGAAGGCTTCCACAATGTCGTCCAGTCCAGCTCCTGGGATGCAAAATCTTTTTCGTTGATTTGGGACTCTGTCGCAGAACTCTTCGACCTGTCCTCGTAGGATGGAATCCCCCACGAGCCTGGTCTCTTCTACCAATATCTCAAATCTGTTGGACATTGTGACTGGTAGAAGAGACCCTTTCTGGGTTGGCCGTGACCCATTCCTCACTGGTGTAAATCCGGAAACCTGTGGTGGCGGGACTCTACGTACAGGTCGGGGAGAGGAGTGGTTAGAACGGGGGCGAGGGGTTGGTACTGTTCGTGCTAGCAGGCTTTTTGCACGAGGAGTGGGGGAGAGACTAAGGTGAACAGGGCGGCTGTCCTGGTTTGATGTCGGCTCAGGTTCATCAGAAGCATCTGCTGCAGTGTCTACTGCAGGTGTTGGATTGTTGGCAGATGACGTTGGGGCGGTGGTGGATGCTGGAGTTGAAACAATTTGAGTTAGTGATACTCCAACGTTGAGTGTTACAAACTCTTGGAGTGATTCCAGCTTCCTGGTGAGGGCGTTGATCTTGTTGAGGGCTTCATCCAATTTTGCTGTCAAATCCCCTCGTTGCTGGCAGAGTCGGCAGACTTGTGGATCGGCAGGAGCAAACATGGAAGCACCAAACCTACCGGCGCAGTTCGTACAGGCACGAGGCATGGTGACGATCACTTTCTTCAGTTCACTTCACTCACTTAAAAACACTTAACTCACTTTAAAAACACTAAACTCACTTTAAAAAACACTTCACTCCCTTCAGGTCGCTTCACTTACTTAAATAGGCCTAACCGAAAACAAAATGTTGAAATACACACAAATAGGTTATCAGCGGTGATAGCCTAACCAAAATTAAAACAAAACAAATTAAATTTGAATACGCAGTGATAGCCGAACCGAAACAATTTTATGTTTATTTAAACAGAAATAGGCCACCAGGGGTTATAGCCTATCCTAACCGAAAACAAAAATTATGAAATACCGGTACGCAGAAATAGGTCACCAGCGGTGATAGCCTAACTGAAAATTTAAAAATTGAAGTACGCAGAAATAGGCCACCAGGGATGATAGCCTAGACTAACCGAAAACAAAAATAACCGAAAACAAAAATTATGAAATACCGGTACGCAGAAATAGGCCACCAGCGGTGATAGCCTAGACTAACCGAAAACAAAAATTATGAAATACTGGTACGCAGAAATAGGCCACCAGCGGTGATAGCCTAACTGAAAATTTAAAAATTGAAGTACGCAGAAATAGGCCACAGTAAGGGGGTTAATAAGATAAGAGGCTACCGGTAGCATAAAATAAAATTAGCCCCTGGTGGATGGGACTGTTGGGGCATTAGGTTATATTCTTTAATAAGTGTAGGCCTACATAATGATATAAAGTAGATCCAAATTAGGCTACACTTTAAGATTTATCTTTCCAAGGAAACTTATTAGGCAAACATGAACAGTGTACTGTACTGTGTTACCAGTACCTTTTACATTATAATTAAAGGTGCTGACTTCTCAAACCATGCAAAAATACTTGTAAATTAGGCCTGTTAGAAGTTAGGCTAAAATTCAACTATGGGAAATTCAAAGTCCCCCATTTTTGGATGAAATTGTTTTAAAGATCAATATGGCCTTGGCATATGCCTAATCACTGCAAATCACATTAAAAATAATTGTAAGAACTGTAACCTATTAATAAATACTGTATTCAAAATAGGCCTAGGCCTAATTAAGCAAAGTAGGCCTACTGTATCAGTAATTTAAATACTGCATGTGCACAAATTCAACGGACTTGCTAAGAATCTCAGAGTCACTAACACTTGAGTATGTGTGGGAATGGCATGGCCTCTTCTTGTCCGCCTTGCAAGACGTGGGTCCATTTCTTGACATAAAGCAATTAATTCATGCCGAGGAAATTTGTAATATCTAAGCAAGTGTGCATCGCTAACATAGAGAGGGTCGAGTGGGTCTCTATGCCTTCTTTCACGTCTTAAATTACGACCAAAGAGGTAGGCTGCCACTAGCTCCATGATAGAAAGTCGGGTGAACAGTATATATCCAAGTAGTAAGTACCACAGCCATACAAAACGCAACGAAATAGTAGCAAGAGAGACTTTGGATTGTTGTTGTTGCAGCGTCGTCGTCTGCTTTCTGCGACTCTGCAGTTGTCAAGCATTCCTACTCCAGCCACGCCTTTGTATCGGCTTCCTCCCAGTTCAGTTTATAGGTACTGTCATGTTGACTGTTCCTCCATTGGCGAAGTTGCTTAGTTTAGATTCCACCTTAGCGACTTAGAACACCCCACGGAGGTGTCCATAAGCTAAGGCGGCAGTCAGCCATGTTTTTCAAGATGGCTGCCCCCATGTTAAGCTTTGAGTATGGCCTCACATGGACAAAAGGCAGCAGTTGGGAGATATGGCGCCATAAATCGCCCATGAAATGTCTGTGTATCCGGCCCCTGACCTGTTTACCTTAAGTCGGAAGGTCACTTTAGGATACGCGCCTTCATACCTGGCGGGCACCCCCCTTTTTACAGTGTGACTCATCCCATATTCCGGCGTGTTTGTTTCGCACTCAATTCTTCCCAGCTCTCCATTTGAGATTATTTCTATTTTATTACTGTATTACTTTTTTCACGGAAGACCCTCGACCCCCATTGATTATTGTGTTGAGGGTTGATATTATTATATGTTTTGTGTCTCTTAGTTGCTACAGGTTATTACCTTATATTTAACCACACGTGTTTATACCATTCTCTGATTACAAGCACCAATTCACTCACACCATATTGTCAGTGCATTGTTGTTAATATATTTCATTATATCAGAGACTATCTAAAGATACCAGATTATACTTGTACCTTGCCACTATTTACCCATTACAGGAAGATAGTCTACGGCTCTTCTAGCTAGACCACTCTTTAAATAAAACCCGTCTGTGTATCTATATCTGTGTTGTTATTGAGTTCTGTATTATCCTAATTGAACACCTATTGTGTGTGATTAAGAACGTGCTAGATTTGACCCTGTCAAGTTTTATTAAGGTCTATCAGTCCATACTTGGATCGTTATACAGACTATATCACGAGCTATAAATCATTATAACCCGACATAACAATTACTTAGTTGAAAAAAGCTATAATGGGTTTACCAGAAAATCATGGAAATCAATACAGTGTATTACAGGAGCTAAGGTTGCATCCAATAGGCATATTTTTCCATTAAGACTCTCAAACATACAACAAACTCTCTCTCTGCCGCACTCCATTGAAACCATTTTCACTGTGCTGTCAGTTTTCCTTTCATACATTTCAACAGTCAACATTCTGCTACCAGTCTCTGTCAATGACACCATTCCTCAGTTACTTATTAATTCTCATACTGGCCATTTTTCATTTCCAGGTTTAGTAATCCTCCTCAATTGCAACATCATCTAATGCAATCTTTGTCAGCCAATTCGTAGCAAATTTCAGAGTCCATTATATGGGATAGGGGGAGATCAGCAGCTAATGGGTCAAATGGCATGGCAAATATTATAAAACATAATTAAGCTGACATAAGAAAAACAAACAGGCAACACCTGACACAGTCACCACCCATTATCAGCCCCACAAATTGTCTCACATGCTCTAAATATCTATAACAAGGCCTTTTCATGACATCATCTAGAGCACAGACCATCAAGTTAATGCAGACATAAAACACTCAAGCAACATCTCTTACAATCCTCCTCCAATCATTCCTCAGCTGTTAATTCTTTATCTATTCCTGTTTTACACTATCACACACTGAGCCACCTTGTCATACCCAAAGTATATACACTCTATGTCTATATACTTTGGTCATACCATCCTTGTCATGGCCTTCCATATGTCATCTCTTTGCTTCCAATACACTTCCCCTCACCCTTTACCTGAAAGGAAAAACTCATTTTACGGCTATAGTCATGTGGACATCCCATTTAAGAAAAACTTTTGTTTTCGACGACCAGACTTCTTTCCTAGCTTCACGCACCTACTAAATATCACTATTTTCTGACTCATTAGATTTTAAGGTATGCATTACACAGTACGTACAGTATATTTATTTCCGAAGCTCTCACTCGAATTATCATGATTATGCCAGAATATACATTGTTTTACTTCCATAATAGTCGAGAGGACTGAGGAGTAGGCTACATGCTGAAATATATGGTGCACAAAACTAATATGGAATCCTTATCGTATTGGAAACTTTCAGTGTCTTCCTGTCCCTCGTTTTTCAGTATAATACATTTACTGGTTTGCCTTTTGTATTTGTGTTGCTTTAAAATGTATAGTGTCAGGTGGTTTCTCAAACCTCACTCGTATCTGTATCATACTTTTCCCTAATATGACATACTTCCTCCTATCACACATCCTATTTTAATCAGTGACCAATGAGACTGTGGAGTTCCTCTACACTGTCTACAGCACACAGTTTCTGCTATTTGGGCAATGGTTTTAGACGATGTCGATCAACTGCAGACATTCTTTGCCTTCTTACGCATCAAATCAACCAAGCTACAGACCAACATGGTGAAACACATACAATAGCACTGGATATATCAAAGGCATTTGATAGAGTCTGGCATCAATCCTTATTGTCGAAGATGTCACACTACGGCCTTGCATCATTAGTTCCACTAATTTCTTCTTATCTTCATAACAGAAAAATATGTATAATGGTAGATGGCCTTTATTCTCAATTTCACTCAATTAATGCTGGTGTTCCCCAGGGATCAGTTTTGGCCCCAACTCTGTTCCTCATTCATATCAATGATCTCATATCTACCACTCATAATCCAATTCATTCCTACGCAGATGACTCAACACTCCACAGTTCCTTCACATTTACCAATTCTTTCACCCAACCCGATCTTATAAATTCAAAAATAAACACTGCAATTTCTCTGAACCAGGACCTTTCTAGAATTAATGAATGGGGACAAAGGAATCTAGTTTCATTTAATGCACAGAAATCCAAGTACATTCAATTTTCTAACCGACAGAATCTCACTGACTCCCATATATTTTTTAATGATGTAAATATTCCCACTTCCCCTAGTATTGACATTCTCGGTGTAGCATTAACTACTAACTTGAGCTGGACACATTATGTTAGAAGCATTGCTAAGAATGCCTCTAAAAAACTGGGACTCCTGTACAGAGTTCGAGAATTCTTCACTGACAAGCAGTTGGCCGTAATATATAAAAGTCATGTGCGTTCTCAGATGGATTACTGTTCACCTCTGTGGGCTGGAAGTGGAGTGCTTGCATTGAGGCAGTTGGACAAAATTCAAAATAAAGCTATTAGATTAATCAATAACCCTGCAATCACACAGGACCTTCCTACATTATCCATACGAAGAAACGTTGCATCCCTTGCATTATTCTACAGATATTTTCACAGCAATTGTTCCGAGGAACTTGCTTCAATTGTGCCGCCTCTCCACATCTTTCCCCGTAGAACTAGGGCAGCTGAGAGCGCCCATGAATTTACACTTTCTCCTCCACAATGCAGAACTTCTGCTTATCAGAATTCATTTATCCCCAGAGCTACTACTCTTTGGAATTCACTTCCCTCGAATTGCTTTCCACAAACTTACAATCTACAAATGTTTAAATCCAGTTGTTACAAACATTTTATGAATGGAGGATGCCTTTAGGCACATGGACCTTTTTGTTTTATCTGTGTTTTTCCTTCCTCTGTTCATTGTCTCTTAAAAAAAAAGAAAAAAAAAAAATAGCTTTATCTGAATGCCAAGCTTTTAGCATGTTTAAATGTTCTAATCCCTTCCCCTGTAGATCATAGGTTCCTTGGTCACACACTCCTGATATATATATATATATATATATATATATATATTGCCGGACGCCGTGATCCCTGAAGGGGTGGCCACCAAAAAAATGCCCCATGCATCTCTGTCCCCAGTCAGTCGACTCCCCTCCACCCATCCAGCACCGCCTTCACTCATACACTTCCTAACTCCATCCTTCCACTTGGTCTACCTCTCCCTCTCTGTCCTTCCACCTCACTCTTGTACACTCTTTTACTCATTCTCTCACTTCCCTTGCATTCCACATGACCGAACCATCTCAAGGAGTCAGGGTGTTCCTTTTCACACTTTCCAGCACATCTACATCCACACAACACCTCTCTTGTACTTCCTCATTCATCTGTCAATCCCTCCATGTAACTATGCACGCACTTCTCAAGTAACTTATTTCCACCCCTCTCACTCTTGGTTTGAGTATCTTCACCAACGGCCATGCTTCGCTCCCGTAAGTCAATGTCGGGACTACCACACTGTCATGCAATGACTTCTTTACTTCCATGCTGACTACCCTATTTCTTGTTTCTACTTTCAGCGTTCCTACAACCCTCTTCCCCTGTTGCACTCTCTCCCGCACTTCTACATCCATACTCCCATCTTTACTCAACACACTGCCCAAATACTTAAATGAGCCGACATTCTCCATAAGCTGACCGTTCAACCATACCTCACACCCTATGGCTGCCTTGCTTTTTTCCCGCATTTACCTTCAGATTCCATTGTTCACACACTGTTCCAAACATCTTTACCAGCCCCTGCACTATTGCTCATCAGAACTGTATCATCAGCAAACAGCAGTACAGGCAACTTCCATTTGTTTCCTTCACTTATCAGAGGTACACCAACATCTAGTACTGCTCTGCCTTGTATTTCTTTCATGACTTCATCTATATATATATATATATATATATATATATATATATATATATATATATATATACCCGGTGTATATATATATATATTGAACAGCCATGGAGACATCACACACCCTTGCTTTAACCCAACATTCAGATCAAAGAACTCGCTCTGCTCTTTCTCCACACGTACTGACGCCTATGCATCCTCATACGTGCTCTTCACTGCTTTCAGCAACTTGCCGTCTACTCCGTATATTATCAGTACTTTCCACAGAACTTCTCTATCAACTCTGTCATAGGCCTTCTCTAAGTCCATAAAGGCAGCATACAACCTATGTCCTTCAACCCGCCCTGCTCGTCACCTATCAATTTATCCGTTCTCACTCTCACTCTCTCAATCATTACCCTACTGTACTGTACACCTTCCCTACTACACCTAGAAGGCATGTTCCCTGGTGGTTACCACACGCTCCTCTTTCCCCTTATACAGGTGGACTATTATGCCTGTCTTCCAGTCATCCGGTGCTCTTCCCTTCTCCCATGCTAGGTTATACATATTCCATACCCATTCGGTCACTATCTCACCACCATACCTCAGCCAGAAGTCTGTCAATGGTTGACATCTTGGGTGTAAAACAGACAGGTCTCATACCTTTTAGCAAGTGGTTTCAAATTCTATCTATTTATTGCCAGATGCTATGATTCCCGAAGGTGTGGCCACAAATGAATCGCCCCCATGCACCACTGTCCCTAGTCAGTCACGCCCCTCCTCCCATCCAACACCGTTTTCACGCATATACTTCTTAACTCCATACTTACACCTCTCTCTTGGTCTACCTCACCCTCTCTGTCACACTTCACTCTCGCTTCCCATACGTTACACATTGCCAAACCATCTCAATGTGTTCCTTTTTGCACTTTCCAGATCTACATTCACACCACACCACTCTCGTACTTCCTCATTCGTCTGTCTATCCCTCCATGTAACTCCACAAGTAACTAATTTCCACCCCTCTCACTCATGGTTTCTGTCTCTCCAACAACATCCATGCTTCAATCACTCGTACGTCAATGTCGGGATAACCAAACTATCATACAAGGAGTTCTTACTTCCATGCTGACAAACCCTATTTCTTGTTACTGGTTTCAGCGTTCCTACAACCCTCTTCCTATTGCACCCTTTTCCGCACTTCTTCCTCCATACTCCCGTCTTTACTCGACACACTGCACAACACAAATACTTAAATGAGCTGACATTCTCCATAACCTGACCGTTCAACCTCACCTCACACTCTGTGACAGCACCCCTTTCAAGGACCATAACCTTACTCTTCCCCTCATTTTCCTTCAGATTCCATTTTCCCACACTATTCTAAACATACTTATAAAATTTGTATCAATAATATATGAGCAATGACTGTGCCTGGTATAGTAAACAATACAACACCATGGTAGTTGTTGCAGTCTTGGTGATCCCTATCCCCCTACCAGCCTACCATACAGAAGTCAGGGCTGCATACACCCTGTGGACTATTGTCTTGCCCTCAGTTACCAGATGCTTTCCCAACCTTCAACCTAGCCAAAGCCTCCTTAACCTCAGCAAACTATGATAGGTTTATCGTGGATTGATAGATCAGCAACTAATGGCTAGTAATTTAATAGTTATTCTGCCTGCCAGGAAGAGCAACCATTTACTGCAACTCAATGTATTCACCCCAGCAGGCCCTACACTTACAGTTGGCTATTATCATCCAATGGAACTCTGCCAAGTGCCGTGTGTATTGAATCTTTGGTCTGCTTACCAAACCCTGAAGAAATTCTGCTTTAAGTTTGCATAGCAGATGGCAGAATTGCATCACAATAAAAATACATTAATTCATTTTTCCAGATTGCTATTCACTTTCCAGTCTTGCTTACCAATATTAATATAGGTATAGGCTAGGCTAAGAATAGGTAGTTAGTTACTACCTAATGCTCTCCTCTGGAAAAATGTTTTGGTGAGGAGATTTATTAGCATTGCATTCCTTAGACAGAAGTATGTATGTATGTATGTATGTACTCAGGCACATAGCCGTCTGGCTGGCTCAGTTGATAGTGCCACTGCTTCCAATCTTGCAGTCTCGCGTTCAATCCCCGCTCAGATTGAAACTTTTTCCGAGATGTAGCTGGTAGTTACCGTCTCCCCATGAGCAAGGGGGATGGGTAATGGTCTCTGGTTGATTAAAGAAGTGTCAAGCGCTTGAGAATCCTCGAAGGAGGAGATACGGATGCTATACTGTATAAGTAACCAGATTATTATAATTATTTGTATTATTATTATTATTACCCCATTGCTGGGGGTGGCCGACTAGAGACAGAGCCCGAACAGAAACAACATTTAAGTTCCAATTATTAGGGTCTGGGATAACTTTCGTGTTCCCTCCCCCCTTTCTGTGTCTCTTTGAGTAGGAACAGTTTACAAGGGGAGGAGGATTTCTAAACTTCCTGACAGAAGTAAAACTCTCACCAATTAAACTACCATATACAGTATTACCATAGGTAGGGATAATGACCTTAAATACAGATGATAAGGCAAGGTGAGACATAGACAGCAAGTAATGGAGATATCTTAACAGATGTGGACATAAGTTACATTATTTCAGAATGGCATCTGGTGTAAACAGAATATATAGCCTAGATGGAATAAATAATGGGGAAGTGTAAAGTCTTTGAAATGAAAGCTATGCTGTAAGAACAAAATATCATGTCTGGATAAAGTAGTATGGAAGCATTTCTGCCAAGGATATTCAACATTATGATAATTTTAATGATAGTAAGAAGCTAAATTAACTATTTCTCATAAATACACAACTGCATTGGTTCAGTTACTAGTTATTAATCCTGTATCGGAGAAAATAAGTAACTACACTTTAGTTATATGGAATCCTATGGTATTTTTATCCTAACTGTGTGTGTTTCTTTTTTTAGTCTACACAGTATAATTAGTCTGTGATAATCATTAATACCAGTCTCTGTGTGACCAATCCACCATGAAAAATATACAATATATCTATAATAAATGTACAGTAAAATTAAATGGTAAATAATACATCATAAACCAATGTTTACATCTTTATATATCTGACAAATTGACTTAACATTAAAAAATGCAGTGTGAAAATGGCAATTATCGTGATTGTATCACAGCACACAAGTATTAAAATTAATACCAATGTCTTACCCTGTACCTTACATGACTACTGTACTGTATTTTAGACTATGAAACGGTAGTGCTTCACAACACAGCTTCTTGTCTGATTCAGGAAGGGATGAAAGTTATATACAGAGCAAGCTACATAATGATATACAGGAATTATATTTATAGCTATAGAGCTTGAACACAAGTAAGTAGTATAAACAACAGCGAACCAAGAACCTATAAGTAACTTGAAAAATTATGAAGAGCTAAAGGCATAATTAAGGCCTTTAGGAAACTTTCTACACGACTCTACATAATATTCTTTCTGCTCTAGAGTTTGACGATTTGCCTCTCGGTTTGCATTGGTGTAATCGCAGCCCTTTCGGCCTTGTGATGAACTAAGCTCCATCCTCAGCCACTCTTGCACTCCCCCAAGGGACCCCCCCCCCCTCCCCCCAATCTCATTATTACAATACAGTACTGTACTGTACTGACAATAACAGCTGTACTTAGTGACTAAAATTGCCTACCAGAAACAATGGGAGTTGCGAGTGTTTACAAGCTAAAGTCGTAGTGCGGGTACACATTTGGACGCTGCTCCAATGCCATGCCAAAATTACTCTTTCTATCACAAGATTACACAACAACTTGTTGTTGAGAGTTCTAGTCTTCAACGTTCTGAAGACGACGGTAAATGTTGGCATATTATTGAACTAGGTTAGGGCATTCCATTGCAAAGATATTAAGAGGTAAAGCACACAAAATATGCGGAAAATTTCCGAAAACCCCCCCCAGTGGGAGCAGGTGGGAATATTCAACTCCCAGACCCCGGGCATTTAAATATTCCCGCCACCGTCCACATGGGCATATTTGGCATGCAATCGGCTTGTTTATACGGTGACCGGTCAACTCAACCAGTAGACAATTTCAATCAGTAGCTCTCAACCAGTACCAAATCAACCAATACGGTTAGGTTAGGTTAGTACTATATTTTGGCACTGGTTTGGTTGGTCTTGGTTGATTTGGCACTGGTTGAGAGTTACTGGTTGAAATGGTCTACTGGTTGAGATGACGTGTAACCGTTTATACATCTTGTAGCTTCATACATGCCAAACAAACAATAATCAACCAAATATCATGATCACATGCCTTCATTCAGCTTGAGAATGGTGAAAACCCCATGGTTTTATGTTGCTTTATTCCTATGGAAAAAAAATCCTTGCACCAAAATGTAGTACTTATTTCTAAGTTTGCTACTAAGGTGGGAATAATTCGACAGTTATTAAGAAGTTTGTATCCTTTATTTAACAAAACTTCCTGATAGCATAATATCCTCATAGCAATCAATTCTCTGTTCGGGCCGGAATGAGTTCAATCCATAAATTGAATATTACCGTCGACCCAATATAGATTGTACGTTGGAACTCTTAAATTCCCGTTACCACCTATTTGCATACCCGTTATTCAGGCAATGTTTCACTCCGACTTCGATCCAAAGGCACGTTGCTATTTCCAAACGAATTAACAAAACTTTACTGCGCCTCAATATGTCCTATGGTAAGACCAAGGCTTTAACCTATCTAATCTAAACGTCCCTAAGCTTACAACCTATCTGTATATATATATATATATATATATCATATATTTTACTACGCCCTCTATATGTCTAATCGTAGGACCTAGGCTTGAAACACGTTAATCTAGACGTTCCTATATTTACATCTTATCTATTTATATCATAAATCTCAAAAACACGTATATATGTACCCGTAGGCAATTACTTAAATTTAACTCTGCTCCGGAGTGTCCCACACTCCTGATTCCTATTTCACACATAAAGTTATACAATACAATTTACCTCCTATTTTATTTCACTTATGATCAAGTTTCAACTCATATAGATCATTACATAATTCAATATATCCGATATGTCAACATTACCTTATTACAACAATTTACCACTTGATCGCCTTGTATATCAGAACACTATTTCATTCAAACATAAAAATTACTACTTTCAATAATACAACACCCCTTGTAATAGTCGCCTCGACTTGTTACTTATGTCATGCTTACAGGGTCGCTTAATCTGAGAACCGTGTTCTGTGCAATAGTCTCTTTAATCGAATAACGATGTTTCCTTTATACATAAACAATATATTTCATCAAACGGACTAGTGTCCTTCCTGACTATTTCTCAAGCTAGGTCTAACCTATCACAAACATGAGTATTTCCTATTCTTTAATAATTGGCATAACCCCGTTATCATTAATCATTATATAAAGAGATTCCTGTATGATTCTTAGTAATCTCCTTTACTTATTACCCTATAAGATCCTATCCTATTTATAGCTAAATGGCATGGAGCCTTCTCTAACATTAACAGCTATCTCTCTCAACAATGCATCCTTTTATTTATTCATGAGTCTATCGTTTTCTCTTTCTTTTTGTTCTATAAGAACACATCTAATTTTAATTGGTTGGAACCACTGGGTTTGTCAAGCATTTTTCTCTCTTTCCAATAATCTATTTCGGCCCCATTGAGGGTCCTTTAAAAAGTCTGGGTTGTTTCTGGAGCAGTCTTCACCACCTCATAGCCGGCCAATATGTCTTCTGGAAGTCTTCAGTCCCATCTACTACTTGTCACCCCTCTTGAATTGCTTGGCTATAAGTGTGTAAGCTAGGAATATGACGACAAGCACCAGGATACTGATGGTGTATCTAGTCACCAGTGGAAAGTTGTAGGCCAGAGGTGGACGTTATTGGTGGGTGGTTAGCAAGCTGGTAGGCTGTAGCAGGTTTGGCCAAGCTCCCATCACTGTACAGGTGAGGAAGAGGTAGAAAGTATCTGGCAGGTGAGCGTAGTGGAGTCCGTGACGTGAGTGCCGTCTGCAGCCCCTTCCCCCCCTTTATAGCTCCGCCTCACGTTTTGGCGTACTGTGATTGGTTGAGCCAGCCGCCCGGGCAGTACTTTCTCTAGCCGCGTGTTTTGAATGTTTCCTTCTCCCTCCTCGGATCTTCTCTCTTCGTAATAATTCCAAGGGAGATGGTTGAAAAGGTCTTGTAGTGGCTTACTGGAGTATGGGGCTTGCACTAATGCCATAGACCTATTGCCTCTAGAAGAAACGGCCGGTGGAGGGAGCGAGAGCGATTTGGAAAGGGGATATGTGTGCGCGGCTGGCTCAGTCTGTACGTGCTCCGTCATTGAAGGCTCCTGATTGTTTGTTTTTTTTGTTTTTTTTAAGAGACAATGAACGGAGGAAGGAAAAACACAGATAAAACAAAAAGGTCCATGTGCCTAAAGGCATCCTCCATTCATAAACATTTTGTAACAACTGGATTTAAACATTTGTAGATTGTAAGTTTGTGGAAAGCAATTCGAGGGAAGTGAATTCCAAAGAGTAGTAGCTCTGGGGATAAATGAATTCTGATAAGCAGAAGTTCTGCATTGTGGAGGAGAAAGTGTAAATTCATGGCGCTCTCAGCTGCCCTAGTTCTACGGGGAAAGATGTGGAGAGGCGGCACAATTGAAGCAAGTTCCTCGGAACAATTGCTGTGAAAATATCTGTAGAATAATGCAAGGGATGCAACGTTTCTTCGTATGGATAATGTAGGAAGGTCCTGTGTGATTGCAGGGTTATTGATTAATCTAATAGCTTTATTTTGAATTTTGTCCAACTGCCTCAATGCAACCACTCCACTTCCACCCCACAGAGGTGAACAGTAATTCATCTGAGAACGCACATGACTTTTATATATTACGGCCAACTGCTCGTCAGTGAAGAATTCTCGAACTCTGTACAGGAGTCCCAGTTTTTTAGAGGCATTCTTAGCAATGCTTCTAACATAATGTGTCCAGCTCAAGTTAGTAGTTAATGTTACACCGAGAATGTCAATACTAGGGGAAGTGGGAATATTTACATAATTAAAAAATATATGGGACTCAGTGAGATTCTGTCGGTTAGAAAATGTAATGTACTTGGTTTTCTGTGCATTAAAGGAAACTAGATTCTCTTGTCCCCATTCATTAATTCTAGAAAGGTCCTGGTTCAGAGAAATTGCAGTGTTTATTTTTGAATTTATAAGATCGGGTTGGGTGAAAGAATTGGTAAATGTGAAGGAACTGTGGAGTGTTGAGTCATCTGCATAGGAATGTATTGGATTATGAGTGGTAGATATGAGATCATTGATATGAATGAGGAACAGAGTTGGGGCCAAAACTGATCCCTGGGAACACCAGCATTTATTGAGTGAAATTGAGAATAAAGGCCATCTACCATTACACATATTTTTCTGTTATGAAGATAAGAAGAAATTAGTGGAACTAATGATGCAAGGCCGTAGTGTGACATCTTCGACAATAAGGATTGATGCCAGACTCTATCAAATGCCTTTGATATATCTAGTGCTATTGTATGTGTTTCACCATGTTGGTCTGTAGCTTGGTTGATTTGATGCGTAAGAAGACAAAGAATGTCTGCAGTTGATCGACATCGTCTAAAACCATATTGCCTATCACTGATTAATTTATTATTCTCCAAATGCTTAATTATGTGATTATTTAATATAATTTCAAAGACTTTGCCAAGAGTGGAAGTTATAGCTATTGGTCTGTAGTTTGATGGATCTGAAGAGGCACCTTTTTTAGGAACTGGATGGATGTTTGCTTCTTTCCAGGGTACTGGGAAGCATGAGATATGAGTACACAGACGGAAACATTTTGCCAATACAGGAGCGAGCACCAAGGAGCAATTCTTAAGTACTATTGGAGGAATTTCATCTGAACCAGGAGCCTTATCTACTGAGAGATTCTGCAAAATAGTTTTGACATGTCTGGTGTGGATCTTAAGTGAGGGAATTTCAGGCCAATTAAAATTAAGTACAATGACATCTTGATTTATTTCATCTAAGGTTGAGTTGGTGGAGAAAATATCCGCAAGAAGGTTAGCTTTACCTCGTGGGTCACTTACAAGATTGCCAGTCGGAGATTTTTAATGAGATTCGAATGAAGAAATCTGTGATGGATGCTAGGGTGTATAGGGGTATTGGAGGGGGTCTGTCTGATCATTATGTAGTGGTAGCTAAGGTTAGGATACAAAAGAAGTGGGTGAGGAGAGCGGGAGGGAGGCGAGAGGAGGGTGGAATGGTGAGGAGGGTGGAGAGGTTGCAGGAGGAGGAAGTCAGGGAGGAGTACAGGAGAGCAGTGGAAAGACGACTAGGGGGGTTCGACCTGGAAGTTATGGAGGAAGTGGAGGAGATGAGCAAGGTGTTTAAGGATGAGATCTGTGCAGCATGTGAGGAGGTGTGTGGAGTGAGGAGAAGAGGGAGGGGAGTGAAAGGTACAGCATGGTGGACAGAAGAGGTAAGAATAGCTGTGGAAGAAAAGAAGAAAGCATATAGAGTGTGGTTGGGTAGTAGAGGGAATGAAGATTCCGAGAGACAGAAACGAGCGAGGTACGTGGAGAGTAAGAGGGTGGTGAAGAGAGTAGTGAAGGAAAGTAAGAGAAGAGTAGATGAGGAATTTGGAAGGAATCTGAGTGTAAAATGGAGGGAGAGTAAGAAACTGTTCTGGAAAGAAGTCAAGAAAGTTAGGGAAGGTAGCAAGGGAAACAGTAAGGGTGTGAAAGATAAGAATGGGAGAATGCTAGCCGAGAAGCAAGAGAGAGTCGAAAGATGGAGGGAGTACTTCAGTGAGTTGCTAAATGAAAGGAATGAAGAGCCAGCAAACATAGCTGGATATGGTATGGGAGGGAGAAGAAGAGAAGTAGTGGAGGAGGAGGTGGGGATCAGGAGGTCAGAAGTGTGGGAAGCCATGAAAAGAGTGAAGTTGGGGAAAGCACCAGGAACAGATGGAGTGTGTGGGGAAATGTTGAGGTATGGTGGTGAGATAGTGATAGAATGGGTATGGAAAATGTGCAAACTAGCATGGGAGAAGGGGAGTGCACCCGATGACTGGAAGACTGGCATAATAGTCCCCCTATATAAGGGCAAAGGGGAAAGAGGAGTGTGTGGTAACCACCGAGGAATATGTCTTCTAAGCGTAGTAGGGAAGGTATACAGTAGGGTAGTGATTGAGAGAGTGAGAGTGAGAACGGAGAAATGGATAGGCGACGAGCAGGGAGGTTTTAGGAAGGGAAGAGGATGTGTAGATCAGATTTTTACCCTGAATTGTGTTGTGGAGAAGTATCTGGAGAAGAAACAAAAGGTGTATGTTGCCTTTATGGACTTGGAGAAGGCCTATGACAGAGTGGATAGAGAAGGTTTGTGGAAAGTACTTAGAATATACGGAGTAGAGGGCAAGTTGCTGAAAGCAGTGAAGAGCATGTATGAGGGTGCAAAGGCGGCAGTACGTGTGGAGAGTGAGCAGAGCGAGTTCTTTGACCTGAATGTTGGTTTGAAACAGGGGTGTGTGATGTCCCCGTGGTTGTTTACTGTATATATGGATGGAGTCATGAAAGAAATACTATCAAGAGCAGTGAATGTTGGTGTATCGCTGAAAAGGGAGGGAATTGAGTGGAAGCTACCTATACTGCTGTTTGCGGATGATACAGTTCTGATGAGTGATAATGAATGGGAGTTGCAGGGTCTGGTAAATGAGTTTGGAACAGTGTGCGAAAAACGGAATTTGAAGGTAAATACGGGGAAGAGCAAGGTTATGGTCTTCGAAAGGGGTGAAGTCACAGAGTGTGAGGTGAAGCTGAACGGTCAGGCTATGGAGATCGTCAACTCTTTTAAGTATCTGGGCAGTGTGTTGAGTAAAGATGGGACTATGGATGAAGAGGTGCGGGAGAGGGTACAACAGGGGAAGAGGGTTGTAGGAACGCTAAAAGCAGTAACAAGAAATAGGGTGGTCAGTATGGAAGTGAAGAAGTCCTTGCATGACAGTGTGGTAATCCCGACACTGACTTACGGAAGCGAAGCATGGACGTTGGTTGAGAGACTCAGACCAAGAGTGAGAGCAGTGGAAATGAATTACTTAAGGAGTGCGTGCGGAGTTACATGGAGGGATAGACAGACTAATGAGGAAGTAAGAAGGAGGTGTGGTGTGGAGGTAGATGTGCTGGAAAGTGTGAAAAGGAACAACTTGAGATGGTTCGGCCATATGGAACGTATGGAAAGCGAGAGAATGACTAAGGGTGTACGAGAGCGAGGTGGAGGGACAGAGGGGGAGAGGTAGACCGAATATGAGGTGGAAGGATGGAGTGAGGAACTACATGAACGAAGGCGGTGCTGGTTGGGGGGAGGGGCGTCGACTGACTGGGGACAGAGGTGCATGGGGGCGGTTCGTTCGTGGCCACCCCTTCGGGGATCACGGCGTCAGGCAATAGATAGATAGATAGATAGATTTTAATGGTGGAATGGATGAAGCAGTAGTGAAGTTGGATTTGAATGAGTTAAGAGTAGACCAAAATATTTTGTTATCATTTGGATTATTTAGAAGTTTATTTGCCTGCTTATGGAGAAAGTTTGATTTAGTTAGGTTTAATACAGTTTTGGCATGATTTCTGATGTTTCTAAAGTAATTAAAGGCTTCATGTGTTTTTGATCTTCTGTATGCATTGTAGGCTATTGCTTTTTGTTCAGTTACTCTAGCACAATTATGGTCAAACCATTTAGGTGAATTAGATCTTTACTGTACTTTTGATGAGGAATAAAAGTTTCCATTCCAATTTTTACAAAATCTTGTATGTGGCTCAAGGTGGAGTGTGCATCATTAGAAAAGAAAGAGGTCCAGGGAATATCAATAAAGAAACCTTGAAGACCCTCCCAGTCTGCCCTATCGTAATGCCATTTAGTCACCAAAACAGGTTCAGAGTGGGAAGGTGTGGTAGGTGATAGACAGGTGGCCTGTATCAGACAGTGATCAGAAGATCCAAGCGGGGACCCCACTGTAACATCATAATTTTCTGAATTGGTTGTTAAAAATAAGTCCAGTAGGTGGGAATTATGATTACGATTATCTGGTACACGGGTGGGTTGGTTGACTAGTTGAATGAGATTAAATGAGTCTGCAAATAACTCACATTCAAGACCAGCATCATCAGTCCTGGCTGAATGAGTGAGCCATTCAACATTATGGACATTAAAATCACCCAACACAGTGATTTCAGAAGAAGCATTTAAGTTGAGGACACTGAGTTGTGAGGACAGAGAATCAAAAAGACTTTGCTCTGGAGGAGTATTTGGGGAACGGTAGATGCAACATATGTATTTAAATTTACCAGCAGAAATTAATTTGTATATAGAATAATCAAAATAGGGACAATTGAAACTAGTAACCTCCTCCAGGGCAATTTCAGATTTTGCGAAGCAACATACACCACCTTTAGGTCTGAAATTTTGGAGCAGTTGATAACCTGGAAAATTAAATCTAGATGTGTCAGATGTGGATGTTACTTGAGTCTCTGTCAAAAAAAGGAGAGTAGGGGATTCTGCTTGAAGAAATTGGTGTACAGAATTGATGTTAGAGTGAAGTCCCCTTATATTACTAAAGAAAAAGCTGCACTGACAAGCAGCTTTGGGACGTTGCAATGCTCTTGACACAGTCGCATGATGATGACGGGGAGGGCCCTGTGTCAATAACCCAAACCCTGCCGGGGGTGGATATCCGAGGGACCACCAGGTTTTCTCTTAACAATTGTACTGCCATATTTATAAGGTAAGTGTATGGTGTTACATGTATGATATGTAGTGGGAAGAGTAGTGTTTTATGGATAGAGGATAGCGATGTAGGGCAATGTCGTGAAGTTGGATGTGTATGTTATATAAAGAGGGTTTTCCTGATACCCCTGATGTGTGAGGCAGAAAGATATGTATCCAGCTACCAAGGCCTGGGAGAGAAAATGGAATTCAGGCTATTCCCTGAGTCTCCCGAAACCTTGGCGGTAGTACTTCCCTGGGCGGGGCTGCCTACCCCTACTACCTACTTGTTCCCTAAGCTGCCTGGCCGAACAGCCCCGAGTCCCTGAGGAAGGCCATGGCCACGGTCGGGCTTTCCGACAGAGCTCTCATTGAGTGTAGATTGTGTTGTTGGCGTAAGTGATTGTGTGAAATGCAGTCTTCTATGATGTGTTTAATGGTATGGGGTGCTGTGTTACATCCCGGGCAGGTGTTGCCGACGGAGTCATCCAGTCTCTTCTGATAGCTCAGAAGAACTAGATGGTGTCCGCATCTCAGCCTGGCCGGGTGGACTCTGTCCTCGTGAGGAAGGGAGGATTTGGAAGGATGGATTTCGGGAGGTCGTGCTTGCAGCTGTGTGTTGTCTGTGAGTGCGTGGATGGATCGGCGAGAGATATGAGTATGGATGTGCTTCTGGAAATTGGTTTGGGGTGGGCAGCGAGGGAGAGAGGTCAGTATTTGTGTGTAATACCGTGTGCTGGGTGTTGTTTTGATATTTCTTGGTGTCTGTGGGTGTGTTGCCATATAATGTAGTGGGTGGTTTTGGTTAGTGAAGGCTGCTGCCAGGAATTGAGTGCCTCTCATGTCCAGATGGTCTTTGACTTTGAGGATTTTGGTTTCTTGTTGTAGGTGATCTGTGGGTGTAGTAGCTGTGCAGCCTGTAATTATTTTTAGAGCTTTGTTTTAAATAGTCTGTAAGGTCTTATGATATGTTTCAGCTAGGTTAGAAGCCCAGGCTGGGCTTGCGTATTCCATCACTGATCTTATGTATTGTTTATAAACTGTGGTGGTGGATTCTTTGTTGTGTCCAAATTTTGTGTGAGCAAGTGACCTGAGGGCGTTAAGTCTGGGTGTCAGTTTCTTGTTCGTGTTTGTGGTGTGCTGTTTGAATGTCATATGAGTATCATATGTTACTCCTAGGATTTTGGGTGAGTGTGTATGTGTTAGGGGTGTGTTGTTTATGGTGAGTTGAGGGATGTATTCATGTTCTCCAGTCCAGCTTGTGAGCAGGGTTGCGGTGGATTTGGCTGGGGCTAGATTAAGTCTGTTTGTAGTGCACCAGCCATGCAGTGTGTTGAGATAAGGGCAGAGTTGTGGGAAATGTCAAACATAGCTGGTTTAAAGGGATGGTGATTTGCAGCGCGTTGATTGGCTGGCAGGATTCTTACTTTATATATATATATACATATATATTATAATATATATATATATATATATATATATTGTGTCAGACGAGGCAACAAGTCTGGAGACAAACTATGTAGTTGGCGGAATTGAGCCCTCTACACCTACCCCTCCATGACCCCTAGGACCCTCTCTGGACATAGAAAGCTGTTAGATGGTTTCGGCCCGTATGGAGGGGTCAAACGAGTGGGGGTGAGAGCTGTCTGATTGGCGCCGGCAGGACAAGAGTGATATGATTGGAAGCGACATGAGGAGACCGGAACTTTCCATCACGTCATGCTAATGGGGCTTGGTGATTCGCTAGAGACCAAATAGAATGTGTATCCAGGGGTAGAATGGGGTTTGGAAATCAGTTGTATTCCTGACTCGGCTGAGATCGTGAGGGTGAGGAGAGGCGATGGAGGAGATAGTTCAGACATGGCAGTGACAGATAAGATTTATATTTTTATATTACTAAAGTGGTAATGGTGTTCAGTTTACCTGAAATTATTTAACTTGAGTTAACTTGGAATTGTAACTCTAAGATACCGTACTTACCATGCGTGGTGTGGTTTTGCAGTTAAATTATGACAGGTTATAACTACCAGGTGTGTTAAGGTGTGCCTTTGGGCCGCATTGTGTTGGTGTATTTGTTCTATGAATCTAGAAAGGTTAACAATGTGGCGTGACAATGGAGAGGTGTATTGGTGACATTATTAATTATAGTTAAACTAATAATTATTTGTCAATTTGTTAAGCACCTTATATTTTGATACTTAAATAACTTGCACTGCGTCCTTGTTGTAATTTCTATTTGACTAAGCATTGAAATAATTTAATATTGGGAAAACTAGCGAGCAGTGAACGATCGGATAATCATATACCGGTACGTTCTGGATCTTATTTATTTTCTTTATTTATTTTTCTTTGTTTTGTACATACGTTATCTTTTGTTTATTGGGTTTATAAATATATTTATTGGTGTTGAATTGGTGACTTTAATACCTTCCCTTCTTCGATAGTACTAGTAAAGAATAAATAAGATAATGATAATGTAGAATAATAAAATAATTAGATGATTACTCTAACTATTTATAATAAATAATATATTATTCAAGCAAATAAGAAATGTCTAAATATTTAAGAAATAATATTTTATAATTAATCTCCATCTTCATTTAATTTTAACCCGTGGACTGCTGGAACCGTTCTGGATAAATTATCATAATAAATAATAATAGCTATTATAATAATTCATCATAATTCAAGTATAAATAATCATACTAATCATAAATAATCAAAGTAATCATTAGTAAATTAAATATGATCTTAAAGTTATTCTGGAACTTCTAATTCATCAAGCTAAGCTTCCTTTATGACAAGTATATAATTCTTTAGCTGTTTGATTTATATGAGGTGAAAGAAAAGCAGGCAACAACAGAAACCAAAATTCTACCAGAGACTTGAGAATCATAAAAAACTCACTGTTGCTACTCTGGTCAAGCGAGCCAACTGTTTCGTGGCCGCCAGGGTCATAACAGAAATTGGCGACCTTGCCAGGATAGGTTCTTTCGTGGATACGTTTGCTGCTAATTTTTAAATATAGATAAGATCTTCAGCATTTTCATTTAAACTTCATTATGCCTATATTAATCAATCGGGAAGACGCATATAATTTTCTAGATTCAAATCCCACAGCTGAGGTGGTAGACCTCCTATCTAGGGACGAGCTTCGGGTGCTCGTGTCCCATTTAATGTTGCCATCCTCTGAGAGTTTAACAAAGGTCATGTTATCCAACTCTGTTAAGACCGATATATTCGGGATACATGACACTAGCCAGAGATCTCAGGGTGGGATGGATGAGGCAACTGGTGGTGACTTGGTTGACTATAGACGCCTTATTGATGACTCGGATCGGAGTCATGAGGGGATATTTTCCCCTCCTGAGAATATGCTTCCAGGTTTTACTGAAGCAGGATATATAGAGTTGGCTAGAATTAACGTACAAGCCCAACAAATTCGGGAAGATTGTGAGTTACAAGCACAACAAGCTCAGGCAGAGTTACAAGCCCAACAAGTTCGGGAAGATCGCGAGTTACAGGCCCAACAGGCTCAGGCAGACGATGAATATCGAATTGCCCAGTTGGCTGCTCAGAGCACCACTAGTTCCTCAGTTTCCTCTCCCCTTCGGGGCTTAACTCTGAGTAGTGTCATTCCCCCGTTTACTGATGATGATGTTGATGACTATTTTGTACTGTTCGAGGATGTTGCAAGGGCATGAATTGGACCAGAGTGCAATGGCCTTTCATGCTCCTAACCGTTTTGACAGGGCTAGCCCGCACCACGTATGTAGCAGTAGAACGGGATGTGAGACATAACTATGATCACCTCAAATTAGCCATTCTTAAGGCATACCAGTTGAGACCAGAAGCCTATAGGCAAACCTTCCAGAAGGTGCATTAGAATACTGAAGAGACTCATGCTGCGTTCTCAAGGACTATGACTAAGTCTTTTAATAATTGGCTTAATAGTAAATCTGTCTCTGATTTTGAGGGTCTTAACACCTTAAGATCGGCCTAGGCGGTAATTTCTATGTACCGCCCAGCGTTTTTTGTTTTACCATAAAGGGGGTTGTTTCCGTGCTCTTTTTCATGCATAAACAAGACCCAGAGCGTAATACAAGTATGTATCCCTGAAAGGGCATAAATTGAGCTTTCCAATGACACCTGAACCATCCTTCTACGATCACTGGTTGTCTTGCAACGATCGTGCAACCGAAGGGCAAAATCGCTAAAATACGGTCATTTTCTTACATTATTACGTGTGAAACGAGTGAGAGAGGGTGGAGGGTGCAGTAAATCTCAATAGGTCCACGGCGGCCGTGGCGAGCGGTCAGGAGGTAATCTATGCTCCTCCCACCGCTCCGCTCTCTCTCAGAGCACATTACGTGCTCAAAATTGCACTCGACAATAGCCGTGACCCGCATATGGGCACCTTTTCTTTAACTCGACATATGCCGTGTGCCGCCAGTTAAGGGTTAAGGACCTGGTCTTGCTGGAAAACCTCTTGTGGAAAATTAAACCACAGGTGGCTTATCATTTAAGAGGTAAGACAGTAGACAGTCTCACAGCCGCAGCTGCCATGACTGATGAATATGTTCTGATCAATAAGTCCCATGGTAAGAAACCTTATGATAACCCCAATGGCAATCATTATAATAACTGTGGAAAATATTTGCTTATTACGGCACAATCAGAGACCGACTCACTAATCCACTACCTTCGAAATGTGTATTATTTCCACGTTTCTGAGTCTAATCAAGATTTTAATATGTTCAGTAATTATCAGGGCTAAACTATAGATGACCAACACTATACTGAACAATTTGTAATTTAACAGAATTAACACAGATCTTACTTGAAGAACGTTTACGAGTTTCGGTTCGACTGCAAACCTCAGAGTTGTGATGAGTTTTAGACACAGGATCGAGAAGCCATTACTGTAACAAGATAATAATACATATATTATATTGTCTTATGTTAAGTTAATTTTATTTCCGTAAACGAGATATACTCATTCAGCGTAATTAATATTCTATTAAAATATGCGGTGTTTAATTACCTTTAGTTTTTTGTTGTTATACTTCATAACGAGGATACATATGAGTTTTAATGTCATCCCCGAACGCAATAGTTATATTCGTCCTACCTAACCCATTGGCCAACAAGCTAAGAAACAGAAGTTGTCTAACATATGAATAGTCCACAAATGAATGAGGAGTACAGAGGAGTACAAAGGAAATCAAGCAAGAACAAGTCTAGTGACCCTACTAGGCTGCTTGTCCTCAAAAACAATGAGGATCAAGTGTCCAAACAGTGGTTTAGAGTGGGTAAGGGAACATTGGAAAGGGAACTACTGTCCTGGCACAGTTTTTCAAGGTGTGTGGACTAATCTCATCAGGTCCAGTCGCTTTATTTGTGTTTTGTGCCTCAAGATGTTTCAGCACATCCTCCTCTCGTATATCTATTTCTTGTAGCAGAACATTATTTAGTTGTGGTATGACTGGGGGAGGTCTGTTTGGTTCTGGCAGAGTCATCTTTTTCTAAACATATTAGCTATTAGTTCAGCTTGTTTTTTGTTGCTGGCAGTGAAGGTATATCTTCCTTATTTAGGGCTGGAACTCTTTCATGAGATACAAGGCCTTGTCTTTCTTTAATTAGTGACCACCATTGCTTTGTGCCAATTTGTTTGCCACGTAATTTCAATTTTGTATTTTGTTCCCATTTTTACATAGCCCATTTGATGGTAGCTTTCATTTTCTTACAGGCCTTCTTATGTAGGTACTTGTTTCTTTGTGTAGAGTGATGCTTTAATTTTCTCCAGGCTCTATACTTGGCATCAGCAGCGAGACGACGCCTGTACCCAAACAATGGCTGATCTTCAGGTTTTGTGCTATAAGTACGATGTGGTACAAATTCCTGTTGTAACTGTGAAATAAAAGAGGACAAAGTGTCTGCATCTAGGTTTGGATCTCCAGTCAACATCATCTCCCAGTCTGCTTGGCGTATTTTTTCCCTCATTGACATCCAGTCCGCATGTTGCTAGAGCCATATTTTTCTTTCACATCCTTCTTCAAAAGCAGCTGTAAGGTGCACTTGAGACAAGACTGCAAAGTGGTCTGATGATCCTACACTGTCCAATGGTCTACATCGTAAAGTGCCTTCACCTAGATCCGTAAGTACAGGATCAAGAGCGCCCCGTAGAATATGTGAAGGGAAGTCCGCATGGCTTAAGAGGCCATGCACAGCTAGCAGGTCATTGACAGATTTTTTTAACTAGATTATAATATATTGGCAATTATGCTCTCCCATGATAGTATCCAAATTATCTATGAAAAATATTATTGGATCTCTTCCCTGCCATTGGGGGCGGTAGACAGCACAAAGAAATAAACCATTACTATTCTCCAAAGTGATTCGAAAAAAACATGATTTCCATCACAGTTGGAAGTTGTACTGATAGTATTTGAACTTGCATGTTTTCCTTATGGCAAACAGCAATTCCTTCTCCCTGTATCCCTTGACGGTCTCGTCTTATCCAGTGGCTGTATCCTGGAATCTTTCAGAATGCTGCTTGTACACTATTGTCCAGGAAAGTTTCAACAGTCACAACAATGTCTACATTATGTTTCATGATGAAATTATGTGTTAAGTCCACTACATTTGTGAGGAATCCATTAATGTTAGCATACAAAATGTTCAGTCGGCGATGCCTGTCGTGTGGGGATGAACTGCTGGTGTTAGCCATTATGCTGAATGTTGGGTGTTTGCCACACAGGATTATTTTGGTGCCAGGTGCTTGGGTGTTGGTAGACGGATATGGTGGACTTGGAGCTAGGTTATTATTTGAGTTTAGTAACTGACTACCTGCATGTGCCTGTCCTGCCAATAGTCTCCTTATTAACTGTTTTTGTCTTTGTTCTGAAGCTCTAGTGTTACAGATCTCTTCTGTGTGTCCTGCACGGTGACAACAGTTGCAGGTGGTGTTCCTCTTATGATCAGCTAACCACGTCCGGCATTGATCATAGCCATGGCCACGTCTCCCACAGTAATCACAGGTCCTTGACCTACAGTTGTTATCATTGTGACCACTGCATTGACACCAGTCACAGTACTGGTTAGGATCTGGTCCTCTTTGTATCCGTTGGTTATTTTCACTGCTGCTGTTGTAGTAGTTGCTATTGTTGCTCTGGTTGTAACTCCTGCTAGTGGCGGTGTTATTGTTGTTCCTACTGCTATTAATTATTCTGCTGCTACGGTTATTCTCGTTGTTCCTATAGCTACTATATGTATTACTAGTGTTGTTATTGTTCCTATTTCTGTTATTAATATTGCCTCTTGATATTGTTGTTGTTGCTGCTGATGTTTCCGTCGCTGTTGTTATTGTTGTTATTTGTAGTGTTTCTGATATTTTGCACTTATAAGTACTTGAGGGGGAAGGAGTCTGAGATGGCATTTGATAGGATGAATTCGCTAGTTTCCTTGGTTTGTCTGACTCCCATCAGTTGTTCCACTTATCACTCTTGGAACATATATCCTCCCAGTCTTTGTCTATCTTAGATACGGAGGCACTGGTCTTCTTTGATGAAACAGAAGTGTCATTATTATATACATCTGTTGCAGCAATTAGGTCAATCAGGTTGAGTTCCTCTACGAATAATGATCTTTTACTTAGCAGAAGTTCCTGTTGATTTATGTGTGACCTGATGATATTTCGAGCAGTTGCAAGTTCAGACTGTAATTGAAGCACTTTTGATATTAGGTCTTCTTTGCTTAATGCCTTCAAGTGATCAATGTGTTCATCTTGTGAGACATCCGCAGGGTGTGTTGAGTCCTCTGCTGTTTCATTAGTCATTGACAGATAGACTGAGTCGACAGGGGTCGGTAATATTATTTTGGGTTCTCATTGTGCCTGTTTCATCACACATGAAGTTTTCCATGTCACCTAGGCAGCTATTATAGCAATGATTGTTGCAACTATCTTGCTGACATTTGACAAATGTGTTCGCGTTGGCTGCTGCTTTTCCACATACGCAGCACCACCGCTGAGGGCAGTATCCAGGAAGACTTGTGGGTCGGGCGATACGTTGGTGATGGTTGATGCTCATAAACGTTATGGAGCGCAAGTACTCTACTGGCAATTGTGATAAATAATACTTTAATTGTAGTGATGTGCCATATTAATTTGCCTCAATATGCCTTAGGCAGGTGATGAAGGCTGAAGGCTTTCATAGGAGGATCCCCTGGAGTTGGGTCAATGGGTGTGTGCGGACACACACACACTCTCTCTCTCTCTCTCTATATATATATATATATACATATATATATATATATATATATATATATATATATATATACTGTATATAGATATATTTGTTTTCTGTGTGATTGAGGGAGGCAAAAGGCATTACTGCCTATAGCGAGTGCCTTCCCCATAGTTGAAAGAGTGACAGGGCCAAAATCAAAGGACGTTCGAGCCAAAATGCCTGGACACACAGAGTTTGAAGCAATTTAAGTCATAGGAAGAGGGAAAGACTGATTCTGGGAGAGAGTTCCAGAGCTCAGCTGTTGAGTAGAAGAAAGTTTGAGAGTAACGTTTCACTCTTGGGTTGGAGAGTTGCACAGAGTAGGGGTGGGATTGAGTTGCAAGACGGGTACCACGTGCCCTACGTAAAGGAGGTGGTATGCACTGGGATAGCTCTGAGGAACACTGATTATTATAGTAGCGATAGAATAGCGAGAGAGATGCAACATTGCGGCGGAGAGAGAGAGACTCCAGAGAGTTGGTGAGTGGACGGGAGTTAATGATACGAAAGGCCTTCCTTTAAACTTTGTCTAGGAAAACGGTGTGAGAGGAACCTCCCCACACATGTGAACAATACTCAATACAAGGGCGCACTATGCCCCTGTACAGAGCAAGAAGCTGTGCAGGGGAAAAGAACCCCCTAAGGCGGTTGAGCACACCGAGATTCTGGGAGGCTGCCTTAGCAAGACTGGTAATATGGTCCTTCCAAATGAGAGCAGAAAAAAAAGAGACACCAAGAATATTGAGAGAAGATGAAGGGTTGATTTTTGTATTGTTGAAGAATAAGGGATAGTCCGCTGGGAGATCCTGACGGGTAGATAGATGGAGAAATTGGGTTTTGGAAGCATTAAAGTTAACAAGGTTTTCTCTGCCCCAATTGGAAATAGTATTTAGATCAGAATTTAAGAGTTCTATGGCTTCATTACGTTTGTCGTTGAGGAATTGCTGGCTGGGGCGTTCTGAAAAACTAATGGAGTAGTGTAAGGTTGAGTCGTCTGCGTATGAATGGATGGGAATTAAGGTACAGTTAAGGAGATCATTTATAAAAATTAGAAAGAGAATAGGAGATAGGACAGAGCTCTGAGGAACACCGGAGTTTATAGGGTGAGGAAGTGAACAATGGCCGTCCATAACCGTGGCTATGGAATGCTATATGGCTATATATATATATATATATATATATATATATATATATATATATATATATATATATATATATATATATATACCTATCTATCTATCTATCGCACTCTCTCTTTCTCTCTCTCCACATACACATTTTCCTGTATATTAGAAGCCTAGTATTATCAAATATAAGAGAATATGAACATTATGCCTGTGATGATCTCTAATTATAGCATTTCATGTATTCAGTATTCTATTTCATTTACAAGCTATAGTCCATTCATTATAAGTAGGCCAAAAACCATTGCCCCTAACTTTTTAACTAAAACAATGTCTAGAGCAAATGGGCTGTAAATATCCACATCTATTGCCTGGCTGACTCTTCTCAGATGGTAGATATATCAACCCGAGTTCTCTAGTCGCTTATGAGTTATAGAGGTTAGTGATCAAGATGTTTGGCCTACCTATAAGAAACAAAACTATATATACGATTTATTGAAAAGCAATTTATATCCAAAAAATAAATCTAGATAGATAGTATTGCATACAGAATAACATAGAGGGTCCATAGAGTGGTCTAGAGACTATCGTATCTGAGTGTACTTTGTGCCAGTGACCCCGACAGTCTGTAATATAGTCCATTCATAAAGGGTAGGCCAATAATCGTGACCTTTATCTTCTGTAACTCAAAAAAACAAATGACCAGCAAATGGCCACTAAATTACCTCACCTGTTCCCTGGCTGACTCTTCCCAAATGGTAGCAGTATTAGCTTGATTACTTTAGTCGTTTATTTATATATTTGTTTTATTTATTTAATATTTTTTTGTTTTAGTTAGTTAAGATAGGTCGGGGTTTCGGCCTAGCTTGAATAAAAAAGGGTATACACAATCATAGTGGGTTATAGAATTGGATTCCCAGGAACCGGGAATCACGGTAATTGCTTTAGGTCACTGGTATCAAACACGAATGCATGCAATACAAGTGAAAGGAGACACGTGATATGGGGCTGTAACCTCACTTGGAAACGCTACTCCTAGGTAACACTAATATATAATCTATGGTCACCAATAATTATATATATATATATATATATATATATATATATATATGTTAGTATAGCCAGGTAATAGATTCTCTTTTAAACAGACGAGGTTAAAGGCAATAGCAGTTTCAGCATTCAGGATTATATTGTTATAGCTTTCAATAGTTCTAACAATTTTCCTCTGGGGTTCAGAGATGAGGTACAACAGGTTAGCAAAATTCATGGTGGATCCAACGTTTCACAAGTAAACATCTTCCATCTTCAGGGAAGGAGAGGTAATGATTAGAATAGGGACAAAGCATCATATTTATACAAAATTCGAGGATCAAGAATAGGGAGGTGGGCGGAGCTACTGGGTGTGTGGTGTCTGTTCATTGGTGGAAGGCAGTCTATTCGCGAGACGGGCACTAAATCTTATCGGTGGCTGGTTGTTGGCTGTGGGTGGCTGTGATTGGTTGGTGTTGTCAGTTGTGTGCTGAGCGCAGAAGCGTACAGGAGGGGGGCACAGGGCGAGAGGAAGGGGGGCAGTATGCCTGTAGCGCTTGCCTGAAGGAAGAATTTGAAGGTCTTGTGTTTGTTTGTTGATGCTGGGGTTGAGTGTTTGGATGTATAGAGCTTCTAAAATAGCTAGTCTTCTGGGGTCTGATTCTTTGTCGAGTATGGTGGTTTGTTTGTCTAGGTCGGCGCGAGTTAGGGCAAGATGGTGGGGGGCTTGATAGTGATCTTTTATAGTGCCAGATTGAAGGTGGAGGGTTAGTCAACGGGAAAGGCGAGTCTGTGTCATTCCAACATAGGCT
Source organism: Paralithodes platypus (assembly GCA_032716605.1). Taxonomy (NCBI): domain Eukaryota; kingdom Metazoa; phylum Arthropoda; class Malacostraca; order Decapoda; family Lithodidae; genus Paralithodes; species Paralithodes platypus. Next base: position 17,363,847 of record CM064508.1, read on the forward strand.
AGGGGTCCACAGTCCCCGGAGGTGCAAATATGCTGGTATATCACATGATCGTCTTTCGGTTGGTTTGTGGAAATGGGGCGGTTACGGAGGACATGGTTGGAGGTCTTAGGAGATTTGTAGTAAATAATGAGTTTTATTTTATTGTCAGGGTTGGTGGGGAGGACGTTTTTGTGAATTATTTCTTTCATAATGGATTCGTCTGTTGTGTGGTCGGAAGACATGTAGTTTCTGTAGAAAAATGTAATGTTATTGGCCGGGTTGGTGCTAGGGGGGTCTTGTTTGTACCATTTTTCTAGGTGGTGGTTGATGGCATTGGTGACGTCAGTGTTGGAATACCCATTGTTGACTAGGACCTGGGTGAGCCTTTCCAGTTCATTGTGTGTGTCATTCCAGGTGGTGCAATGGGTGAGGGCTCTCCTGACATAGGCGGCGATGGTGGACTGATGGTATCGTTTAGGGCATTCACTTTCCCCATTAAGACATTGGCCATTGTTAGTAGGTTTGGTGTACACTGTAGTTTTGAAGCCGTGGTCATGGAGGGAGACAAGGAGGTCGAGGAAGAGTAGATGTCCATCGGTGGTTTCTTCGTATGTGAAGTTGAGTCCGGAGGCGGCCATGAAGCGCTGCTGGAGGTACCTGAGTTCGCCCAGGTCCTTCACCCACACGAAGATATCATCGATGTACCTGCAGTAGACAGTGGGCCGGTGGGCAGCCAGGAGTTCCTCTTCGATAGTTCCCATGAAGAAATTGGCGAACAGGACCCCCAGGGGGCTTCCCATCGCTACACCGTCGATTTGCTGGTACATATTCCCGCGGGGGCAGAGGAAAGGGGACTCCTTGGTACATAGTTCCAAGAGCGTCTTCAGGGCCTTCTCCGGGATGTCCAGGGGGGGCGTGTTAGGGCAGTGGTAAACTCGACGTAGGATAAAATCTATGGTCTTGTCAACGGGCACGTTGGTAAACAAACTCTCTACGTCGAGGGAGGGGATGATGTGGTCGTTAGCTGGGGGGGCATCTCGTAGAATTTCTAGGAAGTCATAAGCAGAGTTGAGGTTGTATTGCCGGGGAACAAAAGGGGTGAGGAGTTTGTTCAGGGCCTTGGCGGTCTGGTAGGTAGCAGTAGGGATCTGTGATATAATGGGGCGGAGGGGGTTCCCGGGTTTGTGGGTTTTTATAGTACCGTAAGCAAAACCTGGGGTGAATTCGCCGATGAGTTTCTTCAGGTGTACGCCATCGGCTTTGGCGTTGATAGCAGTGATGGTGGTGTTGGCTTTCCTCTTTATTTCGTCAGTAGGGTTGCGAGTGATCCTTTTGAATTTGTTTTTATCACTAAGAAGGTCGTCCATTTTCCGTAGGTATTCTTCTTTTCCGTGTATCACAAGGCAGGAGGCCTTATCAGCTCGTCAGATGATGATGTTGGGGTTCTCTTTAAGTTGTTTAGCGGCTTTGAAGTGGTGTTTATTGAGGAGCTTGCTTTGGTGGGATCCTCTGGTTTTGGCGGCTTCTGCTAGTAGGGTGGGTTGTAGGGCTGGGGTGGTGGTGATCTTGCCGTCTTTCTGGAATCGTAGGATGTCATCCAGTAGGACTTCAATTTCAAGGCATTTTCGGTGGGGTCCCGGCTTGGAAATGTAGTGGCAATTTAAGCCTTTGTTCAGGAGGTCTTCTTGGTCCGGCGTTAGGGTGGTGTTGGTGAGGTTAATATATCCACCATCTTGCCCTAACTCGCGCCGACCTAGACAAACAAACCACCATACTCGACAAAGAATCAGACCCCAGAAGACTAGCTATTTTAGAAGCTCTATACATCCAAACACTCAACCCCAGCATCAACAACCAAACACAAGACTTTCAAATTCTTCCTTCAGGCAAGCGCTACAGGCATACTGCCCCCCTTCCTCTCGCCCTGTGCCCCCCTCCTGTACGCTTCCGCGCTCAGCACACAACTGACAACACCAACCAATCACAGCCACCCACAGCCAACAACCAACCACCGATAAGATTTAGTGCCCGTCTCGCGAATAGACTGCCTTCCACCAATGAACAGCCACCACACACCCAGTAGCTCCGCCCACCTCCCTATTCTTGATCCTCGAATTTTGTATAAATATGATGCTCTGTCCCTATTCTAATCATATTTCCTCTCACCAACTGTTTCAGATGCCACAAAGTCGAGGGCCATCACACCAATCAATGCCCCAAGGAAAAAGAATACGAACTTTGCTCAGAATGTGCTCTGGAAGGTCACACCTGGAAGAATTGCACTGCAACAGTCAAAAAATGTGTAAACTGCCTTCAGGATCATAGGACAAATTCAATGAAGTGCGAAGTCCGGAAGCAAGCAATCAAAAAGAAAAGGAAGGAGAAACAAGAGGCATCAAAAACAGTACATGCCAATAAAACCTACAGTCAAGCAGCCGGTCACCAGAATGCAGCAACATCGGCAACAATGAACCCTCAGACAATACCCAAGTAGACATAAAACCGAACACAGCCAGTACAATGTTAGCATGTATGTTGCATGCCCACTTACATAACATGGCAAGACCCGGATCATATGCAACAGAACTAAACAGCATGCTGAAACAAAATGGATATTCCCAAATGAATTTCCCAAACAACCCACCTTCAAATGACTTGTTCTCAAACATTAGCGGCGAAGAAACCATGAATATCATGAAACAAACCCATAACGACATTCCGACCCAAAATCAAGCTGAAGACACCATCAGCCAAACAGGAGAGACCCCCATGAGCCCCCTTACTTTAGATGAGTCACATGAACAAGAAACCGAAGAAGCAACTCTGAGTGACTCTGACAGCATATCTCAAGAAAACACCGTGACACGCCGAATGGAAACAATGACAGTACAAGAAAAGGAAGCCTTTATAAAAGAGTTACACATCAAAATATACCACAGTGACCAAAACGCGCCAAATAATATGAATAAGAAAAACTCATCAACTGGCACAGCCAACGGCAAGTAAGAGTGAGATTTACAAGAACGAAAAACTACCAGGAAACCCATCAAGTTATTCAAGACATAAAGGATGGACTACTAGACCATCACTTTACTTCTGACCTAATCCGTTATCACCATGTGCAACAATCAGCACTAGAAAATGACATTAAGTCAGGCGCCTATACCCTTGATGATAGTAGTGAATATGAAACAATACATAACGTACCAGTTGCCAGTCCGAATATAAAGAAGTCGGTGCTAAGACACAACAAGGGACAAAACAACAGACCATAGGAGACCCTAACAAGCTAACAATAATACAACATAATGTGTTACACTGGCAGAATAGGAAAATCGAATTAACTAATACATATCTATCAATCAACCCTGATATAATCTTAATTAATAGCCACAGCAATACAAATAACGAAACAATAAAGATAAATGGATACCATACCCACTCAAAGAACTCTTCAAATGAAATTAATGATGGCAGTGCCATTCTTGTAAAAAACACACTTAAATATAAGCTGTATGATGACTTTATTTCTGACACTCTCTGCATCACAATCGAGACCTCCTTAGGACCAGTTAATTTTGCAACCATGTACCTACCCCCTAGACGCCCCTACCTTCCTTTCCCTGATATACATAGACTTGCATACAATAATTTACCTACTTACATTCTAGGTGATCTCAATGCAAAACATACCCTATTGAGAAATAACTCAAATAATGCAGTAGGGGAGGGCCTAGCCCGTTTTATTAACCAAAATAGCCTTGTACACCTAGGCCCCAACTTCCCAACATACCTTTCGCATAACAGAAGTACTACCCCTGACATCATACTAACAAATAACAGAGCCTTTCATAATTCTAGAATTGAATGTGGCCCGATCACAACATCTGACCATCTCCCCATTATATTCACGATCACTGCCGATAAAATCACCATTCCCAGCACCCCCAAATTAAACATGAATAATGTGAACTGGGACAACTTTAGAGAAACGGTAGACTTAGAACTAAATAGATACAACTTTGATCTTAGCGAAGGAGGAGAAGAAGAAATAGACACTGCACTAGACAACTGGTACCACTCAATAACAACTGGCATGGAAAACACAATCCCTACATCTAACACAATCACAATAAACAAATCCATAATAACTCCAGAAATAAGAAGAATACAAAGAGAATACCAGGCTATCATGCAAAACGCTATAATAGGAGGATGGCACAGACACTTATATATCAGATTTAGACTACTGCAACAGCAATTAAGAAATTAATGTAAAATAAATTATGACAGAAATTGGGAGAATCAGCTCGAAGACCTTTCAAATAAGCATAGAGATCCAAAAGCTTTTTGGACAAAAATCAAACAACTTAGCGGTTCTAGCAATGATCCAACTAATTATATACTAAACAAAGACAACAAGAAAGTATATGACAATATAGGTAAAGAAGCCACATTTCGTGAAATATGGGGAGATATATTCAAAATATCTGATGAAGAGAATGAGCAGTTCGATGAAGACAACGAAACCATGGTCAGAAACTTTATCCAAAGAAATCTAAATAGAACACTACCTAATGAAGCCATCAACCTAAATATTTGTAATAATCAGAACGCAACCACAAGGGCAATCGATATCCATGAAATAAAAAATATCATAAAAAATATGAAAAACAAAGCCCCTGGACGGAGCAATATTAATAAAATAATAATCTCCCAAGTTTCTGAGCAAGCAATACTAACACTAATACAAATATTTAATGTCACACTTTCCCTAGGATACTTCCCTGACAAATTTAAAACAGCTGTAATTCACCTAATACCCAAAGAAGGCAAGTCACCATATGACCCAATTAACTACAGACCTATATCGCTACTGGAAGTGCCAGGCAAAATACTTGAAAAATGCATTTATAATAGGCTAAATATACATCTAAACATGAATGACCTTATCCCGGCTAGTCAACATGGTTTCGTCAGCAAAAAAGGCACAAATACAGCCACAGCAATCATATATGAAACTGTTTCCCAAGCAAAGGCCAGGAATAATCAATGTCACGTAATTCTTAGAGATGTAAGTAAAGCCTTCGACAAGGTATGGCATATGGGCCTGAAATATAAACTACTACAACTTAATCTGCCAAGCCATATTGAGTCAATATTGTGTGATTTCCTAGAAGATAGAAAGGCACACATCCGCATTAAAAACCACTTAGGCCCACCAATACAACTACTCAGTGGTGTCCCACAAGGCAGCATATTATCCCCAATATTATACACAATATATACCATGGACCTCCCACTACCTGCTATCGATTGCACTACAATTCAATATGCAGACGACATCACCCAGATAATTACATACCCAGGCAAATCACGAAGACTTATGGCGGAAAAAGTAGGCTTAGAAATCAATAAAATAAACGAATTCGAAAAGAGATGGAAAATAAAAACCAATATGACAAAATTTACCATACTTCCAATTGCTACCTCAAAGGAAGATGACATAATTGTAGGAGATTTATTAGATACACACCAGGAAGGGAAAACACTGGGACTAAAATTGACTAGGGGAGGCATACTAAAACATGTGACAAGTTTAATTAACAAAGGAAAGGCATCCCTAGGAAAACTTTACAGATTTGGTGACCTCTCAGAAAAAATAAAAACTCACCTAGTAAAAGCTCTAGTACTTCCTGTCTTGGAATATCCAGCTGCACCATTATCCACCCTAAGCAAAACACAAACACTGAGGCTGCAACGGATACAAAATAAAGCGCTCAGATATGCACTTAATGAAAGATATCCATACAACAGAAACACCAGACAGTTGCACGAAATAGCTAAGACAGAGGCTATGAATGTCAAACTATTTAGAAGAACAAAAAATATATGGTCTACGTTAGAAAGATTAAATGACCCAAATTATGCAACCATAGTAGAGAACAGACCAATTAGGAAACACTCATGGTTTCCCCCTTCAATAATAACCAACTTAAATCAAGAACCAAACCCAATATATGTATGAACACTGAAAGCCGCTAACAAACTAGCAAAATAAGTACAATTCAGTAAAGTTGAATGCTTAAGTATGCAAAACGAATGATGAATGAATGAAGAAAAAAATAAAATAAAATAAAAAATCCCTTGTAATTATGAATATTATTAGATGTCTCTGTATATGTTATCATGAATTTGTTAAGTATGTACTGTCTCCAACAAAAATATTATACTCTAAATACTAATGAATGATAGACTGAACAAATGAAAAATAAAAAAAAAAAAAAAAAAAAAAAAAAAAAAAATGTCCCTTTTAATATGTCGATGTGTATGAACATTGTCGTGTCCCTGTATATACTAGCATGACCTCTGTTAAATATGTACTGTCTCCAACAAAAATATCATACTCTAAAGTAATAATGAGTGATAGCATGAGTGAAGCCACAATGAATGAATGGGAAAGTGGAAAGAATGAAAGAGTGAATGTAATAATTAACAAACAACAAATATTCATAAACAAAAATCGAATGAATGAGTGAAATATTAAATATGTAATAATTAACAAACAACAAATATTCATAAACAAAAATCCATAAAGCAATAAAAATGTCCCTTGTACACTGTATATATTTAAGTTCTGTACCGTCTCTGACAAAAATAATAAGTTATAATCTAAGGTGAATGAATGATTAAAATAAATGGATGAAATCAGAATGAATGAAAGCAATAATTATGATGTAAGACATGAGAAAAATTGAGTTAGCTAAGCTAAAAACACCCACTTGTCGAGAATTCTCCAATCAGAGCCAGGGTCGCAAAAAATGACTGACGCATGAATACTCGCTCGTCATTGGTCGGTGAGATGGAGAGAGAGAGAGCCTTGCGGGATAAGTTCCGGGGGGCTCTCTCTCTCTCACTCTCACTCTCTATGACAAATCATGCTAATTACAATGAATTCGTCCCTGTAATAAAAAAAAAAAAAAAAAAAAAAAAAAAATGTAAATCAATAAAAGAAAATAAATTTTTTTTTTTTTTTTTTTAGTTTTTAAGACAACTTATCAAAACACAAAAGAGTAATAACAACACAAAATAAATAATTATAACACCGGAACGATGCTACAATGCATATGAAAACAAACAAATGCAAAATTAAAAACAAAGTGCAAACATGGAGGCAGGAAATAAAAAAAGGGAACATAAACATGAAGCTGGTGGTATGTTCTGCTCACGGAATATATATGAAATATAATTTAAGTCTTAACCAAGAATAGCAAAGTGGACGGCCCACTATCTTTTAATCTCCAACTTTACTTCATATTTCTAATCTTATTCTTCTTTATCCACTGATAAACTCTATTTTCATCCCCCCTATTCTATCCCCCCCTATGCACTATGCACTTCTAATCATTACCTCTCCTTCCCTGAAGATGCAAGATGTTTACTTGTGAAACGTTGGATCCACCATGAATTTTGCTAACCTGTTGTACCTCATCTCTGAACCCCAGAGGAAAATTGTTAGAACTATTGAAAGCTATAACAATAAAATCCTGAATGCTGAAACTGCTATTGCCTTTAACCTCGTCTGTTAAAAGAGAATATATATATATATATATATATATGGTGTATTAAACATTTGTTTTACAGATTATGATGAACACAATGTATAATGGAAATTTAACATATATTGTAGTATCACATTTTCCCAGACATGTGTTATTATTGAGATATATGCTTATTTAGAAATGTAGCAAAACAGCGTTACGAGTAAAGCACTAAATATATGATACATGATAAATATGTTTACTTTGGATTTAACTTAAGGGAAAGTATAGGTTTACCTATTCACACGTTAATAATTACGATATCAAAGTTGTCTTATAATATGGTGATGATATTATGTGGTTAGCAGAAAAAATGCTAATTACAAGAAACAGATTAGCGACAAAAATATGTAAATTTTTTAACTCTGTGCATGGGGTATAATGCTGATGCCCAATTCTGGGTTGGATATTCGAACGCAGCAGAAGGTAATTCAATCTATTATGAAGCATAGTTCTTGATTCATAGATTCATTGGGAACCGATCGTTCCTATGTGAATGAAATTCACGGAAATGTTTTATGCCATGGTATAAAGAATCAATGATTTAAAATGTTGGGTATAATTGATATCTCAAAACTATATTACATCAGTTGGTGGGAATGAAAACAAATTCAATTAAGCTCCTATTATTATATTGTAATGACCATGTACAGTAGTGGTAATTATTTCTGATCGATTTTGAAGTCTCGAACTGATTAAACAAATCTATAAAATGCAAATACCCAGTACAAATTAGTAAAGAGATTCAATTCAACAGGAGACGGCTTCGAATAAGTTTGTATATGAATTAATGTTCACGACTGCACAATAATATAAATAACATTAGGCAATAACTTTGTAATGCCCACATTGCTTAGTTTTATTTATCTTTCAACATTGCTTTTATTTAGTTATATATGACAGTTATATCTGCAGACCACTTGAGGATCGTAATTTGTTTCATCCAAGAATCCTTTGGTCTGTCTTATGTTGAAAGAAAAATACAACAATGTTTGACATTAACAGAAAATAATATGAGTTGTATAAACGGTTTACAAAGGGTACATTACTTACAATATTTCACCCCGAAAACTAATTATGTTTATAGTTCAACATGCCTGGGTATAAACTAGGAGATTAGGGGGGTGGGGGGGGCATGAAGTTGATGATCAATGCCAGTGTTCGGATTATAGGATTATAGCACCTGCTTGGACAGCACTGAATATTTAACTTTATGTCCTTTAAATCATTAATGATTAACTATTTTTTTCATTTTGTTATAGAATAAAGTTAATTTGTTTTTTTAATTGATACTTAGCAGTTTAAGTTTGTAAGCATTTGTTTAATACACCCTATATATATATATATATATATATATATATATATATATATATATATATATATATATTCAATATCAAGTTGTTAATCATGCCTCACTGCAAATTCCAGCAAGTTACACCAACATTGTGCTCAAATAATCAATAAATATCTAAGAACCATAAATTCAAACTATCGAAACTCAACCAATCAGTATACTGAGTGGTCCACCCTGTATCTGAGAGAGAGAGAGAGAGATGTATACAGAGTGGTGTGGCTGGTAAAACCCACAGACCCTTTATTATAACACTAGAGATCCTATAGTAACTGAGATCGGTGAACCTCCTCCACCATATTGGTACCACTGGTCATATTTGCTTCTATTTACACTCATATATCTCCAAACCCATAATAAACATTCAATAATACTGATGCAGTATTTATGTCACGTCACATTCTACACCACCACACAATCACCTGAATTTATTGCAACTGAAAATCAATACAGCTTGCTGCACTAACAAATAAGTCTTCATATCAAAATCGTACATTCTTGAATACAAATCATGACATTAGGTTTCGAAGCTATCCCGAACTGAACCGAATCTTCTCATTAATTCGTTAACCAAATTTACATTTTGGAGGTTCGGTTTGCTGTTTATCGGTTGAAATTGAGCCTGGATACATGTCTTAGAGTGTTCAGTTCCCTGCACACGCTCCAGTCCTCTCTCAGCTATTATATATCAAAGTTAACATAATATTATTGAACTATGAAAGTCCTTTCTATGCAGTAGTTAATTCACCTTCTTATGCAAGTGTTAACTAAGATACCACACTCTCAATTAATTTATACTTTGTTGTATATCTGCATGAAGGAGACAAACGGCAGGTTGCCTGTAACAAGTGTCTCCCTCAAAGCCAAAAGAGTGACATAGCCAAATTCAAGGGGTGTTGGAGTCAAAATGCCTGGACACACGAAGTTTGAAGCAGTTTAAGTCATAAGATGAAGGAAAGATTGATTGAGGGAGAGAGTTCCAGAGTTCACTTATTGAGTAGAATAAAGACTGAGCAAATTTTCCAAATCTTATGTTTACTTCCATAAATACAATTTAAGAAAGGCACGGGACTTCTTCAGGGAACTGTACACGACTGCATCTATTAATAGGTAAGTAATGAAATAGATGTATATCAAACAATTTCCTAGGCTATCACATAAAGTGTTTGTTAATGTGCCTTGGTGGTTGATGGGTTAAGGTTCCTGTTGGCTATCTTTAATGGAATCTAGGGGTGCAAGGAGAGAGAGAGAGAGAAAGATCGACGTTGTGAATAATAATGGTATTATAGTCCCTTCTCCGCCATCTTTAGCCTCATTAGTTTGGCATTTATAAGACCTATCACCACATTTTTGTGTTCAATGTTGAGACATTTCGTGCCATTATGTTGTAAATGTTACCATCTAGGTATCACGTAGCAAGCTAAGACTATACATAACTAGAAGGGCAATCAGTAGAGCGCATACCTTCGTCTACTCTGGTAGAGGTATGTGCTTTACCAATCGCCTTCGCCTCATAAACTGCAAGAGCATCATGGTTGTATGAAAACAAAATTGATCGTCGAAAATTGCCAGCAAAAGCGTTCGTTTTGCATCGGCTTCATACTGACATTTATCTTCCTGTTATATTCTTTGTTGATGATAAGAGTATTATGAAAATTTAAGGGGCTAGGGTTTATTTATTATAATATTTATTTATTTAGTTATTATTGTCTTAGTTTCCTCCCTAGACCTCCATCAAGCATAATAAGTTTTCCTCAAGATCCCTCTTCGAGATATATTTGTAATTTGTACAATGTCCCTACCGAAGGTCGGTTCCTCAAAAATTACAGGCTCGCTATCACACACCAGGACAAAATCGACACCTACAGTAAATGGCACGACAGGTTCTGATAATGATAATGACATGAGACGAAAGATCTTAAAATAGACAAACTAATGGGCCGAACTTCTTAAAATCCCAAAACTAGTGGGGCTAAGCATGAGGGAGAAAATGGGTCCAAAAAAAGCAACTACCTCCCCCCTTAAATGACATGTTCGAAGAGTTACACAACCATTTACATACCGTAGAGATGAAAACAATATAACTTTAAGAAAATTTCTTATGGTATACAGTATATAGAATATATATATAGGGCCTATATATATATATATATATATATATATATTATATATATATATATATATATACTGTATATATACATACATACATACATGTATGTGTACATATATTATAGGTTTGAGTCCCGGAGGGAAGAATGAAAACCTAATATTTAGTAGTGGCCCCGAAATCATTGACGATATGCCTATTAGTATAATAGTCCACTTTCAAGCGCCCGCCGTCCGCCAGTTTGAAACTAACGCGCGGGGAGAAAGAGTCCTAACATCATAAGTCCAACGCTAATTCTCTTATGGAATCGTCTTATGATTGGGTACTCACTACGAAAAAACTTTATAAAAAATAAAAAATTAAAATTAGCTTATTTCTTGTTATATACAGTAAATGCTTTCCATCTCGGTGGATTTCTTGCGTGGATTCTATCCCTGACGCTGCTCTTAGAGACGCCATTCCTTCTTCCATGATATATTAAGACTAAAACTCAAGACATCAAACGAATGGGAGGGGGATGGAAGGGAGGGCCCTACATCGTCAATGATTGCGGGGCCACTACTAAATATTAGGTTTTCATTCTTCCCTCCGGAACTCAAACCTATAATTTATTAGTGGCCCCTCCATCATTGACGATATGCCTGTTATCTCAAGACTGGAGGGGGACATTCGTGACAATATCATATAGCACATGGACTAACTAGACCCGCTGCCGTAACGCTACACAGGTTAGTTTTGGCTTATCCAGAGCTACAGGCAGGTACCGCATCAGGAAGGTGTTATTAGAAGCCCACAACTTAGTGTCAGCTATGTCGTCAATTGAATAATTTTGCAAGAATCTAAGAGAGACGGCCCACTTTCTTATGTCGTGGGCTCTGCCCACCACACCGGGATTACTTTCCTTAATGACGTCAACGAGTAAAGGGGCTAATTTCCTTCTCGTGACGCGAGTACCTGTACTGTTGACCCATAAGAAGCCTGGTTATTAAGGTTGTGCTACCCTCATAAACTTAAGTAAAGCCTGCACTGGGCACAAAATGTGATGCGTATGTCCGCGTTTGAGTGCCGGGACTGTAAATTCTGAGAACACATGATCACAATGTTCATTCTTAGCTATGAATGTGGGAGACGGAGCGATTTGTAAGTGTTCATTCAGTCTACCAAACCTGAGGCAATTAGGTTCGTTGCTCATCGCCGCCAGCTCTGATACCCTGTTTCTTGTCGCTAAAGCCATAAGGAACACAGCCTTCTTTAAGGGGAGATATCCACTTGAGGGATTTTTTTCTTGATCCCTTTCTCCCTCATGTTTAGCCCCATTGCTTTTGATATTATAAAATGTTTGCCCCATTAGTTTAGCGATTTTAAGATCTTTCACCCCATATTAACACCTTTCGTGCCATTTAGGTGTCAAATTTATCCTGGCGAGCGATAGCGAGCCTGTAATTTAAGAGGAACCGGCCTTCGGCTGGGACATTTTTCTACCGAAAAATGTACAAATTTATCTTGAAAGGGACTCAACGGGGTGTAATTTTAAGGTTGATGGAGGTCTAGTGAACAAACTAAATACCTCCCCATAATGAGTCAAAGTCCGGTGCATGATTATATTTGTGCGAATGAAGCAAGGATAAAGCTTTGTCCAGCGACTAGGTAGGCATGAGCTGACGTAGTGGTGGGCGCAGTTTGAAACATGCCCTCATGAACCCTTTTTCCTCTGCCTGCGGTATGGATAGACCAGTAAGGTCGTATAAGGGGTTTCTAATGGCAGACAACTGATTTTTGAGTGTAACTACCGAGAAGCGCTTTTGTTCAAACAAAATTAGTCTAAGTACTTAAACACCAAAGCTACTGATGATTCTGTTTGCGCTGTTTCTACAATCCAGGTTGTGAACGTTTTCCAATGTGATTGGTATTGTCTCCTGGTTGACATAGTGTACTGATTAAGAAATGTATTTGTAACACTCTCCCAGTACTGAGTTAGCCATTTGGCATTTTGAATGTCCAGAAGGCAAAAGTCAGTGAGGTCTCTAGGTTGCCAATTGTCTCCAAGTGGAAGTACGAGACTGGGAGTGACACCGGGTTCTCGCACCACGTTTTCAATTGGTGGTACCACACCTGAGCCGGCCAAAGTGGCGCAATCATCGAGACTACGCCCCGGTAACCCCGTAGTTTGTGAACTACTTGACACATGAGTGAAGCGTCTGGAGGTGGAAAAGGATAGATAGAATTCCATCTGTTCCAGTCCTCCAACAATGCGTTTGGACCCCCCGCCGAAGTCATTTCCCGGCGTGTTAGGAAGAGAGGGAGCCTGTGGTTTCCCTCGGATGCAAATAGATCCACTTGTGGATGGTATGGCTCTGCAATCATCTTGTTTAAGATGTTTTGCTTGAGTGCCCATTCTACTGTGGTGCTCTGTCTCCTGGACAGAGCGTCTGCCCAGACGTTCGCCACGCCCGGGAGATAAGATGCATGCAGATGGATGCTCAGCTTTTCGGCCAGAGCAAAAATCTGTTCCGACAATTCTAGTAACTTCCAAGACCACGTTGACCCTTGCTTTTGAATGCAGTGTACCGCATTCAAATTGTCCATTCGGCATGCGATTGAATTCCCCTGTAACGAAGAGCCGTGAGCTTGAAAGAAAAATAAAGGGACTAGAAGCTCTTGTTTGTTGATATGAAAGTTCTCGTCTTGGGACCACCGACCTTGGCCCTGATGGCCTAGGTTTGACTGATATCCCCAGCCTATTGTCCCTGAGGCATCTGTGTCTATCCATACTGTAGGTTGGGGAGAAACCCACGTCATTATTGAGTGCAATGTTTCCTTCCTTGCCCAGACCGACAGGAAGTTATGAATTAATGGAGGAATGGTCCATAATTTTCCCTCTGGCAAGAGTGGGAAAAATGTGTTGCCTTTGTTACGTCCTGGGATATATAAACACTGGGCTCTTTCTATTGGACTAGGTATGCGGCAACAAGCAACAACGGAAAACGCTAGATCCAACCCTTATCTATAAACCCAGGCAACAAACCACCCTAAACCGTCAAGAGTCCTGCCTGGACAACGAGGTATCCTATGACTCGGTTACAGGGTGCACGCACTATAGACTGCTGATAGTCAAGCAGTCTATATAAAAGATCACACAATTAAGTTGACTTAAAGCTTCAAGGAAAAGATAGATAACAGAATTAAATTGCAGAAACAATTTAATAACAAACTAGAAGAAAGTACATTTAACGTTACGTTAATTAATACAACTAATCACCCCTGCGTGAAAGAAGGTGAAAGCAAACAGTCCTCAAAACATTGTACAGGTAGACACGATGCAGGTTTCTAAACTGCATGCGGCTACTGTAGGATCTGATGCTTAACAAAGAAAGTACGTTACGGATTTAGAGAACTCTTAACTCATAAGCAGGAATAAATACTAGTGATAGGACATACAGTGTATAATGGCATAGGTATAATTAAATAAAGGCAGCAACTCGCAACATAACCACATACAGGTGTGCTTCTCACTCTTAGTCAGGCAAGCCTGCTCGGACAGAGTCTCTAAGCCACACCCTGACTCACAATGCTCACAAAAACGGTAAACTGTGGCACAATAACAAGCATACAGAGATGATAAACCCCTAGCTGTTTAATCTGCCAGTTGGCAGAGGTCTAGCCGGAAGGATATAGGCTTCGGATACCCGGGCTGAGCCACCTGCTCTAGCCTAGGGACGTTCCCAAGTCTGTGCGCCAAATTACTCTAATTGAAAGGGTGCTCTCTTGAGAGACTCAGATCGCAAGTATCTGACTCTCTCCTGGCGACCCTAAAACAAAAGCAAGACGTGCTAGCGCAGTGCTGAGTGGACTAGGCAAGGGCCCTCACACAACACAACACTAGACACACAGGGACACAGACAAGAAAATGCCCCCAGACTCCCACGGGTATCCTAGTAAAGTCGTGCGGGTCCACAGGACTCGCACCAGCAGACATTACTTAAAGGATCGCAAAAAGCCTCCCCTCCGGTCTAGCCCCTGCTAACCTGACACAAGAACACACTAGCAAGCATGAAACCACCAAATATGAGACAACAAAAAAGCTTCCTAGGTCTCATTAACAATTACGTCTCTGCATAAGGCCCAAAATCCTATCTAGTTATCTGAGAGCTTGTCGTTAATACAATAATAAATATAAGGTCTATCAAGGGGATGGGATAATTAAATAGATTTGGTGAAGTAGTGGAAGGAAGGTATACAAAGTAAGAGAGAAAGTTTCTAAGTGGGGTTGAGAGGGATAGATATCAAGGGGGTCCGAAGGGTACGACAGTGAGGTGAGCTCTGAGTCTTGAATCTGTCTGGACCCCACCCTAGGCATGCAAAATACATCCCAGGCTTGGCAACACTCAACACAGTTGCCGGGTCAAAATCCTCTACCCCGTGCGTGAGTCGAAACTAAGCCTAACGTTGCAATCAAATGCATATGGCAACGCTTCAGGCTCGTCCCAAGCAGGCAAGCGAAGCAACGTCCCAAGCCGGTCTCTCTCTCCCGCTCGTCTCCTCCCGCCCTCACTAGACTTACATCTTATATATTATAATGAAATAATCAACTATCGAGAATAAAATATACTAAGATGCGTTGGGTAAGAATAAGGGCAGCTTCAAGCTGTGGAACAACATAAGAATATCCCAGACATTAGTTACGTTGTCGTAGGATATATACTAAGGAAAAGCCTGCCGACCGGCTGCCACCAGCCGGTTTCTAAACGGCTGGGCAGCCGACGCGCGCGCATGCCCGCACGTGGCTACTATGCAGAAGCGTCACATCTCCCCCAAGATATAAGACCCTTGACTAAGTTCTTCATATCTAACAGAAAGCTTCTTATAGTACCACACACTGTTGCGACACAAGGCACTGTATATAAAAAAAATAAAGACTGTTGCGCTCCACCGAGCAAGTTCAACTAACTTAGCGACAATAAGCGAAAACATTCAACTTAGATACTGTTACAACATCTTATACAAAATTCTACACGTTATAAAAATTAAAGAGTTTTTATAAGGGTTTTGCTTTTTTAATTTTTTTTCGGCTGAACTACAGTGACAGCCTATTTTCCTCCACACTCAACCCTCAATCCTGTGGCAGTCTAACCAACATCATCCACCCTTGATAGTCAATCCGCTATCACGTTATCAGAACCGGCAATATGGCGTATGTCCAGATTATACTCCTGAAGCATGAGTGACCACCTGGTCAGCCTCATATTCCGGTTATGAAACTGATTCAAGAATTTCAGAGGGTGATGATCGGTAAAAACCACTACGACTGGTAGCAGGAACATATACATCGAAGTGCCTGAGCGCCAGCACTCTCGCCAGGAGTTCTTTTTCAATTACAGAGTAATTCCTTTGTGCACTATTGAATTTTTTACTGTAAAAACTCACTGGATGTTCGAAACCTTCATCATCTGTCTGTAACAAGACAGCCCCAGGCCCTACGCCACTGGCATCAGTCGCCAGCTGAAAAGGTCTGCTGAAGTCCGGGGCCCTGAGTATAGGGTGGGTACATAACAGGTGTTTCACCAAGGAAAACGCCTCTGCACACTCAGGAACCCACCGGAACTTCTAGTCCTTAGATAATAAGTCAGTTAAAGGTGCAAGTACAGTCGAATAGCCTTTAATGAAGCGACGATAATAGCCTATCATACCTAAAAACCGCATGATTTGTTTCTTAGTCATAGGCTGGAGAAACTGATCGATGGCTTTGATCTTTGTCTGTGGAGGGCACACCTGACCCATCCCCACCTCGAACCCCAGGTACAAAACTGTGGCTTTGACAAAATCGCACTTACCCAGGTTTACCACCAAACCTCCTTCATTCAGTTTATTAACACCTTACGAGCGGCCTATGCGGTTTATTTATGTGTACCGCCCAGCGGGGTGTTTTTAGCCAAAATAGGGCTGTTTACGTGATCATTTTCATGCCTAAATAAGACCAGAACGTAAAAACAAGTATCTATCCCTGAAAGGGCATAAACCGTATGACACAATAACGATCGTGTATGATGGATAGTTTTCTTGCAATAACCGTGCAACGCGAGTGCAAAAAGCAGGTCATTCGGTACTTTCGGTACATAATTGAGTAATGTAGCGAGGTGAGAGAGGGGAGGAGGGAGCTGAGATTTGTGTCAGTAGGTTCGCCGCGGTGGTCTGGATCAGTCATACGCGCGCTAGTCTCCTGCCACCACTTGTCTCTCTCTCTCAGCACATTACGTGCTGAAATTGCCACTCGAGTTATGTCGAGCGCCGCCACATAGTCCAGCTTTTTAACTCGCCTTAAGTGTGTGAGCCGCTTTTTAAGGGTTAAAAAGCTGTCCGATGTGAGCACGTGACTGTTAAATCATCAGCGTCGTATATTATGACATCATCTAGGTACACCGTACATTTGGGAATGTCGCTACAATGTCGTTCATTAATTTCTGAAACGTTTGCAGGGGCATTTTTCAGCCCGTTATGGCATAACATGGCAACGATATGTGGAACCGTCCACACACAAACCCACACACCTCTCTCGCGCTCGCTCAGACAAGGGTGCTTGCCAATAACCCTTAACAAGGTCTATCTTAGTGAGGAACTTGGCTTATCCTATCTTAACCACACTGTCGTCCACGAGAGGAAGAGGGTAGGCATTTGTGGGGTTAAACCATTCACCTGCGGAAATCTATACAAAACCGGCATCTTGCTATCTGGTTTGGGCTGCAGTGTGACTTGGGAAGTCCACCTTACTGAACCTCAGAAATCAGCCCCACGTTTCAGCATATAATCCAGCTCTTCCCTAAGTGCTGTAATTTAATAGGGGGAACACGGTATTGGCACTGATTTAAAGGGCGGGTGGTCCCCAACATCGACATCGTGCAACGCTTGAGTGAGGCCAGGATGCTCCGCGAAAACAGCTGGGTTTGAATCAAACGTGCTGCACAGCTACACGCTGTTGCTCAGGCAGGTGCAATATTCAACTCGTGAGCCACTTATCTAGAATTCCCCGCCCACTGATCCGCGGAAACATGACAATCCCATTATCCTCCCCCGCAGCTTGACTGTCCCTTCCTCCTTCTCCACCACGATCGCTGCAGATCAACACTGGGACAGTGAGAGGCTCGGAGGGGCGCCTCCACATACTCTTTCATCAGATTTACATGGCAAAGTTGGTTCTTTTTCTTACGATGCAGGAGTAGCTACTAAATAGTCGAGATCAGAAACCTTCCTTACAACCCGATACGGACCAGAATACTTGCAGACAAGGGGTGTCCCACAGAGGCAGTAGTAGTACCTCCTGATCTACTTCAAACTCCTCAGCTTCACCTTCTGGTCGTATCTGTCCTTCCTGAGCTTGTGAACTCTTAAGGTTCCGACCTGCTACTCCAGGCTCTTTAGCATTTCTCTCACGACTTTCAACATAGATACGAAGCATCGCTTTGTGACTCCTCCCAGATCTCCTTGACTATGTGGAGGGCCCCCTGACCCTGTGTCCAAAAACCAACTCATTCGGGCTAAATCCCAAGCTCTCCCCAGGTACTTCTCTCGCAGCAAATAAAACGTATGGGAGACCTAGATCCCAGTCATTCCCATTGTCCATGCAATAACACAGCAACATACTCTTGAGAGTCGAGTGCCACCTTTCCAAAACTCCCTGACTCTCGGGATGGTAGGCAGAGGACACCACAGACACTATTCCATGTTGCTGCATGGTCTGCTTAAACAGAGCAGAAGTAAAATTGGATCCCTGATCAGACTGGATCTCCTGAGGGTAGCCATAACGAGAGAAATAGACAAGTAGGTTTTTGACAACAGTCTTAGCCATCCCGTTGCGCATGGGGTAAGCATCTGGATCCCGTGTTGCTTCATCCATTACAGTTAGTAAAATGTATTGCCGGCACTAGTGGGGGGCAATGGGCCAACCATATCGATAACTACTTTGCTGAAGGGCGGCCCAATGACAGGGATGGGTTGTAACGGGCTCTCGAATGACCTGATTGGGTTTCCCACCACTTGACAAGTGTTACCTGTGACACCCATGACACGACACTCGCCTTTAACCCAGGCCACCAGAAAAGCTTGCTCAGAGCTGCCTCCGTCTTAACGTTGCCCCCAGGTGCCCTGCCAAAGTCACATCATGAACTAATCTCAATAAGCTCTCACGGCACACCCTCGTACTACTAACTGGTCCACTAATCCTGACCCGCCATCCCACTTTTTCTTGGGATCCTGATGTCTCCAATACAGATCCCCTCGGACAAGAAAAATCACCATGCTGCGCATCCCCATCGCTCTCCAGTTCCGACAGCACCATTACCACAGACGCACGCCTGACTTCAGGCCATTCTTCCTGCCTGCAAGCAACATATATCAGCAGGTGCGATGATTATCCAAGTTCATCTTAAATAATTTATTTCCACCTCCAATTGTCCCGCTGCGCCTCCTTTCCTCATGCTGCGCATAACGATTGCCTGTCGCAGAGTCGCTCTCCTGCCCTGCACACTGCACTAGCGGTGACAGGCCCCGGGGCCTCTCCAGACTCTAATCATAGGTTGCCAATAATGAGTCACCAAAGAATCACTGGCCGCTCAAAACTGCTGTGGTCTCCAATTGACCAACACTGTTTCGCACTTCCCGTTTTTCCTTGTGACCTTTCCTCCGCGGTTTTTGATAGACTGAGGTGTGGCTTGCAGGCTCCGGATGTCTGAGAACCGGCAGTCACAACACACGCCATGGTTTGTAACGCTACACTTCTCCTACCCACTCCTGTTCCTCTTACCTACTAACGTCGGCCGCCCTTCTCGGCAACGACCAAGGGTAGAAACCTTAGAAGCAGGCAACCGCCAAAGTCGTTGCCTGAGAGAGGAGGGTCGATGCCCCAAACCAGGCAAGTTCTCTACAATTCCTACATCCCATCTCCTTCCGCACACAACCACCCACCTCTAGCTCCATCCGCACCAGCGGGGGGTAGGACGTTCGTATGCATTGATCCCCTGACTAACTACCACCACCCGAGCAAGTTAATCGGTCTAACCAGTAAAAGTTCTTTAACAAGGTCTGAGAAGCCCCCGTATCACGCAATAGCTTAACATCCTCGCCTTTCGGCCAGCCCAACCTTCACAAAACCATAGCCCTCTATGTGACCCCCCCAAAGAACTTCCGCGGACGAGGGTTTCGAGCCTTACCCGGACTCTTGAACACAGGCGTGTGTCCCAACCTCTGACTTGAACTACCCTTGGCAAACTCAGAAAGATATATGGCGACACCCCTATGCTGCGGGCCAATGACACAACCTTGTTTTGGTGGCTTGTTCGTGACAAGCATTTGCAAAGGTGACCCTCCTTTGTGACACTGCAAAGTACTCTTTACGCTGTTGGTTTCCCTTGGGGAGTGGGAGGTGTACCATTAGACTTCTTATACGGGACGGTATTTGGTGTTATGTTCATTTTTATTGTCAGTGCTATGATGGTTTTTGGTGTATTTTATGTGTATCAAAATTCTTGGGGAGTAATGCCCCGGGGGGAGGGGTATCGATCCTTTTGCACCCTACTCACTCCTAGCTGCTGCTCCGCGACCCTCGAGATTAATGACAGTCTGCGGTCAGGTCCATTTTCCTGCTGGCCTGCCTTTAGAGTTGCTAGGATTTTTTTTTCCTTTATATTTAATGTCTAAGTGTCCCCCGCCTGTGCACTAAAGAACTGTGCTCCAAGAGAATCAGCTCACTCAACTCCTCAAAAGTAGCTGCCCTCTCAGAACGCAGCCAATGTCGTAAGTGCATCAGACAAGTCCCGGGCGTGTTCTACGGACGGTACTATCCTTGCCCTTAGTAACACACCGAAACGTTGCAAGCGGTAAATTGTTTTCTGGTTGTACATCATAGGCCCGTAGCAACAGACCTTGCCTTTAGCTCATCATAAACTACACAGGACTCTAAAGGTCAGTGCTACCATACGCTTTTAGCCCCTTTCCTAGGAGTCTTGGATGAAACTATGCTGCCCACTTTTCCTGATGCCACTGTTGTTGTGTTCCCTGACACTTCCTTCTCAATCGCATGAAATAACACAGCCACACAGCTAATTCATCGACACACAGGAACTAGTTTTAAGCAGGTGCGACAATGATTGGTCCCGTCATGTCTGTTACCTCCCCCAATATTTCGTCCCCTGGTTACCCGATGCGTATCCACCCTCGACGAGATCTCCAGCTCCCGTGTCCAGCCCGATTACCTAGTAGACTCTGCCTGCAGTTCAGGCCTTTTCGTATAGCAACCCTCTAGCCTCAGCCTAGAGCTCTAGCCAATTCAACCTGCAGCGCCTGCACACTAACCTGTCTTACTCGTGGCGGCCTCAACCATGAACTCTAACCTGTTCTTTCGGCGGCCTCAACCTTGGCCATCTCAAGCCGAAACAACAAATCTGGACGTCAACCCTTGAGGAGAGGTAAGGTGCATATTAATGGGGAGGGTCCCTGTGATTGCATCTCCACGCTGCGCCCATTGGACCATCAACGTTGGGGGTATGTACTAAATTCAGGCACCCTGACGTTTGAAGTATGGTGGTAGAGTGAAGGAGGGGCTGGGGACCGTGGGCCCGGCCCAAGTTCGCCTCTCCACCTCCAGGTCTCGATCCCTTCCTAAAAACCCAATATCAAAGTTACCTCCGCTGATCTTCTCCTCATGCTCCACATTTAAACCCCTGGTGACCCTAGAAGATCTGCCTACAACACTTTGGCCATACTTATTCAGCTTCAACCACCCTGGCAGCGGTAAGGGGCACCTCTAAAAATCTTCTAGCACGCTCCTCGCTATCGGACTAACCACTGTCCACAGGTCTTTCCTCCCTCCGAGTCCGTATCGTGACCTGACCCATCACTGTGTTTCTGATGTATTAGACATGTGCTTTGTGTACTGCGTAATTATCCCAAAGGGGTTATAGAATGTGCCTTATCTCCCCTATGCAAGTATGTATATACTAATGTTTATTTAAAGTCTTTAATGTGTTATATTGGTTGCTCCAAAAAAAAAAAAAATCTATGTCCACTGGTATTCCTCGATTCATAAGGATCTCAAACCAAATGACCACTATATTCTCTGTTCAGTAAATCCTATGCAAGGTTGCCATTGTGTACGTCCTGGGGATATATAAACACTGGGCTCTTTCTATTGGACTAGCTAAATGCGGCAACAAGCAACAACGGAAAACGCTAGCATCCAACCCTTATCTATAAACCCTCTTAAGGACAACGAAACCACGTCTTCCGCCACCTCCGCTCCCGTCCCCTCGCGAGGACAACGAGTCCACTTACCTAGGC
The DNA here is from genome assembly GCA_032716605.1 of Paralithodes platypus. Lineage (NCBI taxonomy): Eukaryota > Metazoa > Arthropoda > Malacostraca > Decapoda > Lithodidae > Paralithodes > Paralithodes platypus. Next base: position 17,386,210 of record CM064508.1, read on the forward strand.
TGAGATGCGACACCATTCCAGCCTCTCCTTAGCTATCAGAAGTAGACTGGTGGCCTCCGTCTTGTCGTTCGCCTGCCCGGGATGTAACACAGCACCCACTACCCATTGCTAACACTCATAGAAACCTGCATCTCAACAGCAACCACTTATGCCACAACACAACCAACACTCATGAGAGTCTGGGGAAGCCCGATCGTTGGCCGGGAATGCCTTCCTCAGGACTCGGGTCTGTTCGGCAGGCAGCTAGGGACAACACAACAACCACAACAACAAAACCACCCGTTCCTAGCTGTCCCTATGCCCTCGCGTGGACATCAGTCTCCCTGACCAGGCTAGATGCGCTCTACAGGCGTTCTCGTTTTTCTTTTTTTCTCCCATTCCTTTCGTACTCTTGATCTCATCAGAAGAGACTGGATGGCTCCGTTGTCGCCGCCTCCCGGGATGTAACACATTCACCATCCATGTCAAACACATCAAGAGGACTGCATGTTCACACAACCACTTATGCCACAACACAACCACACCAATGAGAGCTCTGTGGAAAAGCCCGATCTGGCCATGGCCTTCCTCAGGGGACTCGGCTGTTCGGCCAGTCGCTTAGGACACACCACAACCCACACCAAACCACCCTAAACCGTCAAGAGTCCTGCCTGGACAACTAGGAGGTATCCTATGACTCGGTTACAGGCTTGGCACGCACTATAGACTGCTGATAGTCAGCCAGGCTATTATAAAAATCACACACTCACACAATTTAAGTTGACTTAAGGCTTCAAGGAAAAGATAGATAACGGAATTAAATTGGCAGAAACATTTAATAACAAAATAGAACTAGAAGTACATTTAACGTTACAATTTAACGTTACGTTCAATAACAACATAATCACCACACCCCTGCGTTAAAGAAGAGGTGAAGCAAAGCAGTCCTCAAAACATCGGTACAGGTCAGACACTGCTGATCGTCAGGGTTAGAAACGCTCTGTTTCTTAACACTTGCATCCTGTCTACATGTAGATACTGTAGGATCTGATGCTTAACAAAGAAGAAAGTACTACGTTACCTGATTTGAGAGAACTCTTAGACTCAATAAGCTGACAGTAAATCGTACAGTGTGCTTAATAGGTTGTGACGGACCAGGTAACTCAAATAATCTGCACTGTGGCTAGTCAATCAGATATTAAATATAAGGTCAGCTTCTAACCGTCGCAACATCACCACAGTACAAGTGTTGTCGCTTCTCACTTTCTCTAGTCAGCCTCAAGCCTGCTCGGACAGAGTCTCTAAGCCACAACCCTTACTCACACATGCTCAACAAAAACGGTAAAACTGTGGCACAACTAACAAGCATACAGAGCGATTGATGAAAACCTCCCTAGCTGTTACTTCTGTTCCATGTGGCAGAGGTCTTGGCCGGAAGGATATAGTCCCCCCGGGGGCCCCCCCCCCCCCCCCCCCCCCCCCCCCCCCCTTCGGTATACCCTGGCTGAGCCACCTGCTCTAAGCCTAGGGACGTTCCCAAGTCCTGTGCGCCAAATTTACTCTACTTGCAAAAGGGTGCATCTCTTGAAAGACTCAGATCGCAAGTATCTGAACTCTCTCCTGGCGACCCTAAAACAGAAGCAAGAACGTGCTAGCGCAGTGCTGAGTGGACTAGGCAAGGGCCCTCAACACAACCACGACACTATACACACAGGGACAACAGACAAGAACATGCCCCCAGACTCCCACCTGTAAAGTTCCTAGTAAAGTCGTGCGGGTCCACAGGACTCGCACCAGCAGACTTTACTTAAAGGAATCGCAAAAAGCCTCCCCTCCGGTCTAAGCCCCTGCCTAACCTGACACAAGAACACACTAGCAAGCATGACATCCCCCAAATATGAGGCACAAAAAAGCTTCCTAGGTCTCATTAAACAATTACGGTTCTCTGCATAAGGCCCAAATCCTATCTAGTTATCTGAGAGCTCGTCGTTAATACAATAATAGATATAAGGTCTATCAAGGGGATGGGAATAATTAAATAGATTGGTGAAGTATTGGAAGGAAGGTATACAAAGTAAGATAGAAAGTTTCTATTGGGGTTTGAGAGGGATTAGATATCAAGGGGCGTCCGAAGGGTAACCGACAGTGAGGTGAGCTGCTGAGTCTTGAATCTGTCCTGGACCCCCACATAGGCATGGCAAAATACATCCCAGGCTTGGCAACACTCAACACAGTTGCCGGGTCAAAAATCCTCTACCCCGTGCGTGAGTCCGAAACTATCCCTAAACCCCGTTTTTGTAATCAAATGCATATGGCAACGCTTCAGGCTCGTCCCAAGCTGGCAAGACGAAGCAACGTCCCAAGCCGGTCTCTCTCTCCCGCTCGTCTCCTCCCAGCCCTCCCTAGACTTACATCTTAATATATTTATAATGGAAAATAAATCAACTATCGAGAATAAA
>CM064508.1:17388747-17408747 GCA_032716605.1 Paralithodes platypus
TGCCAAGGGCGACGGCCAAGAAGAAAAAGCGCAGGAGGCAGGAAAGCTACTCGATTTATAATATACACGGTCTCTGAAGCAGGTACCCGCCTGCCACAGGTGTGTCCTCCAAGGCCATGTCCTTCATGAACTCCTTCGTCAACGACATCTTGCGAGCGTATTGCCTGCCGAGGCATCTCGACTGGCCCACTACTACAAACGCCTCCAGCCATCACCTGTCGCGGAAATCCAGACCGCGCCGTCAGGCTCCTGCTCCCTGGAGAGTTGGCAAAACACGCTGTGTCTGAGGCCACCAAGGCTGGTACCAAGTACCCCTCATCCAAGTAATGAGCTTGCCTCCTTCTTGATCCCCCCCTAACTCGGCCTCTTATGGAGGCCCACATTATTGACGAGAAAAAGACAAAATGTTGACGTTCATTTTACCACTAATAATAATGTTTGGTGTTGTCATTATTAATATTAGGATGATTAGACAATATATAGTAGTAGTAGTAGTATTAGTATTATTTAATTGATACTTTCATACTCCTCCTCCATCTAACCCAATTGCATTTCTCATCATTCCCCTTTCTTCGCATGTCAAACAGTGTCTATGTACTGTCCTATTCACTCACGGTGGCCGCCTCAAGACAGAGCCAGAACAGACAACCTGTAAAGTTTGTAATTGCGTAGGGGAGGAAGGATTTTCTAGCCGCCTGCCCCCCGAGAAGGAAAAGATACAGACAGACAGAAAAGTTGGCTAGAGGATACCAAACTTCACTCATGATGAATAGGACCAGCCCTCCTGGTCCTATTTATTTGAAATAAAAGTACTACTGAGGTGAGCCTCAGTAGTACTTTTATTTCAAATAACTGTAGGGGTAATCAATCACTGTTCTTTATTTAATGTTTAGAAATAACTACCTGCCATCATTTTACCACCTTGTGAAAACTACTAAATGCAATGAAACTGCACAATGAATTGTTAACTTGGCCCCAAATTTGGCCTATAGTATGTCTTTCGAACTAACATTGATTTTCTGCCCTTTGGGAGGATTTTGAGGCAGGGAATTTGATTTCTATTATCATTCATGAAATAACATAAAATAGCCAAATTAAAATCCAAACCCTGTCTCTGATTGATTAACTATCTTCTTCCTACGTACAAACTGTACTGTAAGAATAAATCCCTATCTATTCCCCAGTCTACAATCATTCTCTTTTTTGTAAAGTATTTGGTGGCCCTGAGAAGGGCCGAGTTGGTCAAGGAGAGGATCGAAGCTCAAGGGCTTAAGCCCGCTCGCCCACGCATGCGACGGGCCCCCCCCCCCCAGGCCCCTGGATATCCTTGGGCATGATGGTTGACACTCCTTGGCGTGGATGGCGCACAGTGTTGGTGTCCTCGAAAAGACCCACCAGGTAAGCCTCGGAGGCTTCCTGCAGAGCCACTGACGGGCGAGGACTGGAAGCTGAGGTTCAGTCTTGCAGTCCCTGGGCAAATCTCACGCACCAGGCGCTGGAAGGGCAGCTTCCTGATGATGAGCTCGGTGGGCTCGTCTGCGTATACGACGGATCTCACGCAGAGCCACGGTACCGGGCATGTCACGGTGGGGCTTCTTGACTCCTACAGTGGCATGGTCCGATTTTCTAGCAGCCATTTGGTGCCCAGCTGCTTGCTAGGGGCCTTGCCTCCGGTCACTCTTGCGATCCGTCTCTGCTTTGTACGAGCCATGGTGGTTCGTCAGTGTGACTGGGAAGAGTTGACGGAAATTTTTTGGCTTTTTTTTCTTCTCCTGATATACAACTCCCCGTAGCCGTGGGGCAGGCGACAGCCCGCCCCTGATTGGTGGGAGTCGCCTGTCCCTTGATCGGCAAGCGTTTTTAAGCTTTTTTTCTCGCACGTTGCAGTGGCTGCTTTAGCCTTTGTTGAGTTAACCAAAATGACGAAGAGGTCGAAGGGGTAAAATGAGAGTGTAAAAAAGAAAAGAAGAAAAATCCCCTCCTGAAAGACCGTGTGGGCTTTGTCGAAGGGTGATGTCCTGTACCCTTGTACCTTCCGTGACTGAGCATTATATTTAAGGCTGGGTGATTTGACAATTTTGGAACCTCTCCGATTTTCTCACCCTCATTCTCATCTAGTGACTAAAAACTTTCAAACCTAAAAAACCCATAAAATGCTAAAAATACCACCATTCAACTGCAGAGCATACCACGCCAACATCCCTCCTTATCTCACTACTTCTAGAACAATAAAAACCCGACATTCTTCTACTAAACTCCCCCCTCGCCAACACAGGATATAAAACACTTAGGCTACACATCCAGACAATCCCCTGTACGAACAGAATGAAGGAATCGCAATCCTTGTAAAATCATCCAGAAAACACGAATTTATCAAACATCCTACCTTCCAACACTTCATGGCAGTCAAAATCTATACACAACTAGGAGAAATCATAATATGCACCACATATGCTAGACCTAACACGTACATCCCATTCACCGCCCTGAACAATATCTTCAACACCACCCACACACCAGTAATACTCATGGCAGACCTAAATGCCAAACACCAAACATTTCAACAGCAAACCGCCCCAATAAAAAAACAAACCAATAACACCCACGGCCCACAGCTTCACACACTCATGATATCACAAAAATTTACACCCCATAGGCGCTCACAACTTTCCAACATTCCCACAATAATCGAGGAAACGGCACACCAGACATTGGCCATCACAAACACCTTAGCCCTCCAATTTCAACACCACATCACCCCAGGAACACCCACTCGGGCTCCGCCCTATATCCCCATCACACTACACCTCTCAACAAACCCAATACTTATGCCTGTCCCCATACCCCAATACCAATACAAACAAGTCAGACTGGGTAACATTCACAAAAACCCTCCGCGAAAAAACTTACATACTAGACCTAAAAAAAAAACAAGAAAATCACCCCACTACAATAATAGACAAATACTGGAACCAACTCTTTCAAGCCATCACCGACACGGCAAAAGCCCACAATACCCAAACAGCGATACAAAAGCATACTCCTTACACACCCTCTATCAAAACACAAAGACTACTCCACTGCTACAGAAATAGATTTGAAACAAAACAAACACACCCGCGCCCCCGTGCTCATAGACTCAACAATACTCAGAAGACACATTATAAACAGCCTAAATAACAGATCACAACAAAACACTGGGAAAAACTAATTCACGAAGCCGAGATCCACAGATCAAACAACCCAAGTGAAATTCTGGCAAAATATTTCCCGCCTCCGAGGCACAGAAAAAAACCAAATTTGAAATCCCTACAAATAAACGGCAGAAAAATTACAGACCCCGCCCAAGTAACACAAATTATGAAACAACACTGGGAAACTATATTCCGCCCACAACCTCCTTCTCAACAACCACCCATCTTAAACCCCCATAAACTATATAACTAACGAAACACTAAGACTTCAACCACACACCCGACAATACACACAAACAACCTCAACCACAACAACGTCCTCACTACACCAATCACCACCGAAGAAGTAAAACAAACTATCAAAACCACCAACAAACCGAGCACCAGGAGACATCGAAATCGGACACCTCATACTAAAACACCTCCCACCACAGACAATCGCAGCCATCATTTGCATCTCTCAATGCACAACTAGCAACAGGATACCTTCCCCCAAAAATTTAAAACAGCAACAGCCAGAATCATCTCCAAAACCAGGAAAAGACCACACTGACCCCCAAAACTACAGACCTATTCAGCACTACGTGCAGACACTACGGAAAGTAATTCGAAAGAATATACAACCACAGACGCAGATTACACCTACGATAACATGAACTACTCTCACACAAACAGTTTGGCTTCCGAGGCAGACACTCAACCCAATACTCACTCAATAATAATCACAAACTACATACACACCAACAAGCTTGCCCATATACAAAAACAGCTCTAATCACTAAAGATGTACAAAAAGCATTCGACCCTGGATGGCACGATGGCTTAAAATACAAAATATGCAACAATTTTCAACCTCCCATCCCTATCGCAACGCCTACTATGCAGCTTCCTCACAGACAAGAAAAACATGCCGGATTACGTTCAACAACCACTTTCTCAGACTATTTCCAACTTCAAGCAGGAGTACCTCAGGGCTCCGTCCTATCTCCAACCCTATACCATCCTATACCACTAACGATTTTACCCAATCCATACCAAAACGAACTCTCTCACCATACAATATGCTGACGCCGTAACACACCTAGTGCGGGATTTTAACTCCCTCGACAGACTCACAGACAAAGCTAACACTGAAACACAACGAGTAACCACCTGGGAACAAAATGGCGTATCACCACAAACCCCACCAAATCACAAGTACAACTACTTTGGGACCAAGAGAGAACAACCACGACACATCATCCTCAACCAATCACAACCAAAACCTTACACCAATGCCAATCAAACACTGGTAACAAAGTCCTCGGAATTAACTTTGACACCCTTTTTCCAATGTGTCAAAACATATAAACTCAAAAAAAGCCCAAGCAGCCAATGCACTAAGATCCCTGTACAGATTCCGATCAGCACTCAACCAAGACAAAAACACACCTATACAAAAGCTCTAATCCAGACCATTACTAACATATTCCACCAAACACACTCCAACTAGGCAGCCCAAACTAACACGAAAAAACTACAAGTCCATACAAAATAAAGCACTAAGATTCATACATAACACACACTGGACAGAATTCGCTAGAAACGAAACACTACACATCATAGCAACATACCCCCACTAAACATATCCTGGAGGCAACTAGGCGATAAACAATTAACTAAACTAAATGATACCAACCCCCACTGGCACCCATTCTTCAACAACACACTCCCCTCACAGACTAAGAAACAACAACCCGGCCTCCTGCAACAGTCCCCAAACCCCTTACCCCCCACCGAGATATTAACCAATACTGAGCAAGCTAGCCCTACTGCGCCCTATGACTCCTACTACCACTTTAACCACTACCTATCCCTATGTCCTAAAAATATCTTCCCCTCTCTCTATTACTACTAAAAATATCTTCTCTTTCCGAACTCTCCCTACCACAACAAAACGCTCCTACTATAACCGCAAGACCAAATTTACCGCTTCACTAAGACACAACACACATCAGCCCACTTTCTCTACACCTAAAACACCTCTCACCACTACTTATCCCTAAGACCAATGTTTTCCCTTTCCTCTATCCACTCCAAATTACTCCCTATATCAACCTTTCTCTACATACAATCCCACCTCTTACTATTCCTCCCAGATCACATCTAACCTCTATATAAAAACAAAAATTTCACAAACTCTTTTCCCTCTGACTAAACACAAAGCCCTCCACCACTGACTTATCCCTACCACTAAATGTGTTTTCTATTTTTTCTAACACCAAAACCACACTTCTTCCTCATCTTCAGAACTTGCTCAAATAAACCTACTATCATCCTCCTACTATACTATTTCCAGGTTGTGTGTTTCGTGACCCTAAACAAAGAGCGTGCAGCGGCGCCCAACTGGCGATTGGGGGGGGAGGGCCCCTTCCAGTGGCGGCACCACGTCTCGCTTCTCTCATGGGTTACCCACCAAGCAGCCGCACGGTGTCCCTCACATGACGAAAACCATATCATAATCCATGAGGCTCACAACCACCCCCGAACCGACATGGTCGGCATGGCATGGCATGTGATACCCAAGCAAGCAAGGACTTCCCCCCAACGCGCCCCTGTCGACCTTGCCCTGGCCAGTCTCTTTAGCAATCTAAATCAGGAAAACCCTCAGGCAGCTCCAGTTTAAGCCTGGACACCTTTTTCCTCCTGCTAAAATTCACTTCCATCCAACTAATTCTTGTCCTATCCCCACTTCCCCCTAAAACCCCCTGTCCACTACTCAATTTGACTTGACTTGAGCTTTCTGACATTTTTGCATCATTGACTTTGGTAGCTGTGAATATGCCTGTACGCGGCAAGTTAGGCAAGGGGCTCGGGAGGGGAGGTGCCAAGCGTAATCGCAAGGTGTTGCGTGATAACATCCAGGGTATCACGAAGCCTGCCCATCCGTCCGTCTGGCTCGTCGTGGCGGCGTGAAGCGCTATCTCTTGTCTGATATAGCAAGAGACTCCGTGGTGATGCTGAAGGTGTTCCTAGAGAAGTTGATCCGTGATGCCTGTTACCTACACCGCGCACTCCAAGAGGAAGACCGTGACCGCCGGGACGTGGTCTACGCCCTGAAACGCCAGGGCCGCACCCTGTTACGGCTTTGGTGGTTAAGGATTACCCCACAGACATCCTATAGCCTATATACCTATACCTACCGGACCTCTATTAAGTCCACAACTTCTCTAATGAAAAAGAGCATTTGACAGACATTGAGTATGAATGGTATATATTTAGATAATAATTATTATCGAGTGTTGAACACTACATGAAGTTTTAGGAAATACCTTTCATTTGTAAGTATGACATAATTATATACTGTATATACTATAATCATTGAGAAACTTATCTAAAGACATAAATCGAGCTGGTTGCCATCTCGAATCTACTCAAAGTGGCCCCACGTATGTTAAAAAACGGACTTTCACTCATTGCATTAATGTGCTATAACTATATATCTCTAACCACGAGGCAGGTGGTTTTTCAGTTATATTCTAGCTACTATTAAGATGATTTTGTGCACTTGTATAATGTTGGGATCTATGGTAGTAAAAAGTATTAAGTGAGAAACTTGATTGCCCTAAACTCGAGGAAACTCCGATAAATATTAGGAATGACCTTTAATTTGTATCTTTTTGGCAAAACACTTTGGTAAGTATAGCATACCTAATATTATTTAATCATGTAATACATAATATCCTATACTGTAGAAGAAATTTAACATACTTTACACCATCACGTCGATAATAGATTAAAATGCCTATAGCTGGTTACCAACTCACCACCCTTTACATTTGTACTATAATTCAACTAGAGTGTAGGGCCTTCTTAAATTCGCATAATATTGGCTTTACTGTTTAGCCCAGATTCAAGGGTAATAACAGCTCATCGTCAGGCACATTTTGCGAGTCGATTTGAGCGTTATGTGACATGTATATTTTTATGTATCCAGCTCTCTCTCCCCGAAATTTCTACACTTTGCAAACTAACTACAAACCATCTCCATCCTACCTTAGACTTCTCAAAATTTGGTAACCATTAACCTGTATTTCAATTTTGTTCAAAACACCACCCCCCTACGTTTCTTTAGACTTAGATATAGAAAAGGAAACTAAATCAGAGAACAGCACACAGAGGTAATAAGCACGAAACAGCAAAAGTGTGGATGCCAAACCGAATCTGGTGTTCCCAGGCGGACACCCCTCCAAGTACTAACCAGACCCCTAACGTTTTTGCTTAACTTCGCTGATCGGACGAGACGCGGTGCATTCAACGTGGTAGGGCCGTTGGCAACGATTAGCGCGACATTATAGTGTTTACATAGAACCTGTATGCATGTACTTATACTGTATGTATGGTAGGTATGCTAGGTATGTATGTACCTGTGTGGATGGATGTACCTGTCAGTATTGCAGATTGATTCCTGTCTGGAATTGATAATTAGGTAGATCAGGTAGGATGTGGGAGGTATTGTGTAGTGTCCTTGGCAGCGGGATATACAGCACCTTATGTAATGTTATTCATCCTTCTCTCCTCTGCTGATAGATGGATTGACAATTAGGTAGATAGTTAGCATGAGGAGGTAATTGTGTAGTGTACTTGGCAGCGGGATATACAAGCACCTACTGTAGTGTGACTTCTTCCTTCTCTCCTCCATGATAGATGGATTGAATAATTAGGTATATAGGTAGGAGGAGGAGGTATTGTGTAGTGGGTAACTTGGCAGCGGGATATACAGCACCTTATGTAGTGTTAATCGTCCTTCTCTCCTTCCATGATAGATGGATTGATAACTAGGTCAGATAGGTAGTAGGAGGAGGTTTTGGTGGTAGTGTACTTGGCAGCGGAATATACAGCACCTTATGTAGTGGTATTCTTCCCTTCTCTCCTCCGCTGATAGATGGATTTGATAATTTAGGTAGATAGGTACGAGTGAGGTATTGTGTAGTGTACCTTGGCAGCGGGATCTACATGCACCTTAGGTAGTGTATTATTCTTCCTTCTCTCCTCACCGTGATAGATGGCTTGATAATTTGTAGATAGGCTATTTTAGGAGGAGGTATTGTGTAGGTGTGTACTTGGACAGAGCGGATTATACAGTCACCTTATGTAGTGTTATTCTTCCTTCTCTCCTCCTGTGAAGAGATGGATTGATAATTAGGTAGATAGGTAGGAGGAGGAGGTATTGTGTAGTGTACTTGGCAGCGGGATATACAGCACCTTATGTAGTGTTATTCTTCCCTTCTCTCCTCCATGATATATGATATTGGGTATTCGGTAGATAGGTAGGAGGAGGAGGTATTGTGTAGCTGTACGTGGCAGCGGTATATACAGCACCTTGGTTATGTATTATTCTCCCCTTTCTCTCCTCCGTGATAGATTGATTGATAGTTAGGTAGTTAGGTAGGAGGAGCAGGTATTGGGTAGTGTTCTTGGCGAGCGGGGGGGATATACAGCACCTTATGTAGTGTTTATATTCTTTTCCTTCTCTCCTCCATGATAGATGGATTGATAATTAGGTAGATAGGTAGGAGGAGGAGGTTTTGTGTAGTGTACTTGGCAGCGGGATATACAGCACCTTATGTAGTGTTATTCTTCCTTCTCTCCTCCGTGATAGATGGATTGATAATTACGTAGTAGGAGGCGGAGGTATTGTGTAGTTGTACTTTGCAGCGTGATATACTAGCGCTTATCTAGTTTTATTCTTCCTCCTCCCCTCCGTGATAGATGGATTGATAATTACGTAGATAGGTAGGAGGAGTCCGGTATTGTGTAGTGTCCTTTTGGCAGTGGGATATACAGCACCTTATGTAGTGTTATTCTTCCTTCTCTCCTCCGTGATAGATGGATTGATAATTACATAGATAGGTAGGAGGATGAGGTATTGTGTAGTGTGCTAGGCAGCGGGATATATAGCACCTTATGTAGTGTTATTCTTCATTCTCTCCTCCGTGATAGATGGATTGATAATTAGGTAGATAGGTAGGAGGAGGAGGTATTTTGGGGTGTACTTGGCAGCGGGATATACAGCACCTTATGTAGTTTTATTCCTTCCTCCTCTCATCTGTGATAGATCGATTGATAATTAGGCAGATAGGTAGGAGGAGGAGGTCTTGTTGTAGTGTACTTGGCAGCAGGGATATACAGCACCTTATGTAAGTGTTATTCCTTCCTTCTCTCCGTCCGTGATAGATGGATTGATAATTAGGCCAGATCAGTTAGGAGGCGGAGGTATTGTGTAGTGTAGCTTGTGTGTCAGTGGGATGTGCAACAGCACCTTATTGTATTGTTATTCTTCCTTCCTATCCTCCATGCCATAGATGGATTGATAATTATTTCCCAGATAGGTAGCGAGGAGGATGGTAATTGAGGTAGTGTACCTCTTGGCAGCGGGATATAACAGCACCTTCTATTGTAGTGTATTTCTTCCTTCTCCCCGCCATGATAATTGGATTGATAATTAGTGTGTGCATAGGTTATGTCTAAGGAGGAGGTTTTGAGTATCTGCTACTTGGCTCGGGAGTACTACAGCACCGCCCTTCATGTAGTGTTATCCATCTTCCTTCTCCCCTCGCCGTGATCTCTGCTAGAGAGAGCTTGACAAATGGCTAACCTATGTGATAATGGTACCAGCGAGGTCAGGTATATTCAAGGTGTAAGTCACCTTGGCAGCGGGATATACAACACCTTTTGTAGTGTTATTCTTCCTGCTCGCCTCTCTGTGTGATACTACAGATGTGAGCTTTATATATTAGGTGTATTAGGTAGGTGAAGGAGGTATTGTTGCAGTATAGTTCTCTGCAGCGGGCGAGATATACAGCACCTTAAATTGCTTGTGCTTTATATCTTTCCGTTCTCTCCCGTCTCGCCTGACTAGTGACTTGGAGTTCGACTACTTAGGTAGATATGTAGGAGGAGGAGGTATTGTGTAGTGTACTTGGCAGCGGGATATACAGCACCTTTTGTAGTGTTATACTTCCTTCTCTCCTCCGTGATAGATGGATTGATAATTAGGTAGATAGGTAGGAGGAGGAGGTATTGTGTAGTGTACTTGGCAGCGGGATATACAGCACCTTATGTAGTGTTATTCTTCCTTCTCTCCTCCGTGATAGATGGATTGATAATTTAGTACATAGGTAGGAGGAGGAGGTATTGTGTAGCGTACTTGGCAGCGGGATATACAGCATCTTATGTAGTTTTATTCTTCCTTCTCTCCTCCGTGATAGATGGATTGATAATTAGGTAGATAGGTAGGAGGAGGAGGGATTGTGTAGTTGTCTATTTGGCAGCGAAAATATGCAGCACCTTATGTAGTGTTTTCCTTCCTTCTCTCCCCCATGATAGATGGATTGATAATTAAGTAGATAGGTAGGAGTAGGAGGTATTGTCTTGTGTACTTGGCAGAGGAATATACAGCACCTTAAGTAGTAGATTTTCTTCCGTCTCTCCTCCGTGATAGATGGATTGATAATTAGGTAGATAGGTAGGAGGAGGAGGTATTGTGTAGTGTACTTGGCAGCGGGATATACAGCACCTTATGTAGTGTTGTTTTTCCTTCTCTCCTCAGTGATAGATGGATTTATAATTAGGTAGATAGGTATGAGGAGGAGGTATTGGGTAGTGTACTTGGCAGCGGGATATACAGCACCTTATGTAGTGTTATTCTTCCTTCTCTCCTCCGTGATAGATGGATTGATAATTACGCTAGGTAGGTACAGAGGAGGTATTTTGTAGTGGACTTGGCAGCGGGATATACAGCAACTTATGTAGTGATATTCTTCCGCCTCTCCTCTGTGATAGATGGCTTGATAATTAGGTCAGATAGGTGAGCTGTGGGAGGTATTGTGTAGTTGTAACTTGGCAGCGGGATATACAGCACCTTATGTCGTGTTACTCTTCCTTCTCTCCTCCGTGATAGATGAATTGATAATTAGGAAGATAGGTAGGGGGAGGAGGTATTGTGTAGTGTACTTGGCAGCGGGATATGCAGCACCTTATGTAGTGTTATTCTTCCTTCTCTCCTCCATGATAGATTGATTGATAATTACGTAGATAGGTAGGAGCAGGAGGTATTGAATATTGTACTTGGCAGCGGGATATACAGCACCTTATGTAGTGTTATTCTTCTCTTTCTCTCCTCCATGATCGTGATTTATAAATTAGGTAGAATAGGCGAAGGGGAGGAGGTATTTGTAGTGTCCTTGGCAGCGGGATATACGCAACTTATGTAGTGGTATTCTTCTCCTCTCCTCCGTTGATAGATGGATGTGATAATTAGGTAGATAGGTAGTAGGAGGAGGTATTGTGGTAGTGTTCTTGGCAGCGGGATATAAAGAACCTTATTTATTGTAATTCTTCCTTCTCTCCTCCGTGATAGATGGATCTGATATACTAGGTAGATAGGGAGGATGAGTAGGTATTGTGTAGTTTACTTGGCAGCGGGCATATACAGCACCTTATGTAGTGTTATTCTTCCTTCTCAAGCTCCAGACCAACAATGATTGTACAATCGCACTTGGATAGGTATCAAGTAAGCAATTTGTCTAGTCTGGCATCAATCCTTGTTGTTCCGAAGTCACACTGTCACACTACGGCCTTGCATCCTTAGTTTCCACTCCCTTTCTTCTTATCTTCCTAATCAGAAAAATACGTGTCCTGGTAGAATGGCCTTTATTCTCAAATTTTCCCCACTCAATACATGCTGGTGTTCCCCAGGGATCCTGTTTTGGCCCCAACCTCTGTTCCTCAGTCATATCAATGATCTCATATTCTCAAAGACCACTCATAATCCAAGATACCTTCCTACGCAGATGACTCAACACTCCATCCGTTTACCTTCACATTTACCAATTCTTTCACCCAACCCGATCTTATAAATTCAAAAATAAACACTGCATTTTCTCTGAACCAGGACCTTTCTAGAATTAATGAATGGGGACAAGAGAATCTAGTTTCCTTTAATGCACAGAAAACCAAGTACAGTCAATTTTCTAACCGACAGAATCTCACTGACTCCCATATATTTTGTAATGATGTAAATATTCCCACTTCCCCTAGTATTGACTTCTCGGTGTAACATTAACTACTAACTTGAGCTGGACACATTATGTTAGAAGCATTGCTAAGAATGCCTCTAAAAAACTGGGACTCCTGTACAGAGTTCGAGAATTCTTCACTGACGAGCAGTTGGCCGTAATATATAAAAGTCATGTGCGCTCTCAGATGGATTACTGTTCACCTCTGTGGGGTGGAAGTGGAGTGGTTGCATTGAGGCAGTTGGACAAAATTCAAAATAAAGCTATTAGATTAATCAATAACCCTGCAATACACAGGACCTTCCTACATTAGCCATACGAAGAAACAGTTGCATCCCTTGCATTATTATACAGATATTTTCACAGCAATTGTTCCGAGGAACTTGCTTCAATTGTGCCGCCTCTCCACATCTTTCCCCCCGTAGAACTAGGGCAGCTGAGAGCGCCCATGAATTTACACTTTCTCCTCCACAATGCAGAACTTCTGCTTATCAGAATTCATTTATCCCCAGAGCTACTACTCTTTGGAATTCACTTCCCTCGAATTGCTTTCCACAAACTTACAATCTACAAATGTTTAAATCCAGTTGTTACAAACATTTTATGAATGGAGGATGCCTTTAGGCACATGGACCTTTTTGTTTTATCTGTGTTTTTCCTTCCTCCATTCATTGTCTCTCAAAAAAAAAAAAAAAAAAAAAAAAAAAAACTTGGCAGCGAGATATACAGGAACTTACGTAGTGTTATTCTTCCTTCTCTCCTCCGTGATAGATAGATTGATAATTAGGTAGACCTGGAGAGAGTCTCGGTTTCAGTCCGAATGAGCTTGTTTTCGGGCATCGGGTGAGGGGCCCTCTCCACATGGTGAAGGAGATGTGGGAGGGCACTGGGCATGTTTGTTCTGCGAGATAAGTTGCAACCTCTTGTTCCTGAGCGACAAGAGGAGTTGTTTGCTAGGCTGTGGCAGTCCGTCCGCATGTTTGTTGCTTCTCCAGGCCTGATGTGCGGGGTAGAATCCGACACGGAGGCTGGAGACAGTGCAAGGCTCGAGTTGGTTCCCTGCCGTGTGAATCCTGCTCGACAGCCTGTTGTGAACGCGGAGCTGGACAGCGTGTGGAGGCATTATCCCTGACAGACGCCTATCCATTACCCAGAGTTGACGACACCATAGACCGCTTCGGGGCTGCCTCGCTCATCACGAAGGTAGAACTAGTGAAGGGTTATTGGCAGGCCCCGTTGCCGGGAAGAGCGAAGAGAAGTGCCAGTTTTGCGATGAGCTGGGCAGTTTGTCAGTGCCAGGTGTTGTTGTGCTGCCGGAACACAAGTTGGATGTGTGGCATGCTGGGGGCACTGATAATGTTTTGGCTTTGTTTGCAGGAGAACCCTCGCTGTTCAGTCAGTGTCTGTCGTGGGTGGAGGATCCGGGGTAGGCTACCACAGTATGTTGGTATAGCCTACTGTCTTGGCTCGCGGTGTATTTTGCGCTGGTGCTTGTTGGCTCGCGTGTGTAGCATCAGCGTAGGGTCGCAGGGCAGGAGCTGTTGGCTTTGATTAGACGAAAATTAGGCTACATCTATAGTAGCCACCAAAAACAACATTACAAATAAAATATGAAAAATTAAATAAAAAAAACTCTTTCTTTTTATCCCATAACTAGCGGCGCGCAACATAAGTCGAGTTAAATAAAGCTGGACTATGTGGCGGCGCTCGACATAACTCGAGTGGCAATTTCAGCACGTAATGTGGCTGAGAGAGAGAGACAAGTGGTGGCAGGAGACTAGCGAGCGTATGACTGCTCCAGACCACCGCGGCGAACCTACTGACACAAATCTCAGCTCCCTCCTCCCTCTCTCACTCGCTACATACTCAATTATGTACCGAAAGTACCGAATTACCTGCTTTTTGCACTCGCGTTGCACGGTTATTGCAAGAAAACTATCCATCATACAAGGATGTTTATGGTGTCATTCGAAAGCTCTGTTTATGCCCTTTCAGGGATAGGTACTTGTTTTACGTTCTGGGTCTTATTTAGGCATGAAAATGATCACGTAAACAGCCCTATTTTGGCTAAAAACACCCCGCTGGGCGGTACACATAAATAAACCGCATAGGCCGCTCGTAAGGTGTTAATAATTAATTTTAAGATAATATTGTAGCTGAGTACTGAGTGCAGATGATTTTCTCTCAGTAGGCTGTGCTTCTTAAAGCTCGCTCTGGGAGCACAATGTTATGAATTAATGTATTATGTTTGGGAAGGGTGATAAGATTTGTTTATATATAAAATGTTGTTGTATTTTTTTTTTTAGGAGACTGAGCTTGCATTCCATGAGTGGCAGAGTGGCTAGGAGTGGCAGATTCTAGCGACATTCTGCTGTTCAGATATGGGCTCATGGTTGAGTGTCCCATATCTTGGGGGGGGTGTGACGCCTCCCGGCGCTAGCAGAATGGTTGCGTGGGGCATTGCAGCTCGCTAGCGCTCGCCAGGATGGGGGGATGGGCTACAGTTGTCCTAGAATGATCTGCTTTATGTTATTAGTGTCGTGTTGCCACAGACAGTCTAGAAATGGTCTTTGTTTTGGTCTGTGACCGCGCCTTGTATTTTATATTCGCTATAATATAAATGTTGCTTGTGTGAGAGGCGAGCGAGAGAGGGTGACGGGGTACACCTGGCAGTGGGGCGAGCTATCACGCGGCCCGCTTGGGCGCTGACGGCGTTGGCGGCCGGGTGGTCAACTGGTCCATTCCCGTCGCGGCCTCATGTTTTTTACCAAGCTCAGAGCTGGCCTGACACGCGTATCGTCTACATCCTTTGCAATTCTGTCCCCCATACTCGCCACTTTGCATACTATTTCTCTCTCTCGACTTCTCCTTTCTCATTCTCTAATCTTTATTAAACTTAACATCCCTTCTGGTTTCAGCATAGACGTTCACCGTCGGCCAGTCGTATTGTACGCGAAGCTCTCAGATATTTCTATGTATTAGACTTTAATGAGGTTTGGAGAGACGGACTTTTCCGTGTGTGTCCTCTCTCGGGAAGGTTGTAGACCGGTATATGTCTCCCTGGCAGGGTGTTGAGTGATTCTGCTTAGTTATTTAAAGCTAGACTAGGGGTAAGGTTACTGTGTCGTTGTCTCCGATGTGTGCAGTGTTAGCTAAGCCCTGTACGACATCGACAGGTACTGTGGGAGCCTAAGTTGTCTTCGGGTGGGTTTACTTGCGAGCACAGCGCTGTGGTGTGAGAGGGCCATAGCCTATTCCTTCACAACATAGTGCTGCCTCTTTGTGTTGACTTCTGAGGGATCGCCAGGATAGAACTAGGTACTAGAGACCTAGATTTATCAAGAGAGCATCCCGTCATATAACGTAATCTTCATTATACCATCTTCGGACAACGTTAGGCTACGAGCCGCATGCTCACCCATTGTTGCCCTGCCTTGATACCCCAGCTAGACTTTATTAACTGAGCAGACACTGGTTAGAGATAAGCTCCATTATTATAATGTATGCCACATTATTATTCACTGCACTTTTGAGCCGAGGTTGTTGTTGAGTTGCACAACCCTAGTAGGCTGTTGCGTTGTGTCACGAAGTATTTCTTTAGTTGTCGAGCATTACTACCTTTGCGCAGTCTTTATTATTCGCCTGCCTATTATTACTATATGTCCTAGCATTTATTGTGACCCGTATTCTGCATTATAATTGTTCAAGATTCTTTACGAACATCTTCCCAGCATCAGACTTATTTCAGAAGTTTCCAGTTGATGTTGCAGGACTAGCATTGCACTTTCTTTAATACAGGAGTGCCAGTTATTTGAGTATCTACCGTAACGTTAATTAATCACGTTACTTATCTTTTCTTTGTGTAACCTAACGAGTAATCTTTTACTGTTTGAGAATAGGCTGTTTCATCGAGCGTCAGCCTAGTGTGTGTGCACCAGTTACCGAGTCATAGGATACCTCGTTGTCCAGGCACGACTCAGGGCGGTAATGGTGTTTTGTTTTCCAGTGTTTAAGGCAGGGGTTGGATCTAGTGTTACCGTTGGTGCATTTTTGCCATTATCTAGTCCAATGTTGAAGAGCCCTGTGTCTTTGAGAACCTGGATCGTAACACAGACTAATGAGGAAGTAAGAAGGAGGTGTGGTGTGGAGGTAGATGTGCTGGAAAGTGTGAAAAGGAACAACTTGAGATGGTTCGGCCATATGGAACGTATGGAAAGCGAGAGAATGACTAAGAGGGTGTACGAGAGCGAGGTGGAGGGACAGAGAGGGAGAGGTAGACCGAATGAGAGGTGGAAGGATGGAGTGAGGAAGTACATGAACGAAGGCGGTGCTGGTTGGGGGGAGGGGCGTCGACTGACTGGGGACAGAGGTGCATGGGGCGGTTCGTTCGTGGCCACCCCTTCGGGGATCACGGCGTCAGGCAATAGATAGATAGATAGATTTCCTGATGGACTCTTCCCAAATGATAGAAACGTTAGCCTGATTGCTTTAATAAATTTCGAGTTATAAGAAGTTAAGGGGTTAGGATTATTGTCAAGTTCGTTGGCGCTACTTAAAGTCCATTCTATAAGTTTACCACTCGATTAAAAAATAAATGCTTCGCCTCATAGGAGTGAAAAGGCTTTCGTATAATATTGTAAATACGTATAAGTAATACGGTATCAAATCTGACGTAAATGGGGTTTATAAACTTTATTTAGTATTTTGTGAAAGCTTGCAATAATATGTGCACTATGATAATTATCTTTTTGCACATACAGTATTTTCCACTGTGGCAACTTGTTTTCATTACTATTCATAATTGATAGGAAATGCAGGCCTTTTGTGTAAATATGTAAAGGTTCATATATTTATTAACCAACTAGATGATGAAGCCAATGTAAATATGAATAAAATGTTATTTTTGAATAATATATAGGTAGGGTACTGCGTTGCTCGTGTTATTTTTACTGTAATTCTGTATAAACATAATATATTATTTAGTACAGTCGCGCTAATAAGTGATGGCTCGGCACCAAGTATGTTTTGATCAATAATTGGTATCAGCAATATCTAAGCATCATTTCTTCATATCGAGTGAAATATACACACATGTTCCTACACTTACCCCCCACCCTATTCAACATCTGACAGACATTAATACAGCACAGAACAAGCCAAACATAATGACAGCTGGGACGTGACTTATTTTTATATGTTAACCCTATATGTTAGTACCAGGGACGTCCTTTTTATCACTTTAGGGCAACTACTGGACGATTATATTCAGCTTAGAAAGGACCTCTAGCAATAATAAGGCTTCAAACTATCTCAACCAACCTTTTTAACTGCCACAGATCCTTATTAAGCTTCATAATATCGTATAAATATAGCTAGAATACAATATAACACACGTCGCTAGTACTCAAAGGGTTGATGAATTGTGTGTATGTGTAGGTGTGTGATATGTTCGTGTGTGTGTGTGTGTGTGTGTGTGTAGGTGTGTGATATGTTCGTGTATGTGTGTGTGTGTGTGTGTAGGTGTGTGATATGTTCGTGTGTGTATATGTGTGTGTGTGTAGGTGTGTGATATGTTCGTGTGTGTGTGTAGGTGTGTGATATGTTCGTGTGTGTGTGTGTGTGTAGGTGTGTGATATGTTCGTGTGTGTGTGTATGTCTAGGTGTGTAATATGTTCGTGTGTGTGTGTGTGAAGGTGTGTGTGTGTTACAATCACATCCGTTTCTGTGTATGTTGTTTGGTCAGGTAGTGGTGGAAACAGGAGAGAGAGAGAGAGAGTACGAGTAATAAGGTCACATTATTTAATTTGTAGAGTAATTAGTTAGGCCTAAATCTGATGCTAACTTTGTAGTTTTAATAATTAGATATAAAAAATCATAAGGTACATAATTATATTACATGTATAATATCTCTCTCTCTCTCTATCTATCTATCTATCTCTCTATCTCTCTATCTATCTATCTCTCTCTCTATCTATCTATCTATCTATATCTATCTCTCTCTTTCTCTCTCTATATATATATATATTTTGTTTTCTATGTGATTGAGGGAGGCAAAAGGCATTACTGCCTATAGCGAGTGCCTCCCCCATAGTTGAAAGAGTGACAGGGCCAAAATCAAGGGACGTTCGAGCCAAAATGCCTGGACACACGGAGTTTGAAGCAATTTAAGTCATAGGAAGAGGGAAAGACTGATTCTTGGAGAGAGTTCCAGAGCTCAGCTGTTGAGTAGAAGAAAGTTTGAGAGTAACGTTTCACTCTTGGGTTGGAGAGTTGCACAGAGTAGGGGTGGGATTGAGTTGCAAGACGGGTACCACGTGCCCTACGTAAAGGAGGTGGTATGCACTGGGATAGCTCTGAGGAACACTGATTATTATAGTAGCGATAGAATAGCGAGAGAGATGCAACATTGCGGCGGAGAGAGAGAGACTGCAGAGAGTTGGTGAGTGGACGGGAGTTAATGATACGAAAGGCCTTCCTTTCAACTTTGTCTAGGAGAGCAGTGTGAGAGGAACCTCCCCACACATGTGAACAATACTCAATACAAGGGCGCACTATGCCCCTGTACAGAGCAAGAAGCTGTGCAGGGGAAAAGAACCCCTAAGGCGGTTGAGCACACCGAGCTTCTGGGAGGCTGCCTTAGCAAGACTGGTAATATGGTCCTTCCAAATGAGAGCAGAAGAAAAAGAGACACCAAGAATATTGAGAGAAGCATTAAAGTTAACAAGGTTTTCTCTGCCCCAATTGGAAATAGTATTTAGATCAGAATTTAAGAGTTCTATGGCTTCATTATGTTTGTCGTTGAGGAATTGCTGGCTGGGGCGTTCTGAAAAACTAATGGAGTAGTGTAAGGTTGAGTCGTCTGCGTATGAATGGATGGGAATTAAGGTACAGTTAAGGAGATCATTTATAAAAATTAGAAAGAGAATAGGAGATAGGACAGAGCCCTGAGGAACACCGGAGTTTATAGGGTGAGGAAGTGAACAATGGCCGTCCACAACCGCGGCTATGGAACGGCCGGAAAGTAAATTAGAGACAAAGGCACAGATGGAGGGATAGAAACCGAAGGAGGGTAGTTTAGAAATTAAAGATTTATGCCAGACTCTATCGAAGGCTTTCGATATGTCTAGTGCAATAGAAAAAGTCTCACCGAAGTCCCGAAAGGAGGATGACCAAGAGTTAGTAAGATATGAAAGAAGATCACCAGTAGAGCGACCCTTAAGGAAGCCATACTGGCGATCTGAGAGCAGATTATGAGAAGAGAAATGCTTAAGAAATTTGGAAGCAAGAATAGTTTCAAAAACTTTAGAAAGACAAGAGATGAGAGCAATTGGACGATAGTTGGAGGGTTGAGAGCGGTCACCCTTCTTTGGGACAGGTTGAATGTGAGCAAACTTCCAGCATGAAGGGAAGACGTTAGAGGATAGACAGAGACGAAAGAGTTTGCCTAGGCAGGGAGTCAGCACAGAAGCACAGTTTTTGAGAACAACAGGAGGAACACCGTCCGGACCGTACGCCTTATTAGTGTTAAGCCCAGAGAGGGTAGAAAGTACATCTTTAGAAGAGATTAGGATATTAGGCATAAGTAAGAGAGAGGAGGGCGGAGAGGGAGGAATAGCACCAGAATCATCCAAGGTGGAGTTTCTAGCAAAAGTTTGAGCGAAGAGTTTAGCTTTGTCAGAGGAAGAAGTGATGGTTGTGCCATCAGAGTGGGAAAGGGGAGGGAAAGACGAGGAAGAGAAATTGTTGG
>CM064508.1:17413747-17504168 GCA_032716605.1 Paralithodes platypus
ATCAGCTGTTATTCCTTCTCCACTCTTTTATTGTTTATCAGCTGTTATTCCTTCTCCACTCTTTTATTGTTTATCAGCTGTTATTCCTTCTCCACTCTTTTATTGTTTATCAGCTGTTATTCCTTCTCCACTCTTTTATTGTTTATCAGCTGTTATTCCTTCTCCACTCTTTTATTGTTTATCAGCTGTTATTCCTTCTCCACTCTTTTATTGTTTATCAGCTGTTATTCCTTCTCCACTCTTTTATTGTTTATCAGCTGTTATTCCTTCTCCACTCTTTTATTGTTTATCAGCTGTTATTCCTTCTCCACTCTTTTATTGTTTATCAGCTGTTATTCCTTCTCCACTCTTGTATTGTTTATCAGCTGTTATTCCTTCTCCACTCTTTTATTGTTTATCAGCTGTTATTCCTTCTCCACTCTTTTATTGTTTATCAGCTGTTATTCCTTCTCCACTCTTTTATTGTTTATCAGCTGTTATTCCTTCTCCACTCTTTTATTGTTTATCAGCTGTTATTCCTTCTCCACTCTTTTATTGTTTATCAGCTGTTATTCCTTCTCCACTCTTTTATTGTTTATCAGCTGTTATTCCTTCTCCACTCTTTTATTGTTTATCAGCTGTTATTCCTTCTCCACTCTTTTATTGTTTATCAGCTGTTTATTCCTTCTCCACTCTTTTATTGTTTATCAGCTGTTATTCCTTCTCCACTCTTTTATTGTTTATCAGCTGTTATTCCTTCTCCACTCTTTTATTGTTTATCAGCTGTTATTCCTTCTCCACTCTTTTATTGTTTATCAGCTGTTATTCCTTCTCCACTCTTTTATTGTTTATCAGCTGTTATTCCTTCTCCACTCTTTTATTGTTTATCAGCTGTTATTCCTTCTCCACTCTTTTATTGTTATCAGCTGTTATTCCTTCTCCACTCTTTTATTGTTTATCAGCTGTTATTCCTTCTCCACTCTTTATTGTTTATCAGCTGTTATTCCTTCTCCACTCTTTTATTGTTTATCAGCTGTTATTCCTTCTCCACTCTTTTATTGTTTATCAGCTGTTATTCCTTCTCCACTCTTTTATTGTTTATCAGCTGTTATTCCTTCTCCACTCTTTTTATTGTTTATCAGCTGTTATTCCTTCTCCACTCTTTTATTGTTTATCAGCTGTTATTCCTTCTCCACTCTTTTATTGTTTATCAGCTGTTATTCCTTCTCCACTCTTTTATTGTTTATCAGCTGTTATTCCTTCTCCACTCTTTTATTGTTTATCAGCTGTTATTCCTTCTCCACTCTTTTATTGTTTATCAGCTGTTATTCCTTCTCCACTCTTTTATTGTTTATCAGCTGTTATTCCTTCTCCACTCTTTTATTGTTTATCAGCTGTTATTCCTTCTCCACTCTTTTATTGTTTATCAGCTGTTATTCCTTCTCCACTCTTTTATTGTTTATCAGCTGTTATTCCTTCTCCACTCTTTTATTGTTTATCAGCTGTTTATTCCTTCTCCACTCTTTTATTGTTTATCAGCTGTTATTCCTTCTCCACTCTTGTATTGTTTATCAGCTGTTATTCCTTCTCCACTCTTTTATTGTTTATCAGCTGTTATTCCTTCTCCACTCTTTTATTGTTTATCAGCTGTTATTCCTTCTCCACTCTTTTATTGTTTATCGGCTATTATTCCTTCTCCCCTCTTTTATTATATATCGGCTGTTATTCCTTCTCCCCTCTTTTATTATATATCGGCTGTTATTCCTTCTCCCCTCTTTTATTATATATCGGCTGTTATTCCTTCTCCCCTCTTTTATTGTTTATCGCTTCAACATCTCCTTCGTTATTTAACAAACACACTCACACACACAAACATACATTAACAAGCACACAACACTACCAACACACACAAACACGCAACAATTCCACCAACACACACACAACACTACTAACACACACATACTAAACACACACACAAAAACACACACACAAAAACACACATACTAAACACACACACAACTACACATACACACAGCACTACTAACACACACATACTAAACACACACACAAAAACACACACACACAACTACACATACACACAGCACTACTAACACACACATAACAAACACACACAAACATAAACACACAACCCTACCAACACACACACACACACAACCCTACCAACACACCCACCCACACACACACAACACTACCAACACACATAACAAACACACAACACTACCAACACACACAAACACACATAACAAACACACAACACTACCAACACACACAAACGCACACATACACCCACCCACACACACACACCACTACCAACACACAACACTACCAACACACACAAACACACATAACAAACACACACACACACAACCCTACCAACACACCCACCCACAGAAACACACATAACAAACACACAACACTACCAACACACACAAACACACATAACAAACACACACACACACACAACCCTACCAACACACCCACCCACACACAACACTACCAACACACACAAACACACAACACTACCAACACACACAAACACACATAACAAACACACACACACACAACCCTACCAACACACCCACTCACACACACACAACACTACCAACACACACAAACACACATAACAAACACACACACACACACACAAACACCCAACACTATCAACACAACAGACACACCACCACCACCACCACAACCAACACACACAAACACACATAACAAACACAAACACACACACAACACTACCAACACACACACCACTACCACCACCACCACCACAACAACACTACCAACACACACACACACACACACACACACACACAACCCTACCAACACACACACACCATTACCAACTCCCACACACAAACACACCAGCACTATACAGTAATTATTCAGCATAAGATAAATTCATTTCACAAAATATGTAACCATGCAACGTTTCGCGCGAGTTACGATATGCACATAAATTTAATATCCATATATATGACTTTGTAGGCAAAATGTATGAGCATTTTCCTACATAACATTCGTTTGTCATACACACAGCCATGTTCATGTTATATTAGTTTCCTGTTTAAATGTATGAGCATTTTCCTACATAACATTCGTTTGTCATACAGCAAGCCATGTTCATGTTATATTAGTTTCCTGTTTAAAAGCCGTTTACAGAAACGGTGTGTGTGTGTGTGTGTGGATGAGAGAGACAAAAGGAAAAACTGCCTGTGACGAGTGCCTCCCCCAGAGTTTAAAGAGTGACAGCCATAATCAAGGACTGTTCGAGCCAAAATGTCTGGACACACGCAATTTAAGGGGAGATTTAGTGTGTTTCCTAGACTTCCATCCAACTTGAAATTACACCCCCTTGACCCTCTTTCAAGATAAATTTGTACATTTTTCGGTAGAAAAATATACCGGCCACTTAAATTACAGGCTCGCTATCGCTCGCCAGGAAAAAATCGACACCTAAATGGGACGAAAGGTCTTAAAAGTGATATAAATGGGGTGAAAGTTCTTAAAATCGCCAAACTAATTGGGCGATCATCAAAGCAATGGGGATAAACATGAGGGAGAAAGGGGTAAAGAAAAAAATCCCTCAAGTGGAAATCTCCCATGAAGTTTGACGCAATTTAAGTCATAGGATGAGGGAAAGATCGATTCGGGAAGATAGTTCCAGAGGTAGGCTGTTGAATAGAAGAAATATTGGGAGTAACGTTTCACTCTTGGGTTGGAGAGTTGCACAGAGTAGGGGTAGAATTGTGTTGCAAAACTGATGCTACGTACCCTACGTAGTGGTTATACACTGAGAGAGCTCTGAGGAACACTGATTATTGTAGTAGAGATATAATAGTGAGAGATATAATAGTAGAGATACAATAGTGAGAGATATAATAGTGAGAGATATAATAGTAGAGATATAATAGTAGAGATATAATAGTGAGAGATATAATAGTGAGAGATATAATAGTAGAGATATAATAGTGAGAGATATAATAGTGAGAGATATAATAGTGAGAGATATAATAGTAGAGATATAATAGTAGAGATATAATAGTGAGAGATATAATAGTAGAGATATAATAGTAGAGATATAATAGTAGAGATATAATAGTGAGAGATATAATAGTAGAGATATAATAGTAGAGATATAATAGTGAGAGATATAATAGTAGAGATATAATAGTGAGAGATATAATAGTAGAGATATAATAGTAGATATATAATAGTAGAGATATAATAGTAGAGATATAATAGTAGAGATATAATAGTGAGAGATATAATAGTAGAGATATAATAGTAGAGATATAATAGTAGATATATAATAGTAGAGATATAATAGTAGAGATATAATAGTGAGAGATATAATAGTAGAGATATAATAGTGAGAGATATAATAGTGAGAGATATAATAGTGAGAGATATAATAGTAGAGATATAATAGTAGAGATATAATAGTGAGAGATATAATAGTAGAGATATAATAGTAGAGATATAATAGTGAGAGATATAATAGTAGAGATATAATAGTGAGAGATATAATAGTAGAGATATAATAGTAGAGATATAATAGTGAGAGATATAATAGTAGAGATATAATAGTGAGAGATATAATAGTGAGAGATATAATAGTAGAGATATAATAGTGAGAGATATAATAGTGAGAGATATAATAGTAGAGATATAATAGTGAGAGATATAATAGTGAGAGATATAATAGTAGATATATAATAGTAGAGATATAATAGTGAGAGATATAATAGTAGAGATATAATAGTAGAGATATAATAGTGAGAGATATAATAGTGAGAGATATAATAGTGAGATATAATAGTAGAGATATAATAGTGAGAGATATAATAGTAGAGATATAATAGTGAGAGATATAATAGTGAGAGATATAATAGTAGAGATATAATAGTGAGAGATATAATAGTGAGAGATATAATAGTAGAGATATAATAGTAGAGATATAATAGTGAGAGATATAATAGTAGAGATATAATAGTGAGAGATATAATAGTAGAGATATAATAGTAGAGATATAATAGTGAGATATATAATAGTAGAGATATAATAGTGAGAGATATAATAGTAGAGATAAAATAGTGAGAGATATAATAGTGAGAGATATAATAGTAGAGATATAATAGTGAGAGATATAATTGTAGAGATATAATAGTAGAGATATATTAGTAGAGATATAATAGTAGATATATAATAGTGAGATATATAATAGTGAAAGATATTATAGTGAGAGATATAATAGTGAAAGATATAATAGTGAGAGATATAATAGTGAAAGATATAATAGTAGAGATATAATAGTAGAGATAATAGAGATATAATAGTACATATATAATAGTGAAAGATATAATACTAGATATATAATAGTAGAGATATAATAGTAGAGTTATAATAGTGAGAGATATAATAGTGTGATATAATAGTAGATATATAGATAGATATAATAGTAGATATATAATAGTAGAGATAATAGTGCGATATAATAGTAGAGATATAATAGTCAGAGATATAATAGTAGACATATAATAGTGAGATATAATAGAGATATAATAGTGAGAGATATAATAGTAGAGATATAATAGTAGAGTTATAATAGTGAGAGATATAATAGTAGAGAAATAATAGTAGAGATATAATAGTGAGATATATAATAGTAGAGATATAATAGTGAGAGATATAATTATTATGTTCCTTCCAACAACCAACTATACTCCTAAAATCGATAATGAAATTTACAAACACCATGTGGCAGTCCGTGGATTCGAATCCAGGATGCTCACACCGAAAATCAACACCTTATGCATCGCACCACGTAGACAGTTAAAGAATGGTGGACACGCCTACGATTTATATGCAACTTCGAATCCTGCATATCAATCTAAGCATGTACACACATCCCAACTGCAACTCACCGTAGGCTATGCATATGTGAATGGAAAGAGCAATTAATGGGGCCTTAACCACTAGGGAAGTCCTCTCGATAAATTACCCCTGAACCAATATCAATTATTATGTTCCTTCCAACAACCAACTATACTCCTAAAAATCGATTAAGAAATTTACAAAGAGATATAATAGTAGATATATAGTAGAGATATAATAGTAGATATAATAGTAGAGATATAATAGTGAAAGATATAATAGTAGAGATATAATAGTAGAGATATAATAGTAGAGATATAATAGTGAGAGATATAATAGTAGAGATATAATAGTAGAGATATAATAGTAGAGATATAATAGTAGAGATATAATAGTGATAGATATAATATTAGAGATATAATAGTAGAGATATAATAGTGAGAGATATAATAGAGATATAATAGTGAGAGATATAATAGTGAGATATAATAGTAGAGATATAATAGTGAGAGATATAATAGTGAGAGATATAATAGTAGAGATATACTAGTGAGAGATATAATAATGAGAGATATAATAGTAGAGATATAATAGTGAGGTATATAATAGTAGAGATAAAATAGTGAGAGATATAATAGTGAGAGATATAATAGTAGAGATATAATAGTAGAGATATAATAGTGAGAGATATAATAGTGAGAGTTATAATAATGAGAGATATAATAGTAGAGATAAAATAGTGAGAGATATAATAGTAGAGATATAATAGTGAGAGATATAATAGTGAGATATAATAGTAGAGATATAATAGTGAGTTATAATATTAGATATATAATAGTGAGATATAATAGTAGAGATATAATAGTGAGAGATATAATAGTGAGAGAGATGAAACATTGGGGCGAAGAGAAGAGAGAGAGATTGTAGAGAATCGATGAGTGGACGGGAGTTAATGATACGGAAGGCTTTGTTTTCTACTTTGTCTAGAAGCGTTGTGAACAATACTCAATACATGAACGCAGCGTGCAGCTGTACAGAGCAAGAAGTTGTGCAGGGGTAAAGAACCCCTTGAAGCGGTTGAGCACACACAGCTTCTGGGAAGCCGTTTTAGTAAGGGGGTATGGTTGTTTTGTTCTGGCCCCCTTCTCCCTTATGCTTAACCCAATTAGTTTTGAGAAGTTAATTAAGACGTTCACCCCATTAGTTTGGAGATTTTAAGACTTTTCACCCGATTTCTTTATCATTATTAGGACCTTTCATACCATTCAGCCTGTAATTTTAGGAGGAACCGGCCTTTGGCCGGTTACATTTTTCTGCCGAAAAATGTGTAGAGGTGGCCTTGACAACGATGTGTATATAAACCTGGGTCTTAGTCGGGGGACACTTCGACGACGTATACAGGCTAATAACACACATAACAAAGCCTCTCCAACAGCTTCCTCTCTTTCCAACACAAGGACCCTTCTCCCCCCTCATCACTCTTCGAAAAGTAGATAGGAGGTACCGTTGTTAAGGCTTATCCCTCAATACCATCACCTGACCTGCTTTCTGTAACTCCAGTCTTCTGTTTATCCTTACTATGATCATATCTCAGTCCTCGGTAGTATAGTGGTGAGTATCCCCGCCTGTCACGCGGGAGACCGGTGTTCGATTTCCCGCCGGGAGGTCCATTATTTTGGTCTGGAGGCAATATAACGAGTGTCTCCCCCAAAGCCAAAAGAGTGACGGAGCCAAATTCAAGGGACGTTGGAGTCAAAATGCCTGGACACACAAAGCTTAAAGCAGTCTAAGTCATAGGATGAAGGGAAGACTGATTGAGGAAGAGAGTTCCGAGTTCACTTGTTGAGTAGAAGAAAGACTGAGAAAATTTGCCAATTCTTGGGTTGGAGAGCTGGACAGAATGGGACTGTGTTGAAAGGCGGGTGCCACAAGGGAGGGAGTATACACTAAGAGAGCTCAGAAATGTAGTAAAGTATCAATAAGGAAGATATTAAGGGAGGCAGTTGTTTTTTTCGAGTCCTCCTCACTCATGTTAGTTATGGGATTTCAAGAACATTCGCCCCATTTCTTTGCCAATATTAAGACTTTCGTGCCATTTTGTTGTCGAATTTTTTTCCTGGCGAGCGATAGCAAGCCTGTATTTGAAGAGGAACCGGCCTTCGGCCGGGAAATTTTTCTACCGAACAAATTTACAAATTTATATCGACGGGGGGTCTTCTGGGTGTTTTTATAAGTTTGATAGAGGTTTAGAGAACAAACTAAACCCCCTCCTTAAACCATTGAGCCGAACCAGTAAATTATGCTGCACAATACCGTCTGAGAATGAAGCTGAATTTATACAAGATAGCCTTTAAACGTGGATTCATTTAGAAAAAAATAGGTAAGTATTGGTTTGGAAACACAGACACATATATATATATATATTTTATATATATATATATATATATATATATATATATATATATATATATATATACTGTATATACGTGTGTGTGTAGAATAGTCAGGAGCCCGGATAGCTCAGTCGGTAGAGCATTAGGCATTTAACCTAAGGGTCCAGGGTTCAAGTCCCTGTTCGGGCTATAGTTTTTAGACAGATCTACAGTAGAAAGGGTTATCAAATTAAGGGGCGGTCACCGGCTTTTTTTATCTTTCTCTCCTTTTCTCTCTGACCCTGGCTTGTATCCATTCGGCCCCATTCAGCTAACTGTTTTAAGACGTTTATCCCCATCCAGGTGAAAGATTTCTTCCTAGCGATAGCGGGACAGCATTGTATGGAGAAATCCGGCTTCGCCAGAGACATTTTACTATCGAGAAATGTACAAATTTAGCTTGCTGTCAAAACAAAAATATATATATGCTGGCTCGCTACCGCTCGCCAGGAAAATATTGACACCTGGATGGGGGTAAAAGGCTTAAAACAGTAGGCTGAACGTGGCCGAATGGATACAAGCCAAAGAGAGAGGGAGAGAAAGAGAAAACAAAATTGAGGTGGGCTCCCTTAAGTCCACTACATAGTAAATACATTCCGAAAATCGCTATAATATCAACACAATCTCTACAATATCGCTAGAATAATGCCACAATCTCTACAATATCGCTCTAAAATGGCTCAAACTACAGAATATCGCTAGAATTTATGTCGCTAGATGTAAAAATTTGCCTCTAAATCGAAGTGAACGCCTCTGGATATAGCGGGAAAGTAGCTAAATTGGCAACACTGGCTCTAGGTGTGTTTGTTAGCAATGATTTGAAATCTAGAAAACAGTGTATAAGCGTTCGTAACAAGGCAAACAGGATTATCGGGTTCATCTCTAGGAGTGTGAGTAACAGAACTGCTGATGTAATCTTAAAACTTTACTTGTCATTAGTGAGACCCCATATGGATAATGATGTGCAATTTTGGTGTCCTTATTACAGAATGGACGTAGATTCCCTGGAGAGAGTACAACGTAGAATGACAAAAAATATCCATAATATTAGAAATCTTCCGTATGAAGAAACGTTGAAGAAATTAGGCTTACATTCGTTAGAGAGACGCAGAGTTAGAGGGTATATGATAGAAGTGTTCAAGTGGGTTAGTGGGATTAATAAAGGGGACATGAAAGATGTACTGAAGCTCAGTAATAGCGAAAGAACTCGAACAAATGGTTTCAAATTGGTTAAATTTAGTTTCAGAAAAAGATCTATCTATCTATCTATCTATTGCCTGACGCCGTGATCCCCAAAGGGGTGGCCATGATAGACACCCCCCCATGCACCTCTGTCCCCAGTCAGTCGACGCTCCTCCTCCCAACCAGCACCGCCTCCATCCATATACTTCCTCACTCCATCCTTCCATCTCTCCCTCGGTCTACCTCTCCCTCTCTGTCCCTCTACCTCACTCTCATACACCGTCGTAGTCATTCTCTCGCTTCCATACATTCCATATGGCCGAACCATCTCAAGTGTTCCTTTTCACACTTTCCAGCACATCTACCTCCACACCACACCTCCTTCTTACTTCTTCATTCGTCTGTCTATTCCTCCATGTAACTCCGCACGCACTTCTCAAGTAACTCATTTCCACCCCTCTATATAGGCAAATATTGGTTTGGTAACAGAGTTGTAGACACGTGGAATAGGCTACCGAGTGACATGGTAGGATCGAGAACGATAGGGAGCTTTAAGATAAAATTAGATAGGCATATGGACGAGATGGGTTGGGTATGAGGGGGGATCTGCCGAGTGTGGCCAAATCGGCGTTCTGTAGACCTTCGTAATCTTGTGTTGATCTCTGACCGTTTTGGTGAGGTCGGTCCTCATGGTATTAGGGAGCTGGGCCTGTGGTTGGGCCTTGTAATTGGGGTTGGGTGTGAGAGGGATCTGCCTTGTGTGGGCCAACCGGCTTTCTGCAGACTACCATTTTCTTATGTTCTTATGTTCTTTTGTATGCCGAGAAACATGCCCCCTCGAGTGGTGTCGATTTCTGAAACTTTGGAATATGGCCTATGGACTAATTAAGTGGCTTCTCTATACGCCTTCGACAATTATCCTGCATTCTAAATTACTCATTCTCTGGCTCCAGTCTTTTAATTCTTTTTACTATTACTATTCCTCAGTCCTCGGTAGTATAGTGGTGAGTATCCCCGCCTGTCACGCGGGAGACCGGGGTTCGATTCCCCGCCGGGGAGGACCAATCTTTTTCTCTGGAGGGCAATCTAACGAAAAATTAGGAAAGCGTTCTTAGGTAGCTATAAGGTAGATGTAGTGGAGGGGATATAGGTGTAAAATAACACAGGGATGTAGGGAAGAAGGGGTCTGCCTCGTATGGGTCAATAGGCCTTCTGCAGATTTCCATTTTTCTTATGTTCGTATGTTGATACACAATACTCTATGGATATATAACATACGAGGAGAGATTGAAAACCTTTGGCTAGCATCCATTAGAAAAACAAATGGATAGGAAATGATGACAGACGTTAATGTGTATGATTGGTATCAGTAAGTGGTATTCAGTATTAAGGGGGGTCTAAGTTTGTGTTTCTCTTTGTCTCCTGTTCACTCTTTCTCTGGCTTGTATCCATTTGGCCTCATTCAGCGAACTGTTTTAAGACGTTTATCTCCATCCAGGTGTCGATCTCTTCCTGGCGAGCCAGCATTGTATGTGAAATCAGGCTTCGCCGGAGACATTTTTCTATTAAAATTTTTACAAATTTAGCTTGTAAAAAAAAATATATATATGTATGCTGGCTCGCTACCGCTCGCCAGAGAAATATTGGCACCTGGATGGGGGTAAACGTCTTAAAACAGTAGGCTGAAGGGGGCCGAATGGATACAAGCCAGAGAAAGACAGAAAAGGAGAGAAAAAAGGCAGGTCACCTCCCTTAAGAAAGTAATGAAGCTCAATAACTACAAGATAGCAAATGGTTTCAAATTAGAGACATTCAGCTTTAGAAAAAATATAGGTAAGGATTGCTTTCAAAAATATAGGTAAGGATTGCTTTCAAAAATATAGGTAAGGATTGCTTTCAAAAATATAGGTAAGGATTGCTTTCAAAAATATAGGTAAGGATTGCTTTCAAAAATATAGGTAAGGATTGCTTTCAAAATGAGGGTTGTAGGAATGTGAAATAAGACTGCCGGGCACAAACTTTCAGCTCAAGAACGGTAAACAATTGACAACTTGCCAGTTTCTATAAGGAAGTTGGAGCAGTAAACATGAATTATATAGATAAATTCAATAATAATGTGGATTTCTGCTGGATAAAAAGTATGATAAATTGGGTTTTATGTGTTTATACAAGTATTATGACCGTATTTTAGCTGATAATTGTGCTAAATATTGATGCCCACGGCTCCAACTTCCTTATACACCAAAACTCGCAAGTGGTCAATAGGTCAATGGCCAGTCTCTTTTCATCTCCCTCTTTTCACAGCCAACTCTTTTCAACCTACTTTCTTTCCATCTTCTCAATGCCCCCCCCCCCCCTCTCTCACTCGCACACACACTCTCGCTCTCTCTCTCACCATTACCCTTTTGAGACAATGTATATGTAATTGTATGTATTTATATTATCTCAATAAAGAATCAAATCAAATCAAATGTCTCTCTCCCTCTCTCTCTCTTTCAGCCCCCTCTAGCCCTTTTTCTCTTTTCCCCAGCCACTGTCCTTTCACCAGCCTTCTCCTTCTCCTTCTCTTTGTACACTGTAGCTTTTAGTCCCTTTCTCTCTCTCTCTCTCTGCACATTAAAAGTCGCGCCTATCATTTCGGCTTTTAAGGGGAGATGCATGGGGTTTGCTGCCCCCCCCCCCCCCCCCCCCTTCTCCCTCATGTTTAGCCCCACTAGTTTTCAGAGTTTATTGACGTTGGGCCCATTAGTTTGGCGATGTTAAGACCTTTTACCCCATCTATTTGTCAATATCGATACTTTTCGCGCCATTTAGGCGTAGAATTATTTTCCTGGCGAGCGATAGCGAGCCAGTTATTTAAGAGGAAACAGCCTTCGGCCGAGAAATATTTCTACCGAAAAATGTAGCAAAATATCTTGAAGGGAGTGTTTTTTTAAGCTTGCTGGAGGTCTAGCGTGGATACTATAAAGTCAATAAGCACATCAATTATATAGATCAACAATATAACCACTACCCCCTTAAGGGCAGATCAACAATATAACCACTACCTCCTTAAGGGCAGATCAACAATATAACCACTACCCCCTTAAGGGCAGATCAACAATATATAACCACTACCGCCTTAAGGGCACATCAACAATATATAACCACTACCACCTTAAGGGCAGATCAACAATATATAACCACTACCGCCTTAAGGACAGATCAACAATATATAACCACTACCACCTTAAGGGCAGATCAACAATATATAACCACTACCGCCTTAAGGACAGATCAACAATATATAACCACTACCACCTTAAGGGCAGATCAACAATATATAACCACTACCGCCTTAAGGACAGATCAACAATATATAACCACTACCGCCTTAAGGACAGATCAACAATATATAACCACTACCGCCTTAAGGACAGATCAACAATATATAACCACTACCGCCTTAAGGACAGATCAACAATATATAACCACTACCACCTTAAGGGCAGATCAACAATATATAACCACTACCGCCTTAAGGGCAGATCAACAATATATAACCACTACCGCCTTAAGGACAGATCAACAATATATAACCACTACCACCTTAAGGGCAGATCAACAATATATAACCACTACCGCCTTAAGGACAGATCAACAATATATAACCACTACCACCTTAAGGACAGATCAACAATATATAACCACTACCGCCTTAAGGACAGATCAACAATATATAACCACTACCGCCTTAAGGACAGATCAACAATATATAACCACTACCGCCTTAAGGACAGATCAACAATATATAACCACTACCTACCGCCTTAAGGACAGATCAACAATATATAACCACTACCGCCTTAAGGACAGATCAACAATATATAACCACTACCGCCTTAAGGACAGATCAACAATATATAACCACTACCGCCTTAAGTGCAGATCAACAATATATAACCACTACCGCCTTAAGGACAGATCAACAATATATAACCACTACCGCCTTAAGGACAGATCAACAATATATAACCACTACCGCCTTAAGGACAGATCAACAATATATAACCACTACCGCCTTAAGGGCAGATCAACAATATATAACCACTACCGCCTTAAGGACAGATCAACAATATATACCACTACCAGACCACTACCACCTTAAGGACAGATCAACAATATATAAACAGCCAGATCAACAATATATAACCACTACCGCCTTAAGGGCAGATCAACAATATATAACCACTACCGCCTTAAGGACAGATCAACAATATATAACCACTACCGCCTTAAGGACAGATCAACAATATATAACCACTACCACCTTAAGGACAGATCAACAATATATAACCACTACCGCCTTAAGGGCAGATCAACAATATATAACCACTACCGCCTTAAGGACAGATCAACAATATATAACCACTACCGCCTTAAGGGCAGATCAACAATATATAACCACTACCGCCTTAAGGGCAGATCTCCACGCGAGCAATTTTTTTCTTAACCCCCTTTCTCCCTCATGTTTAGCCCCATTGCTTTTGATATTATACAACGTTTGCCCCATTAGTTTAGCGAGTTTAAGAACTTTCACCCCATCTTAAGACCTTTCGTGCAATTCATGTGTCGATTTTATCCTGGCGAGCGATAGCGAGCTTGTAATTTAAGAGGAACAGGCCTTCGGCCGGGACATTTTTCTACCGATTTTTTTTACAAATTTATCTTGAAAGGGACTCAAGGGGGTGTAATTTTAAGCTTGATGGAGGTCTAGGGAACAAACTAAATACCTCCCCTTAAATATCGCGTTTTTTCAGACTGTCTACTGGGCTTGCTCGGGGCCCACTTCACGTCCGCCGCTATTTAGTGTGGGTTCGGCTTTTCTCGCTACTTTCCGGCCGTTTACCGTTCTGCCGGGGTGACATATTTAGCGCTGATGAAACATTATGAACGAGATGGGTTGGGTGTGAGAGGGATCTGCCTTGTGTGGGCCAATTGGCTTTCTGAAGACACCCATTTTCTTATGGTCTTATGTTCTACGATCACCAGGAACAGTAGCCGCGGAGAGGATATTTGCCACGGGTATTGTTAAAGAGAGATCAGTCGCTTTTTATGGACCCCCTTCTCCCTCATGTTTAGCATATTAGTGTTGAGTATTTAAGACGTTCGCCCCATTAATTTTTCGATTTTAAGACCTTTCGTCCCATTTTGTTATCGATATAAAAACCTTTCGTGTCATTTAGGTGTAGATTATTTCCTGGCGAGCTATAGCGAGCCTATACATTTAAGAGTAACCGGCCTCTGGCCGGGACATTTTTCTACCGAAAAATGTACAAATATATTTTGAAGGGGGGTCTAGGGGGTGTATTTTTAAGCTTGATGGAGGTCTAGCGAGGACACAAACAAATATATGATATCTGATTAAATAGACCAAAAAACAACGACAGCCATTATTATCCCCTTAATAGATATTTTAAGTTGACATATACACAGATTCAATGGCAGCATCAAGGTCACTCAGATTTTCGCTTTTTCTGTTTTCGCGAATTTGACCGTATTTGACGAATTAACCATTTCTGTACCGGCGACGTCTCTTCAATTATATTCTAGCTATATGTATACGATTTTATGCAGTTTAAGAAGGATCTGTGGTAGTAAAAAGGGTTAAGTGAGATGGTTCGAAGCCTGTCAATTGCTGGAGGCCCTTTTTAAACCGAATAAAATCGTCTAATAGTAGCCAGAATGAAGTTAAAGAGACGTCCCCGGTACAGAAGGGGTTAACAGCGACATATACACAGATCCAATGTCAGCATCAAGGTCACTCAAACGTTGGCTTTTTCTGTTTCCGCGAATTTGACCATATTTGCCGAATTAATTACCTTCACACGCACGCAAATATTGACCGTTTTTACAGGCAAGCACTTCACAGGTGAGGCGTTAGTTCAATGATTAAGGTAAACTTGTAATAAAATATATACAACTTCAACAAATTAATTGCCTTGAATACATAATATTGCAGATGCAATCGCCAGTGAAGATATAAATACATTTATATTTATGTCAAGGTTACAACGCAAGGTCAATGGTTAATTAATATATGTTATTATATATTAATATATGTTATTAATATATATGTTATTATATATTAATATATGTTATTAATATATATGTTATTATATATTAATATATTAATATATGTTATTATATATTAATATATTAATATATGTTATTATATATTAATATATTAATATATGTTATTATATTAATTATTAATATATGTTATTATATATTAATATATGTTATTATATATTAATATATTAATATATGTTATTATATATTAATATATTAATATATGTTATTATATATTAATATATTAATATATGTTATTATATATTAAGATATTAATATATGTTTATTATATATTAATATATTATATATGTTATTATATATTAATATATTAATATATGTTATATATTAATAGTTATTAATATATGTTATTATATATTAATATATTAATATATGTTATTATATATTAATATATTATATATGTTATTATATATTAATATATTAATATATGTTATTATATATTAATATATTAATATATGTTATTATATATTCTATTAATAAACGTTATATTCTATTAATAAACGTTATATATTCTATTAATAAACGTTATATATTAATATATTAATAAACGTTATTATATATTAATATATTAATATATGTTATTATATATATAGTAATATATTAATATATGTTATTAATATATTAATATATTAATATATGTTATTATATATTAATATATTAATATATGTTATTATATATTATATATTAATATATGTTATTATATATTAATATATTAATATATGTTATTATATATTATTATATTAATATATGTTATTATATATTAATATATTAATATATGTTATTATATATTAATATATTAATATATGTTATTATATATTAATATATTAATATATGTTATTATATATTAATATGTATATGTTATATATATATATATATATGTTATTATATATTAATATATTATATATGTTATTATATATTAATATATTAATATATGTTATTATATTAATATATTAATATATGTTATTATATATTAATATATTAATATATGTTATTATATATTAATATATTAATATATGTTATTGTGAGCTGGGTCTATAATTAGGTCTTGTAATTGGGGTTGGGTGTGAGAAGGATCTGCCTTGTGTGGGCCAATCGGCTTTCTGTAGACTCCTATATTCTTATGTTCTTATGTTTTCTTATAATATTTTTTTTTATAATCTCAGTTCATTTATTAAGCGCCATTTCTCTTCCTCTTCGAGATGATTGGAACAAGCTATGATTATATTATATAAGGCTCGAGACCATTACCCATCTACTTGCTCAAGGAAGATGGTAACCACCAGCTAGATCTCAGAATACTTTTCACCAACCAGAGAGAGAGGTGAACCCGAGTCTGCCGGGTAGTCACAGATTTGGGTATGCAGATTTTGTTTTTGTAAATGCAAAAGGCTGCACTTTTTCTGTATTTGTATTACTCCAGTCTCCTTATTATATTTACAATCCCTAATTATCAGTCCTCGGTAGTATAGTGGTGAGTATCCCCGCCTGTCACGCGGGAGACCGGGGTTCGATTCCCCGCCGGGGAGGTCCAATCTTTTTTCACTGGAGGCTATCTAACGAACATTGACGCAAGTGATCCACAATTTAGAAAAATTGTCTTAAGGGGATAGTGGCAATTGTTTGGGTATAATAATGTATATATTAATGTTCCGTCCCCCCTCCCCCCGGGGGGTGAGGAGACAAAAATAAATTATCTTTATACCTATTCTGGCACCCCCTTAGTATGCATGCCAAGTATGGGTTCTCCATCTTGAAAACTGAGGGACAAGTTCGTGAACAAACAGACAGAAAGTACCCTTAGTATAGTAGATGTGGGTTGTTTGTGAAAGGGTTCCGGTAAATATTGCGTACAGTCGCGCTAATAAGTGATGTCTCGGCACCATGTATGTTTTCATCAATAAGTGGTATCGGCAATATCTAAGCTTCATTTCTTCATATCCAGTGAAATATGCAATCATGTTCCTACACTTGGCCACCCTATTCAACATCTGACAGACATTAATACAGCACAGAGCAAGCCAAACGTAATGGCAGCTGGAAAATGACTTATTAGCGCGACTGTACATTGATCTAAAGCAATGTAAAGCAAGCAAGACAAGCAATTATATATTTTATTTTATTATCTTATTAATATATTTATATAGTTGTACAGTTCGCCAAGGTATATAAGCAATGCAAGCACTTTTGTTTGTGTGTTGTTTTTTAACAGCTCTGCAAGGTATACAGTATAGGACTCGGAATGGCGCCTAAACAAAACAAAGAAAGCATTGTCTCCCTATAACAAACCCTTCAGAACCCAGGGTCGCCGGCCTTTTTAAACTTTCTCTCCTTTTTTCTCTTTCCCTGGCTTGTATCCGTTCGGCCCCATTCAGCCAACTGTTTTAGGACGTTTATCTCCATCCAGGTGTCGATTTCTTCCTGGCGAGCGATAGGGAGCCATCATTGTATAGAGAAATCCGGCTTCGCCGGACACATTTTTCTATCGAAAAAGTACGAATTTAGCTTGCTGTCATAACAAAAATATATATATGCTGGCTCGCTACCGCTCGCCAGGAAAATATTGACACCTGGATGGGGGTAAACGTCTTAAAACAGTAGGCTGAATGGGACCGAATGGATACAAGCCAAAGAGAGAGGGAGGGAAAGAGAGAAAAAAAGCGAGGTGGACTCCCTTAAACAAAATCAAGAAAGCTAGGTCTCCCTATAACAAACCCCGAGGAACCCAGGGTCGTCCATCGCTCTCCCAGACACACCCCAAATTGCACAGAGGAAGAGTTTTAGTTTTGCCATTTCATTAGCGGTTCCATCACTCAAGTCGGTGGGGTCTTACTTGCTTACGGGTCTCTGTCTGGCTGTGTGTGTGTGTGTGTTTGTGTGTGTGTGTGCGTGTGTGTGTGTTGAGGGGAAGGGAAGGGGGTGCATGTGTGTGTGTGGTGGGAAGGGGTGCGTGTGTGGGTATGGGTGTTTGCTGTGCGTTTTGCTACTCCATTAGCATGTCCATCACTCAAGTCGGTGGGGTCTTACTTTCTTACGGGTCTCTGTCTGTTTGTCTGTCTGTCTGTCTGTGTGTTTGTGTGTGTGTGTTGAAGGGAGAGGGGGGGGGGGGGGTATGTGGGGCGGAATGGGGTGTGTGTGTGTGTGTGTGTGCTGTGAGTTAGCAGGCCCAATATTTAGTCTGTTGGGTCTTACTTTCTTATGTTGGGTGTCTGTCTGTCTGTCTGTGCGTGCGTGTTGATGGGAGGGGTGGGGGTTGATATGTGTGTGCGTGTGTGCGTCTGTTCTGTGTTTTGCCACCCCATTAGCAGACCCATCACTCAGTTTGTGGAGTGTTACTACTTACGGCTCACACACCCATCCCCCCCCACACACACAGACCCCCCCCCCCCCCCCCCCCTCCACACACACACTCCAATCTGCTTGCTCCACATTTCCTCTCGCCTGCCGCCCCTTGAGAGTAGGAGGTGATGAGATGGGATCCACTGACAAAAAAAAAAAAAAAAAAAAAGACAAAACAAATATATATATATTTGGGAATGGATATATTGCTGAAATACGCTTGAGTGAATGCAGTCAGGCCCGATAAAGTTTTATCCTCGAAATCAAAATTATTTTAAGGGGGATGGACGTATTTATTTCCTCATGTATATAATCATTTTATCATCTTTTTAGTTTCCTCCCTAGACCTCCATCAAAACACATCCGCCAAAGACCCTCCTTCAAGATAAATTTGTACAATGCCCCGACTTCCTCTTAAATTACAGACTCAATATCGCTCGCCAAGAAAAAAAAACGACACCTACTGTACATGACAAAAAAAAAGTCTTAATATTGACAAAATATGGGGCAAAAGGTCTTAAAATCTCCCCAAACTAATGGGACGAACGTCATATAATCTGAACACTAATGGGACTAAACATGAGGAAGAAGGGGGACCAGGAAAACGACCCATCTCCCCTTAAAGGTGGGGGATCATGGGTTGAGATAAACACGGAATGATAATCACCAAGCTGTACATAATTATCTTGCAAAATGCAATGGCACTGAAATAATTATTAACAATGGTATAAAGGATTTTGGGATCGTCTATACCGGGCCTGTGACGTCACAAGAGTATAAGTCCACCATCCAGTCTAGGCTAAGGATACTGGTGTGACGTCACTATGACGTCACAGGCCCGGTATAGACGATCCCAAAATCCTTTATACCATTGTTAATAATTATTTCAGTGCCATTGCATTTTGCAAGATAATTATGTACAGCTTGTCGATTATCATTCCGTGTTTATCTCAACCCATAAGCCCCCACCTTTAATCTTTTCACTCTACGCGCCAGTATAAATTGCCTTCATCTATTTTGTTTTAATCTCCAAATCAGGCGAAGATATTTAGATGTATTCCATGTGACAACGAACAATTGTCTGTAGCTTGCTAAGTGTCTCTTTAATAAACCCTTTCTGTACCAGCGACGTCTGTTATACTTCATTCTAGCTATACTTAGACGGTTTATGCAGCTTAACCCGTCCAGTACCAGGGAC
Source organism: Paralithodes platypus (assembly GCA_032716605.1). Taxonomy (NCBI): domain Eukaryota; kingdom Metazoa; phylum Arthropoda; class Malacostraca; order Decapoda; family Lithodidae; genus Paralithodes; species Paralithodes platypus. Next base: position 17,433,908 of record CM064508.1, read on the forward strand.
GTCTGTTATACTTCATTCTAGCTATACTTAGACGGTTTATGCAGCTTAACCCGTCCAGTACCAGGGACGTCTGTTATACTTCATTCTAGCTATACTTAGACGGTTTATGCAGCTTAACCCGTCCAGTACCAGGGACGTCTGTTATACTTCATTCTAGCTATACTTAGACGGTTTATGCAGCTTAACCCGTCCAGTACCAGGGACGTCTGTTATACTTCATTCTTGCTATACTTAGACGGTTTATGCAGCTTAACCCGTCCAGTACCAGGGACGTCTGTTATACTTCATTCTTGCTATACTTAGACGGTTTATGCAGCTTAACCCGTCCAGTACCAGGGACGTCTGTTATACTTCATTCTAGCTATACTTAGACGGTTTATGCAGCTTAACCCGTCCAGTACCATGGACGTCTGTTATACTTCATTCTTGCTATACTTAGACGGTTTATGCAGCTTAACCCGTCCAGTACCAGGGACGTCTGTTATACTTCATTCTAGCTATACTTAGACGGTTTATGCAGCTTAACCCGTCCAGTACCATGGACGTCTGTTATACTTCATTCTAGCTATACTTAGACGGTTTATGCAGCTTAACCCGTCCAGTACCAGGGACGTCTGTTATACTTCATTCTTGCTATACTTAGACGGTTTATGCAGCTTAACCCGTCCAGTACCAGGGACGTCTGTTATACTTCATTCTTGCTATACTTAGACGGTTTATGCAGCTTAACCCGTCCAGTACCAGCAACGTCTGTTATACTTCATTCTAGCTATACTGAGACGGTTTATGCAGCTTAACCCGTCCAGTACCAGGGACGTCTGTTTTACTTCATTCTAGGTATACTTAGACGGTTTATGCAGCTTAACCCGTCCAGTACCATGGACGTCTGTTATACTTCATTCTAGCTATACTTAGACGGTTTATGCAGCTTAACCCGTCCAGTACCAGGGACGTCTGTTATACTTCATTCTTGCTATACTTAGACGGTTTATGCAGCTTAACCCGTCCAGTACCAGGGACGTCTGTTATACTTCATTCTAGCTATACTTAGACGGTTTATGCAGCTTAACCCGTCCAGTACCAGGGACGTCTGTTATACTTCATTCTAGCTATACTTAGACGGTTTATGCAGCTTAACCCGTCCAGTACCAGGGACGTCTGTTATACTTCATTCTAGCTATACTTAGACGGTTTATGCAGCTTAACCCGTCCAGTACCAGCGACGTCTGTTATACTTCATTCTAGTTATACTTAGACGGTTTATGCAGCTTAACCCGTCCAGTACCAGGGACGTCTGTTATACTTCATTCTAGCTATACTTAGACGGTTTATGCAGCTTAACCCGTCCAGTACCAGCGACGTCTGTTATACTTCATTCCAGCTATACTTAAACGGTTTATGCAGCTTAACCCGTCCAGTACCAGGGACGTCTGTTATACTTCATTCTAGCTATACTTAGACGGTTTATGCAGCTTAACCCGTCCAGTACCATGGACGTCTGTTATACTTCATTCTAGCTATACTTAGACGGTTTATGCAGCTTAACCCGTCCAGTACCAGGGACGTCTGTTATACTTCATTCTAGCTATACTTAGACGGTTTATGCAGCTTAACCCATCCAGTACCAGGGACGTCCTTTATATCATATTCTGGCAACTATTAGACGATTATATTCAGCTTAGGAAGGACCTTTAGCAAAATAAGGCTTCGAACTACCCCACTTAACCCTTTTTACTACCACATACCTTTCTCAAACTGCACACAATCGTCTAAATAAAGCTAGAATAAAATGAAAAAGACGTCGCCTGTACAGAAGGGGTTAAGAAGGATCTGTGGTATTAAAAAGGGTTAAGGGGAGGTTTCTACTTTGTTCCCTAGACCTCCATCAAGCTTAAATTTTCACCCCTTAGACCCTTTTTTCAAGATAAATTTGTACATTTTTCGATAGAGAAAAATACCGCCGAAGGCCGGTTCCTCTTAAATTACAGGCTCGCTATCGGTCACCAGGAAAACGTCGACATGTAAATGGCACAAAGTTCTTTAAATTGACAGAAATGGGGCGACAGTTCATAAAATCGCCAAACTAATGGGGGCGAACGTCTTCAAATGTTAAAGGCAATGGGGCTAAACATGAGGGAGAAAGGGTTTTAGAAAAAAAAACTTCAGGTGTAAATCTCCCCTTAAGTGAGATAGTTAGAAGCCTGTCACTTGTTGGAGGCCTTTTTATAACTGAATGAAAGCGTCTAATAGTAGCCAGAATAAAGTTAAAAGGACGGCGCCGGTACTGAAAGGGTTAAGATCTGCAATCAGGCAAAGATAATTAAGGGGGTGTTACTCGCTTTTTATGGACCCCTTTCTCCCTCATGTTTAGCATATTAGTTTTGAGATTTTAAGACGTTCGTTCCATTAGTTTGGCGATTTTGAGACCTTTCGCTTTATCTTTTGTTCAATATTAAGACCTATTGTGCCATTTAGGTGTCAATTTTTTCCTGGTGAGCGATAGCGAGCCTATAATTTTGGAGGGAACCGGCTTTTGGTCGGGAAACTTTTCTTCCGAAAAATGTACAAATTTATCTTGACAGGGGGTCTAGGGGGTGTTTTTATAAGTTTGATGGAGGTCTAGCGAGGTAATTCAAAAATTAGTAAATACATGAAAACATTGACCAAAAAGCAAGCACTATCCCCTTAAATGTATTCCATCTGACAACAAGCAATTTTAGGTAACTTGGTAAATGTCTCTATAATTAATTACCATGAATCCGGCTAATACTTCCTTAGCTATATAGTATCGTCTGAAATTTGCTAGAATGCATGATTAAAGTTGCCATCCCTCCATCTTTCCCTCATACTGTGACTTAACTTTAAGAAGTGCGCATGGGGGGTATGAGACACCACACTCCTGTGCTGACGTATTTGAGCTGTTCCCATCACTAACATCGTTATTTTACCATAAATAGCATTAACACCTTATTAGCGGGCTAGGCGGTTTATTTATATGTACCGCCCAGCGGGGTGTTTTTAGCCAAAATAGGGCTGTTTACGTGATCATTTTCATGCCTAAATAAGACCCAGAGCGTAAAACAAGTATCTATCCCTGAAAGGGCATAAACAGAGCTTTCCAATGACACCATAACGATCCTTTTATGATGGCTAGTTTTCTTGCAACAACCGTGCAACGCGAGTGCAAAAAGCATGTAATTAGGCACTTTCCCCATACAATTCCGTATATAGCGAGTGAGAGAGGGAGGGAGGAGGTGGGATTCGTGTCAGTAGGTTCGCCGCGGTGGTCTGGAGCAGTCATACGTTCGCTACTCTCCTGCCACCACTTGTCTCTCTCTCTCTCTCAGCAACATTACGTGCTGAAATTGCCACACGACCTATGTCGAGCGCCGAAAACAGAGCGCATAAACAGAGCTTTCCAATGACACCATAACGATCCTTTTATGATGGCTAGTTTTCTTGCAACAACCGCGCAACGCGAGTGCAAAAAGCATGTAATTAGGCACTTTCCCCATACAATTCCGTATATAGCGAGTGAGAGAGGGAGGGAGGAGGTGGGATTCGTGTCAGTAGGTTCGCCGCGGTGGTCTGGAGCAGTCATACGTTCGCTACTCTCCTGCCACCACTTGTCTCTCTCTCTCTCTCAGCAACATTACGTGCTGAAATTGCCACACGACCTATGTCGAGCGCCGCCAGATAGTCCAGATTTATTATACTCGACTTATGTTGCGCTCCGATAGTTAAGGGTTAATACTTATCCATATGTGCCTATTATAGGTTGATTATAAAGGTATTAACCTGTTACAACAATAAAACAAGTGGAAACAGCGTTTGGATGGTCAAAATCGGCGATACAGGCCGGGAGTTACATAATGTATGGCTGAGGCAACCTCCCTCCCCACCACTCTTTCCCAAGTCTGGAGAGAGACTGTCGATCGATACTCTCTCTCTCTCTCTTCCACTCGCTTGGTAACAGTGATGACAATGCCCTGCTTGCAACTCGCTAATGTTAGCACGAAAATAGACCACAGAAAAAGGGAATAACAGGGAAAATAGGTGATAACTGAAGGAGGGGAGAAAAGTGGGGAAGGAGGGGAGGTGGAGGAGTGATATTTGGCATGGCCCAGGGGCAAAAAAAAAAATAATAATAAAAAAAAAAAAAAAAAATTTGGGGGTGTTTTAAATGGATTTTTTGTTCCCTTACTCTTAAGAGTCTTCCCACAGTCCACCGGGGGAACTCTTAAGAGTCTCCCGGCAGTTCCCGGGTTAAATTGTTTCAAACTCTGTGTGTCCAGATATTTTGGCTCGTACGTTCCTTGATTTTGGCCCTTTCACTCTTTCAACTCTGGGCAAGGGACTCGTCACAGGCAGACTTGCCTTTTGTCTCCCTCATCCACATAAAAAAACAAATGGATTCGAGACAATATCCATTTCAAGATATGAGGACTTTGAAACATATATTCTGATGCGTACGTACAGTCGCGTTAATAAGTGATGTCTCGGCACCAAGTATGTGTTGATCAATAATGGTATCAGTAATATCTAAGCTTAATTTGTTCATATCGAGTGAAATATGAAAACATGTTCCTACACTTACCCACCCTATACAACATCTAACAGACATTAATAAAGCACAGAGCAAGCCAAACGTAATGACAGCTGGGATATGACTTATTAGCACGACCGTACATTATATTTTGAAATGTGGTGAAATACGACTTTGAGATGGATTGCAAACATGGACAGGAAATGTTGAGTGCAAGTTAAGTAGGTCAGGCTGGAAAGAGAGAGAGAGAGAGAGAGAGAGAGAGATATGAAATTATTGACAGAAATGAAGAAGGGCAGGGGATGAACACGCAAAGGATTAATATTATGATCGAAAATAAGTTTTTTTATATACCGGTATATATATACCGGTATATATATATATATATATATATATATATATATATATATATATATATATATATAAAGGTTAAAATAATAAACCATGGAATAACGTACAGTGGGAGGTGAAAGAAAGTAAAAGCAGGGAGAACAGGAAGAGGGACAGACGATAAATAATAATAATAATAATAATAATAATAATAAATATATATATTTTTGTTTTGACAGCAAGCTAAATTTGTAAATTTTTCGATAGAAAAATTTCTCCGGCGAAGCCGGATTTCTCTATACAATGCTGGCTCGCTATCGCTCGCCAGGAAGAACTCGACACCTGGATAGGTATAAACGTCTTAAAACAGTTGGCTGAATGGTACCGAATGGATACAATCCAGGGAAAGAGAGAAAAGAAGAGAGAGATAAAAAAAACAAGCCGGTGACCCCCTTCGCCGAGCCGTTAATGGACGAACTATCCCTCTATCTGTGCCTTTGTCTCTAATTTCCTTTCCGGCCGTTCCATAGCCGCGGTTGTGGACGGCCATTGTTCACTTCCTCACCCTATAAACTCCGGTGTTCCTCAGGGCTCTGTCCTATCTCCTATTCTCTTTCTAATTTTTATAAATGATCTCCTCAACTGTACCTCAATTCCCATCCATTCATACGCAGACGACTCAACCTTACACTACTCCATTAGTTTTTCAGAATGCCCCAGCCAGCAATCCCTCAACGACAAACGTAATGAAGCCATAGAACTCTTAAATTCTGATCTAAATACTATCTCCAATTGGGGCAGAGAAAACCTTGTTACCTTTAATGCTTCCAAAACCCAATTTCTCCATCTATCTACCCGTAAGGAGCTCCCAGCGGACTATCCCTTATTTTTCAACAATACAAAAATCAATCCTTCGTCTTCTCTCAATATTCTTGGTGTCTCTTTTTCTTCTGCTCTCAGTTGGAAGGACCATATTACCAGTCTTGTTAAGGCAGCCTCCCAGAAGCTGGGTGTGCTCAACCGCCTTAGGGGGTTCTTTTCCCCTGCACAGCTTCTTGCTCTGTACAGGGGCATAGTGCGTCCTTGTATTGAGTATTGTTCACATGTGTGGGGAGGTTTGTCTCACACCGCTCTCCTAGACAAAGTTGAAAGGAAGGCCTATCGTATCATTAACTCCCGTCCACTCACCAACTCTCTGCAATCTCTCTCTCTCCACCGCAATGTTGCATCTCTTTCGCTATTCTATCGCTACTATAATAATCAGTGTTCCTCAGAGCTTTCCCAGTGTATACCACCTCCTTTACGTAGGGCACGTGGTACCCGTCTTGCAACTCAATCCCACCCCTACTCTGTGCAACTCTCCAACCCAAGAGTGAAACGTTACTCTCAAACTTTCTTCTATTCAACAGCTGAGCTCTGGAACTCTCTCCCAGAATCAGTCTTTCCCTCTTCCTATGACTTAAATTGCTTCAAACTCCGTGTGTCCAGGCATTTTGGCCCGAACGTCCCTTGATTTCGGCCCTGTCACTCTTTCAACTATGGAAGAGGCACTTGCTATAGGCAGTTCTGCCTTTTGCCTCCCTCAATCATATAGAAAAGAAAAAAAAAGATACACCACAATATTCAGTAAACATCAGGCATTACACTGATCATACTGTATATTACTCTTGTTGAAATATCTGCAGATACACCACCATATTCAGTAAACATCAGCGCATTACACTGATCATATATTACTCTTGTTGAATATCTGCAGATACACCACCATATTCAGTAAACATCAGCACATTACACTGATCATATATTACTCTTGTTGAATATCTGCAGATACACCACCATATTCAGTAAACATCAGCACATTACACTGATCATATATTACTCTTGTTGAATATCTGCAGATACACCACCATATTCAGTAAACATCAGCGCATTACACTGATCATATATTACTCTTGTTGAATATCTGCAGATACACCACCATATTCAGTAACATCAGCGCATTACACTGATCATATATTACTCTTGTTGAATATCTGCAGATACACCACCATATTCAGTAAACATCAGCGCATTACACTGATCATATATTACTCTTGTTGAATATCTGCAGATACACCACCATATTCAGTAAACATCAGCGCATTACACTGATCATATATTACTCTTGTTGAATATCTGCAGATACACCACCATATTCAGTAAACATCAGCGCATTACACTGATCATATATTACTCTTGTTGAATATCTGCAGGTACACCACCATATTCAGTAAACATCAGCGCATTACACTGATCATATATTACTCCCGTTGAATTGGATACAATAAGTGGTAAATTTATCAATACAGAAAATACAGAAGGCAATAGGCAATACAGACAATTATAGCAAAGGACAGGATGAGAATGAATGCAATGGGAAAATATCGTATTATTGATGGATCGCGAGCCGTGGCATAGTCAATAGAGCGTCGGCTGCTGATCAAAGGGTCAGCGGATCGAGCCCTCACTGTCAAAATGTTATTGGTAGATGTCAAGCCCGGGCAACTTGACCTAGCGATTCGTGACACACGCCTAATGTTCATGGTCACCCCTTCTCAGGAATTACGTCGTCTGGCACAAAAAAAAAAATATATATATATATATAATATTATATATATAATAATAATAATAATTAAAGTTGCAAGCAACATTGTCCGGGGTTCGAGGGGTTTTGCAAGCAGGGTATTGTGTTGGATACAAAAGTTGTGTCACAGATATCAAAAGATCATTTAACTTATCGGGCATGGAGAAACTACAGAAGGAACAGTTTGTGCAAACAAACAAGAGTGAGAGAGGGAGAGATTGGCTGTATAAGGGATCTGCCTCTATTCGTTTAGTAACAGAGTTGTAGATATGTGGAATAGGCTACCGAGTGCTATAATGGGATCAAGAACAATAGAGCTTCAACTTGAAATTAGATAGAACGAGATGGGTTGGGTGTGAAAGGGATCTGCCGTGTGTAAGTCAAGCGGCTCTCTGCAGACTCCCGTTTTCTTGTTTTTTTATGTTTGCATTTATGAGGGAGAGAGAGAGAGTATGGCAAGAGAATAGGATGTCGTAAATGTAAGGAAGATAGCGATAAATATGAGAGAGAGAGAGAGAGGGAGCGCGGGATGGGTTGGGTGTGAAAGGGATCTGACATATGTGGGCCAATCGGCTCTTTCCAGACTCCGGTTTTCTTATGTTCTCATTTGTGTGAGAGAGAGAGAGAGAGAGAGACTAGGATGTCATAAATGTAAGGAAGACAGAGATAAATGAGAGAGAGTTTTATGAGATGGCTTGGGTGTGAAAAGGATCTGTCTTGTGAGGCCCAATTGGCTCTCTACAGACTCCCATTTTCTTATGTTCCCATTTCTTACAATTGTGTGTTGGTTGCAGGTATAAAACATGAGTGTATAGTAAGTAGTGTAAATAACAGGTAATGTTTATGAGATGGGTTGGGTGTGAAAGGGATCTGCCTTATGTGGGCCACTTGGCTCTCTACAGACTCCCATTTTCATCTTGGTTGCATGTGTAAGGGATCTGCCTCATTTGTACCGGTGTGCAAATAAGAGAGAGAGAGAGATTGGCTGTGTAACGGATCTGCCTCTCTCGTAACAGAGTCGTAGATATGTGAAATAGGCTACCTAGTGCTATAGTGGGATAAAAAACAATAGAGAATTTCAAGATAAAATCAGATAGTCATATGGATGAAATGGGTTGGATGTGAAAGGGATCTGCCTTTTGTGGGCCACTTGTCTCTCTGCAGATTCCCATGTTCATCTAAATTGCATGTGCAAGGGATCTGCCTCATTTGTACCGGTGTGCAAACAAACGAGCGACATTGAGAGACTGGGTGTGTAAGGGATCTGCCTCTATTCGTTTAGTAACAGAGTTGTAGATATGTGGAATAGGCTACCGAGTCCTATAGTGGGATCAAGAACAATAGATTTCAACATAAAATTAGATAGGACGAGATGGGTTGTGTGTGAAAGGCTGCCATCGGCGTGTCTGGCCACCATTTTGGATATCATATCAAAAGTTGCCCAATACAAAAATGCACCTTGTGTCAAAGTTTGGTCCCGATCCAACAAGCAGTTCCGGAGTTATTGCGTAAAAACCAGACTATATATATTTTTATGGAAGAATGCAATACTCTTGAACCCTTGACGACGTTGCTTGCTATTTGAGGGGATACAAAAGCTGCGTCACAGATATCAAAAGTTCATTTAACTTATCGGGCATGGAGAAACTACAGAAGGAACAGATTGTGCAAACAAACAAGAGCGAGAGAGGGAGAGATTGGCTGTATAAGGGATCTGCCTCTATTTGTTTAGTAACAGAGTTGTAGATATGTGGAATAGGCTATACTGAGTGCTACAACGGGATCAAACACAATAGGGCTTCAACTTGAAATTAGATAGAACGAGATGGGTTGGGTGTGAAAGGGATTTGCCATGTGTAGGTCAATCGGCTCTCTGCAGACTCCCGTTTTCTTATTTTTTTTATGTTCTCATTTGTGAGGGAGAGAGAGTATGGCGAGAGAGAATAGGATGTCATAAACGTAACGAAGATAGCGATAAATATGAGAGAGAGAGAGAGAGCATGGGATGGGTTGGGTGTGAAAGGGATCTGACATGTGTGGGCCAATCGGCTTTCTGCAGACTCCGGTTTTCTTATGTTCACATTTGTGAGAGAGAGAGAGAGAGAGACTAGGATGTCATAAATGTAAGGAAGACAGAGATAAATGAGAGAGAGTTGTTATGAGATCGGATGGGTGTGAAAAGGATCTATCTTGTGTGGGCCAATTGGCTCTCTACAGACTCCCATTTTCTTATGTTCCTATTTCTTACAATTGTGTTTTGGTTGCAGGTATATGATAACATGGGTGTATAGTAAGTAGTGTAAATAACGGGTAATGTTTATGAGATGGGTTGATTGTGAAAGGGGCCTGCCTTATGTGGGCCACTTGGCTCTCTGCAGACTCCCATTTTCATCTTAGTTGCATGTGTAAGGGATCTGCCTCATTTGTACCGGTGTGCAAACAAACAAGAGCGAGAGAGAAAGAGATTGGCTGTGTAAGGGATCTGCCTCTATTCGCTTGGTAAAAGAGTTGTAGATATGTGGAATAGGCAACCGAGTGCTATAGTGGGATCAATAACAATAGAGCTTCAACATAAAATTTTATAGAACGAGATGGATTAGGTGTGAAAGGGATCTGCCGTGTGTGGGCAAATCGGCTTTCTGCAGACTCCCATTTTCATCTTGGTAGCATGTGTAAGGATCTGCCTCATTTGTACCAGTGTGCAAATAAGAGAGAGAGAGATTGGCTGTGTAAGGGATCTGCCTTTTTCGTAACAGAGTCGTAGATATGTGAAATAGGCTACCTAGTGCTATAGTGGGATCAAGAACAATAGAGAATTTCAAGATAAAATCAGATACTCATATGGACGAAATGGGTTGGATGTGACAGGGATCTGCCTTTTGTGGGCCACTTGTCTCTCTGCAGATTCCCATGTTCATCTTAGTTGCATGTGTAAAGGATCTGCCTCATTTGTACCGGTGTGCAAACAAACGAGCGACAGAGAGAGACTGGGTGTGTAAGGGATCTGCCTCTATTCGTTTAGTAACAGAGTTGTAGATATGTGGAATAGGCTACCGAGTCCTATAGCCAATCGGCTCTCTGCAGACTCCTGTTTACTTATGTTCTCATTTGTGAGAGAGAGAGAGAGGCTCCCTATTTCCTATGTTCTCATGCACTAGTATGTCGTAATCGTAAGGAAGACAGCGATAAATAAGAGAGAGAGTGATAACTAATGCGTAGCCTATAGCAACACTCAAACAAGCACACACATAGCTACACAAGACCATTACACAAGGACACACACCCCTATCTAGCGACGAACTGTCCTGCTTACATATCATACACACTCCCCCCCTCCCCCTTCCATCACTTCGTATGTATGATATTATTTCCGTCTGTTTTACTATGTATGGATTAAGTTATTGGTGTTCACTCTTGACATATGTGTCCTGCTACTTCTGCATGTATACATAATAGCATGAAAGTGATCAATACGCGCATATGAAGCTACGTATCTCGTATATCGGGGTTCTCTTCCCTTCCATTGGTCCACCCCTTATACCTCCCTCCCTCCTCCCTATCCCATTTGTGTAAATATTATATTTTAGCTTTCCGAAGGTAAATACGCACTTCCAATCGGTACTAAATAGGACAAGAATTGCTCACAAGGTGATACAAGCATAAAACTTTCCATAATAGTTCACAAAGACCTATTTTACAATTTCAGGGCAGGAGCCACCGAGATTTCAGTGTTGCATAGCAACGGTTGCTAGGCAAATCATTTTCCTTAGCAACCGGCAGCAACAATGCAGTTTCTGGAAAACTGTGAGGTGCTATGGTTTTTTCTCAACTCCTTGTTCTAAAAAACATGTAGCATTGCATTTGGAGATCATATACAAGAATTATGTGGCATAAAATCCAATTTAGGGCAAGTCAGGCTATAAAAATGCCACTCCTAAAGCTTCAGACACTGTTGTCACAGTCATTTTTGCATTTGCAGTAGGCTGTGCATTTTAGATGCGCATCAACACATTTGCAGTCTGTGCATCCTCCTCGGCAAGAACACTTCAGTAGTTCTGGGCAGGTTGCACTGGCTTCGGGCAAGTTAGACCACAGAGGCCTCCACTTTTCTGGGCAAGTCCATCCCCACTCACTTGGAGAGGGCAACTGTCGTTCTGGCACCGTGGTGCAGCCCCAGTGGTGCCCACCTTGTAGTACTGCCCTCTTCATATGTTGCTGTAGAGCAGCCTTGGTTGGAGGTAGACATGATATCTGACGTCCTTTGTGGATGAACAGATTCTTTCTGACTTCATTGATGGAACGAGAAGTTGCTGTCCTGTCATAGAGTCGAATGGTGAAGTACTCCAGAGAAGCCTCAGTCGCTTCACCAATTTGTTCAGGTGCATTGTGCAGCTCATAGAATGTCGCAGTAAATTCATCATGTGCCTCCCACACTTTCCATGCAGTCTTCTTTCCCACCTGGACCAGATGGGACATGGTATAACAACCTGTATAAGCATGGAACACAGGCAGTGCCAAGGATCTTTCTGTGCCAAGTGAAGCACATATTTCGTGAGCTGGGATGTACCTAAAGTCCTTTCCACAACCAAAGGTAATCCAGAGTTCTATCTGCTGTCTCTGAGCCAGCTGCTGTACGACTGCCACTGCCAATACTACCACGTCAGTGTCCACAGTTCGAAAAAGGATCTTGTGGAAGCCCTGCATAACAGCATCACTGACATGCACCATGATCCTCGAGTCTGCCTCCTCATGGTTGCAGGGAGCAATGTTGCTGGTGTCTCGTGTAGGTAAGCATAGCACATTGGCACCATCAGTAACAATGAGAGTCTGGTCTCCTGATGCATTTTCCAGCAGTTCCTTGTTCAGGAATGTAAACAGGTCTGTCTTGTTGTTGGCCAAGTGAAGGAACTGCTGCCAGTTCTTTGGTGTTGGGCTAGACGCCCCAACTCGTCTGCGCTGAATAGGACCAGTGACACGTTGTTCTCTTGTCTGTGACTTGAGGCTGTTATCGAAGTACTGGTCCCAGACAACATCCACTCTCAGAGCCTGACTTTGAGCATTGTTTATGTATGGAAGAAAGACCTTGGCAGCATAGTCTCCAAATGTCTTGCAGCCCTCAGGTCTAAGAAAGTGAACAAGTGCCGCACCATCCATGATTCGCACTTCAGTCTCTGGTGTCACATCATTTGATGACCCTACTTTCTTTTCAAGACATTCTATGAGATCAGACTTCTTCCCTGGACGTAGCTGCCCATAGGCAGACAGAGATGGAGGAAATGGGAGGTTTTCATGATTGAAGAAATTGTTCAAGTCACCTTTCCTTGTCTGACATGCAACATACAGACTTGCAAACAGCGAAGATTCACTTTTGAGGAGACTGACTTTGTCCCCTGATTTGTTTGATCGTTTGCCTTGGACATTGAACAGTACCACCTTGTTCCTGGTAATTGTTGCTGTGATTGGCTTAGTATTTGTTCTGAGCCGCTCTTCCACAAATGTTGCATACTGCTCCTGACCCTTTGATGCGAGAGTGGTTAGACACTCGACTGACTGCTCATCCATGATGTCCTTTGTATGGAGTCTGAGAAGATGTCCTGTCGGATCATTTCAGCAATTTGGGTCATCATGACACTCTGCTCGTCTCGATCAGTCTGGTATCCTTCTCGGAGAATAGAGCCAACATCTTCTTCACAAGCCATGAACACATCTCGTCCTTCTTTGTAAGCTTTCATCCTTGGGAGATGCATGAGAATGCGGTCTTTCAGATGCTTACTGTTTACTCGTGCAGTAACATCCACTCCAAGTTGATTTTGCCTGTCAGTGTAGAGCTTCACAAGATCTGCAAGTCTGAACACCTTCACATCCTCATCTTGCCTCTTCTCCTCAATGTAGGAAATCAGCTGAGCCAAAGCAATTCCTTTACATGTCTGGTCATCTGAGGCATCCTGATCGTGTGATACCTTTGCACGTGCTCTATTGTACAGGTTTGTAAGGCAGTTTGCATGATACTTTGCCTCCTGGGCAATAAGGTCTCCTGCACTTAATTTTGCAAGAAGATTTTCATCTTGTAGATCATGTGCGCATTTCCTCACACGAAAATCTAGTTGAAATGTACAGACTTCGCGGAGGTTCTCCTTTGTTTGCTGCTGGGAACAAAAGAAGCATTTGGGACAATTGCTGCCAACTGTTCCACTTGAGGCAGTATCACCACCACTGCTAGTGCTACGTGTGAAAATTCGTTTTGAAGCAGTCCCATCTTCCTCAGACTTGTGCTTTCGTTTTGCGCGTTCCAGTTTGGTATGTGAAAACTTCTGATAACAAGATTTGTGCCACTTTGCATTCTGTTCTTTCAATGTTAATTGAATACCATTCCCATGGTCAAGTCGTGCCAGATTGATTTTGATTGGCATTGAGTCAAGGTTACTAAACTGTGTGATGTTGTCTACTATGGTTTCATAGCCTCTGTCAGTTGGTGATATGAGAGACTCTTTGGTGTCCAGTTGACAAAAAACACAGATAGTCCAATCAGTTGCTTGAACAGATGAAGATGAGGCACTGGCCATTTCTGTGAATATTCAGTACGTCTTGACTATCACTGTGCGCAGATCAAATATATCAAACTTGCTGAAACTGGAAACAAAATATGATTAACCCCTAAAAGTCGGCGCGCAACTTAAGTCGAGTTAAATAAAGCTGGACTATGTGGCGGCGCTCGACATAACTCGAGTGGCAATTTCAGCAAGTAATGTTGCTGAGAGAGAGAGACAAGTGGTGGCAGGAGAGTAGCGAGTGTATGACTGCTCCAGACCACCGCGGCGAACCTACTGACACGAATCTCACCTCCCTCCTACCTCTCTCACTCGCTATATACGGAATTGTATCGGGAAAGTGGCTAATTACATGCTTGTTGCACTCGCGTTGCACGGTTATTGCAAGAAAACTAGCCATCATAAAAGGATCGTTATGGTGTCATTCGAAAGCTCTGTTTATGCCCTTTCAGGGATAGATACTTGTTTTACGTTCTGGGTCTTATTTAGGCATGAAAATGATCACGTAAACAGCCCTATTTTGGCTAAAAACACCCCGCTGGGCGGTACATATAAATAAACCGCATAGGCCGCTCGTAAAGGGTTAAGGCCGAGGGTTTATCCTTTTACCACCTTTATCAAATACATCTGTTGCACACATTCCTTTATGGGATACAACTAGGTTCAGTTTCCCTACACCTAGCCCGATCGTTCATCCAGTGCCATTTAAGTCCCGTGCGATCTGTACACCTTCCGGGTAATTCTTAAGCCCTGTTACCCTTGGCTCGGCTCTCCCGCGCTGGCACATCCTGTCAATTCAGGCGCGGCTATCTAACTACATCTACCAACTACAAACTACAGTTTAGTAGCTAGTGGATTTGGGGCTGTTAGATAGCATTTGGGACACTGATCTAGATATACTAGTACTTATTAAAGTACTAGTATATCTAGATCAGCTGGCACTGAACCCCATGCTGAGTTACACAGCAGTGATGTCACCAGTGTGCCCTGGTTGTGCTGACATTCACTCTAGTATATAGATATATATGCTTTTATACATCTTTTGAACAATTTTAGGAGTGAATATAGGAAAATAAATAGAAGTACAAAGTCATAACACTTCATAGTAGTTCAGAAACTGCATCGTTGCTGCCGGTTGCTAAGAAAAATGCTTTGCCTAGCAACCGTTGCTATGCAATATAGAAATCTCGGTGGCTCCTGCTCTGAAATTGTAAAGTAGGTCCTTGTGAACATTTCCGGGAAGTTTCATGCTTGTATCACCTTGTGAGCAATTCTTGCACCCATTTCCTTGACTAGTTTAATGTCATTATTTAATAGAAACATGTGTAAGGGTTACATTTATACACAGGATAAGATAAGCAAATACAAACCTCAGAGCATAATCATTGGCGATGAGAGGGAGAGACGTAGGTGAGAGTCTGGGGAGGGTGGTGGTTGTAGGCAGTATTGCCAGTTGTAACGCTACATATTACCGCTACATGTAGAGCTATTTACTTCAATTTAGCAGCCATGTTTTCATATCTAGAGACATTTACTAGGGATAATTTGAAAATTTCAGACATTCTAGTTATATTACATTGTAACATTTGCAAAACAAACAAACCAAAACTCTTTAGAAATTGCAGCATTATTCTACCATTGTTTGACTATGTAGCAACATGCTAGTGACTTTTGAGAAAGGTTCTAGCGGTATTTTGTGGTAACACTTAGGGTTGAAGGAGGAGGGTTAAAATACCAGTCACACAGGCAATTGTCAAAACTTTAAAGGTCCATATCATTATTATTAACTCCTTGCGACATATTATATTCCAGTAAGTCCACGGAGGCGGGAGCCCGGTATCATTGCCACTGCACCACACAACTGTCAAAACCACACTGCGGGCCGTTAGAATTGTCGGAGAAACCTGGGGTTGCCACCAATCGACCGACAGATCTTTATCTAACTTACCGGACTTGCTGAGCTCCATATGACGCTAGGGCGTCATATAACTTTTTCTAGAATTATTAAGATAAGTCCATATGATGCGGTAGCGTCATATGAGTTTTTGGTTCACTGTGTCATATGACGCGGTAGCGTCATATGAGTCGGAAAGAGTTAAACTAAGCATTTGGCAAAGGGAGGAATTGTTAAAAACCTTAGACAATACTCTGCTATTCACCAAAAATAAATTTGAATTATCATTATTATTTGGTAGGGTAGGTATGTATAGGTAGGTTGGCTAAATAATTGGTGGAATTCGTAGGGACTCGAACTGTTTTGAGAGAGTTAAATAAAAAAAAAATAATAGATCTGAATAATAAATCGACTGTTATTAAGCAAAACTGGGGGATGCGTGGAAGCCTATAGACTTGTAGACGGTAAACTTTGTGTGTTTAGTGAATACGGTTTTGGTCATTTAAGAATAGACAGTTTTCAATGCTGCGGCCAAACTATTCCACCCATTTACATTCTTTTGGTATCAAAATGTTCGGAATCACGAGCCTCACCCAACTACGCAAACATGGCTTTGATCATCGGCGTAGTTTTCAAGATGTGGAATTTTAAGTGGAATTCAAGGTTTTTTCAAGATTGCCGGAAAAAAAACCCACGTGCAAAAGCAAAACCTTCTCTATAACATTTGCGGAGCATTAGTAGTGGAGTCCATATGCCAAAGCCCAATAATTTCCTATGAGTGGAAGAGACGGTATTTAGGCGTCAAATTTTTCGGGAAATCGGCTGCCACGGACCTGTTTGGTCGCCATGCCGGATGTTTAGCATATCAACAGTTGCCCAATACAAAAAACGCACCTCTTGTGCAAGGTTGATACCGATCCAAAAAGCGGTTCTGGAGTTATTGTGTCAAAACCGGTGTGTAAGAATAATTTGGATGAACAAGTGGGTTTAATGATTACAATAGGGGTTCCCCGTAGGGGTCGAACCCCTGATAATAATAATCCACTCAGGTAAATGCTGGGGGAGGGAAAAAGGTCAGATAGTGATTAGTGTTCCTTCTTATCTCTCTCTCTCTCTCTGATATCCTGTCGTATCAGACCCTCAGACCCTCGGGAGATTATGATATGAGAAGAGAGTTGATATGATGAGAAAATATGGTATGTGATATAGAGAACTAAGAGAACATTATGTAGTATATACTGTATACAGTATATATATAATATATATATATATATATATATATATATATATATATATATATATATATATATATATAAAAAAAGGAAAATAATTGACAGGGCGCCAGGCAACATCTTTATTTTTCAAATTTTCTGCTAACCTTAAGCCATCATCAGGAACAACATTCCCTAAAAATAAGTAATATACTATTAGAACAACGCAATTTGTAAACAATAGGGTAATGATTATCGAATCTATAAAAGGTTAAACTTACTAAATACAAACAATCCTATATTAATGTCTCACTATATATAACATTAAAATTCATACACTAACCATGTAAAACCAGTGAAGATACCGAAAAGCAAAATAAAGACCATCACAATTGAACTATAACAAATATTTTAACCTTTGAATACAAAAATTGTTTGAAACAATTTTTTAGGGAATGTTGTTCCTGATGATGGCTTAAGGTTAGCCGAAAATTTGAAAAATGAAGATATTGCCTGGCGCCCTGTCAATTCTTTTCCTTTTGATATGGAGGTTTAAGTGCCCAAAATCTACTGCTGAAGTACTCATAACTATATATACCGTATATATATATATACAGTATATACAGTATATATATATATATATATATATATATATATATATATATATATATATATATATATATATATATATATATATATATATATATATATATATATATACCGGTATATATATATATATATATATATATATATATATATATATATATATATATATATATACCGGTATATATATATATATATATATACCTTAGTTGACATATACGGATCTATTCCATACGGGTTTATATATGTTTTACACCAGTTCCTTTCTCTCGACCTACCCCGCACATGACACTGCACAACCACATCCCTCTGCGTGTCCTCCAGTAAGCTGAACGGAACCCAAAAGATCGTCAACTATACAGATAAAAACCCTGAGGGTGTACATTGAGTGAGTGAAGTAGTGAAGTGGATCCACTCACTAGGGGGGGGGGGGGGGGGGCTTGTATTCATTCGGCCCCATTCAGCCAACTGTTTTAAGACGTTTATCCTCATCCATTTCAGAGCTTTCCCAGTGCATACCACCTCCTTTACGTAGGGCACGTGGTACCCGTCTTGCTACTCAATCCCACGCCTACTCTATGCAACGCTCCAACCCAAGAGTGACACGTTACTCTCAAACTTTCTTCTACTCAACAGCTGAGCTCTAACTCTCTCCCAGAATCAGTCTTTCCCTCTTCCTATGACTTAAATTGCTTCAAACTCCGTGTGTCCAGGCATTTTGGCTCGAACGTCCCTTGATTTTGGCCCTGTCACTCTTTCAACTATGGGGGAGGCACTCGTTATAGGCACTTCTGCATTTTGCCTCCGTCAATCACATAGACAAAAAAATCCAGAAGTCGATTTTTTACTGGCGAGCGATAGCGAGCCTGATTTGTATGGAGAAATCCATCTTCCCCGGAGACATTTTTCTATCGAAAAATGTACAAATTTAGCTTGCTGTCGAATACTAAACTATATTTATGCTGGCTTGCTGCCGCTCGCCAGGAAAATATTGACACCTGGATGGGGGTATACGTCTTAAAACAGTAGGCTGAATGAGGCCGAATGGATACAAGCTAATCAGCTGAACGGAAACCAAGAAGATCGTCAACTATACAGAGACTAAAACCTGAGGGTGTCAATTGAGTGAGTGAAGTATAGTTTCCTGCGACACTATTGGGTTACCCTGGGGGGGGGGGGGGGCAGGATTTGATAAACTCACTCACACACACATACAGTACATCACACAATTATTTTCTGTCTCACACTTACTCTCACTCACTCACTCACTCTTACCCACTCACGCTCACTCACTCTCTCTCTCTCTCTCACGCACACAGACACACACACACACACTCGAAATAAACCGATTGCTATTATTATTATTATAATTATTATTATTACTAGTACTACTACGCATTCACACAATTACTCTCTCTCACTCATGCTCACCCACCCAAACACACACTCTCTCTCTCTCATTCACACACACACACACACACACACACACACACACACACACAGATAGTAGCTTCAGATAAGATAACAAAGCTTCATATCACTCGACAAGCAAGGATTCTCACTTACTTGTACAATCTAACAATTCAACATTGGATTATTTGTTGTATCCATCCCTGGAGCCTCATTTGTATCCATCCCTGGAGCCTCATTTGTATCCATCCCTGGAGCCTCATTTGTATCCATCCCTGGAGCCTCATATGTATCCATCCCTGGAGCCTCATTTGTATCCATCCCTGGAGCCTCATTTGTATCCATCCCTGGAGCCTCATTTGTATCCATCCCTGGAGCCTCATTTGTATCCATCCCTGGAGCCTCATTTGTATCCATCCCTGGAGCCTCATTTGTATCCATCCCTGGAGCCTCATTTGTATCCATCCCTGGAGCCTCATTTCTTTAGTTTTCATTAAAGGATTCTCATTGACGCCTCAATATTCTCAATGTCAATTAATTCACCCTTCAAACTCTCATACTTCAAGATTCCCAGTTGCAAGAGTAAGCTGAATGCAAGTAGTTTTAGGGACCTCTCAAAAGACCACGCCTTGAATATCAAATTTTCAATTTTCCATTTATCAATTTCAAAATAGTTTATTGCCATGGTTAATCAATTACATTTACTATGATCATCAGGTCTTAAATAGTTGAGTATTTGTAGGAATAATCAAAGTATGTAAACTTACTTGATCTAAATTCCCATGATAATGAGGTCAGATAAACTTGGGTAAATGTGTTCTTATGTCATATACATTTGTTTAATTGAACGTGCAGATAAAGTGTAAATAATAATAATAATCACAATAATAATAATAATATTAATAATAATAAACAAACAACAATAATAATAATAATATAACAAAACAATATATATACTGTATAATATATAGTTTAATCTAGCACATCTGAAAAAAGGTCAATAAGCTATTAATCACAAATATAACATTTCCTATTTCAAGTATCCATTCCAAGATTCCCATTCCAAGACAGAACCAACTCCTCCCTCCCCCCCCTTCCCCCTTCAATTTCCGTGATGGCCCCCACTTTCATAATAGCAAATACGTGTAGCGCCAATCGGAACTTAGGGGCCCAACTTCGCCAAAGGGGCCCAAGTGTGTATGTAGAGAGAGAGAAAGGAAGTGTGTGTGTACTTACTCTAGTTGTACTTACTCTAGTTGTATTGCGGGAGTGAGCATGCTCGTTATTTGCCGCCTCCTATATGTGTAGGTGTTATAATGTATCGTTGGAATGGCTGTGGATGTGTGTGTGTAGTCTGTATTTTTAGCCAATTGGCGACATCGGAAACGAAGGCTTAGGGTGGATCTGTATGGTACCATTCTCACTATAGACGGTACCGTCTCGCCCGAAGGCTTAGGTAGCCATCAGCTTAGGTGAACCATATGATACCCATCTCGCCTTGTACCATTTTTGCCAACCCCAGATGGGACGTCACAACGTCGTCCACTTATTCCAGGTACCTATTTACAGCTAGGTGAACTGAGGCTAACACATGAAAGGAGACAAGCCCAATTTGTCTCCGCCCGGCCGGGGATTGAACCCCGACCCCTCGTGTGTGAGACGAGAGCTCTACCTACTAGGCTACGGGCTGTGTGTGTGTGTGCGCGCGCATCAGTGTGTTAGAATGAGGGAGATGAGAAAGAAAGTGAGTGTGTATGTGTGTAAAAGACAGAGAGAGAGAGAGAGAGAGAGAGAGAGAGAGAGAGAGAGAGAGAGAGAGAGAGAGAGAGAGAGAGAGAGAGCAAGCAAGCGAGCGAGAGAGAGAGAGAGAAAGATCGTGTGTGCAGGAACGAAAACGAGCCGGATGGAAGGGGGCACTATACTAAAATAAAAACACTGTATGCAAGATTAGAAACGGAATGGAGAATTCGAGAACAAAATTGAAGGTCAAACGGAATCACACACGGGTCCAGCAAATGTATATAACCGTAAAGACCTCAACACGGAACTAGGAAATGGGGGTTAAGGGGGTAGTGCTTGTTTTGTGGTCTATATATTTATTTATTAATATATATTTTTAGTTTCCTCGCCAGACATTCATCAAGCTTAAACAAACGCCCCCTAGATAAATTTGTACATGTTTCGATAGAAAAATGTCCCGGCCGAAGGCCGCTTTCTCTTAAATTTACAAGGTCGCTATCGCTCGCCAAGAAAAAATCGACACCTAAATGACACAAAAGGTCTTGATATTGATATAGAAATGGGACGAAAGGTTTTCAAATCGACATATTAATGGGGGCGAACGCCTTAAAATCTGAAAACTAATGGGGATAAACATGAGGAAGAAGGGTGTCCAGAAAAACGACCCATCTCCCCGTAAAGACCTCAGAACGGAACTAGGAAATGGGGGTTAGAGTGAAGGAAATAGGTGGAAATAGGCGGCAAGTGGGATTAAGGGAAATAGGCAAGCGATAGCGAGCCGGCACATTTTCTACTGATATGTGTCCAAATTTATATCGAAGGGGATACTTCGAGTTACTTAAAAAAAAAAAAAAAAAAAATTATGGGGGTCTAGGAAGCAAACTAAAAGTCTCCCCTTAAGAAAGATAAGACTTAAGACAGACGAACGGAAGACACTCTAGGAAGATAGTACGGTAATATGGGCAAAGGAAAGAAATGCTATCATGGAAATGAAAACAAATGAAAGGCAATACAAACAATGGAATGCAGGAGAAGAAAAAGAAATATATATGAAAGGAAGAAATACTAGGCAGAAAGTACGAACATTTAAGTAAAGAAAGAAAATGCAGAGATGGAAAGTAAACAAATTATGAAGATACAAAACAAATAGGGAATGGAGAAGAAGAAGAACAAATATATACTGAAAGGAGATAAACACAAATACGGGATGGAGAAGAAGAAGAAGACACATATATACTGAAAGGAGATACAAAAATAATACGGGATGGAGAAGAAGAAATATGTACTGAAGGGAGATAAACACAAATGCGGGATGGAGAAGAAGAAGAAGAAATATATACTGAAGGGAGATAAACACAAATACAGGATGGAGAAGAAGAAGAAGAAGAAATATATACTGAAGGGAGATAAACACAAATACGGGATGGAAAAGAAGAAATATATACTGAAGGGAGATAAACACAAATGCGGGATGGAGAAGAAGAAGAAGAAATATATACTGAAGGGAGATACACACAAATACAGGATGGAGAAGAAGAAGAAGAAGAAATATATACTGAAGGGAGATAAACACAAATACGGGATGGAGAAGAAGAAATATATACTGAAGGGAGATAAACACAATTATGGGATGGAGAAGAAGAAGAAGAAGAAATATATACTGAAGGGAGATAAACACAAATACGGGATGGAGAAGAAGAAGAAGAAGAAGAAATATATACTGAAGGGAGATAAACACAAATACGGGATGGAGAAGAAATATATACTGAAGGGAGATAAACACAAATACGGGATGGAGAAGAAGAAGAAGAAGAAGAAGAAATATATACTGAAGGGAGATAAACACAAATATGGGATGGAGAAGAAGAAGAAGAAGAAGAAGAAATATATACTGAAGGGAGATAAGCACAAATACGGGATGGAGAAGAAGAAATATTCCACCAACAGCTTGAGCCTGACGCCTGCTGGTTGCTGTGCAGCTTCTGGTTCGAACTGATACGGTCAGATTATCATACGGTTGAACTAAATTTATTGTGCATTGCACAATTAACCTCTTCAGTACCAGGGACTTCCTTTTCATCATATTTTGGCATCTAGGCTATTAGGTTAGGCTAGACGATTTTATTCAGCTTAGGAAAGACGCCTAGCAATGACAAGACTTTCAAACTATCTCAACCAACCACTTCAACTACCACAAATCCTTCCTAAGCTGCATAATATCGTCTAAATACAGCTAGAAAAAAATATGACACGTCGCTGATTAAAAGGCATTTCAAATTGTTCACTAGGCCTAGGCTACTTTCACAGGAGCTCTCATAATCATCGTCCATTGTGCAGGTTGTTATACAACGAAGTTAAAGTTACCAAATTACCGCTCATAGGCCTAGGACTCTAAGAGTCAGCCTCACAAATCACAAGACATCTAGGCAAGTCAAGCTTTTCAGCCTCTCAGGCGCTGTTATTGTTTACAATTTGCCAGGTGTGACGTCACGAAGATCGCCTTAACTCCGAATCATGCACACCTTCCGCAAGGTATACAATTCGATATATTGAGATTATTGTTTGACAAATTTAATAATAACACTCAAAGTGCGTTACTTGCATGTTGGTATTTCCCATTATAAGTAGAGCCCATGTCATGCACCACCACCTTTAAAAATAAATAAATAAATAAATAAAAGTTAAGTATCAGTAGTAATTATTATATTCCAAATTCGATATTTACTATAATTTTCTCAATAAAACTGTTCTCATTCTACTGGGGGCCATTTTTCCCAAGCTGTATTTCATGATGCCCCTTGGTCGGAGGGGGTGGTGGGTGAGGAGAGAGCCTTCTGCTTTGCTATCCATATCTTCCACTAGTAGCAAATTTTGTTAGAATTAAGTCCGGACTGCCTAGTAGGGACCGCAAGGTCTGTGTAATATGTATATCTATGTAACTATGTCTATTTAACTCTCTTTAATATACCTTTCATTATATTCTGACGATTAATAAGCAATTATCAGCTCAGGACTGACCTAGCGGAATCAAATAGGTACACAATATATCCGTCAATACTTTAGTCTAGTAATTATCTGCCCGGCTAAATGTCTATGATCTACAACTCATCACTTTCCATCGGCCCTGTGGCGCAATGGTAGCGCGTCTGACTCCAGATCAGAAGGCTGGGTGTTCGAGTCACTCCGGGGTCAACAGTTGTTTTATTGGTATTGGCGTGTTAGAAGTTGGAGTTGCTTAAGGGGAGGTGTTTAGTTTGTTCCCTAGATCTTCACCAAGCTTAAAATTACACCCCCTAGACCCCCTTTCAAGATAAATTTGTAAATTTTTCGGTAGAAAGGCTCCTCTTCAATTACAGGCTCGCTTTCGCTCGCCAGGAAAAAATCGACACCTAAAATGAACGAAAGGTCTTAAAATTGACACAAATGGGTCGAAAATTGTTAAAAAAGCCAAACTAATGGGCCGAACGATTAATAATCTCAAAAGCAATTGGGTTTATACTTTACAGAGTGTATAATATATTGAGTGTATAATATATTGAGTGTATATAATATATTGAGTGTATATAATATATTGAGTGTATAATATATTGAGTGTGTATAATATATTGAGTGTATATAATATATTGAGTGTATATAATATATTGAGTGTATATAATATATTGAGTGTATATAATATATTGAGTGTATATAATATATTGAGTGTATATAATATATTGAGTGTATATAATATATTGAGTGTATATAATATATTGAGTGTATATAATATATTGAGTGTATATAATATATTGAGTGTATATAATATATTGAGTGTATATAATATATTGAGTGTATATAATATATTGAGTGTATATAATATATTGAGTGTATATAATATATTGAGTGTATATAATATATTGAGTGTATATAATATTGAGTGTATATAATATATTGAGTGTATATAATATATTGAGTGTATATAATATATTGAGTGTATATAATATATTGAGTGTGTATAATATATTGAGTGTATATAATATATTGAGTGTATATAATATATTGAGTGTATATAATATATTGAGTGTGTATAATATATTGAGTGTATATAATATATTGAGTGTATATAATATATTGAGTGTGTATAATATATTGAGTGTACAAAGGAGTACAAAGGAAATCAAGCAACAACAGATCTAGTGACCCTTCTAGGTTGCTTGTCCTCCAAAACACTGAGGATCAAGTGTCCAAACAGTGGTTTAGAGTGGGTAAGGGAACATTGGAAAGGGAAATACTGCCCTGGAACTAATGTCCGTGGCAGGATTAGGAAGTTAGTAGGGGACAGATGGGTTAGTAACTGAGGGGGGGATAAAATAAAGTTATTCATTTACAAACGCAGTCAGTCGCGGGTTTGATGCGAGATATTTGTCTAGGCGGAGTTTAAATGAATCAACGGTGATGCAGTCTATAACGTTTCGGGGAAGCCCATTCCACAAGTTGACAACTCGATTGAAGAAGAAATTCTTAGATTCGTGTGAGTTAAAAGATTTACCAATAATTTTGCAACCGTTTCCCCGCGTGTAATTAGATTGGTCGATAGTGAAGTACTTACTACAGTTCATATTGTCGATGCCTTTGATGATTTTGAACACTTGAATTAAGTCACCTCTTAATCTGCGCTGGGTTAAAGGAAATAGATTTAATTCTCTAAGACGCTCTTCGTATGGTTTGTTCTTTAGGCTAGGTATCATTTTGGTAACTCTACGTTGAACTCGTTCTAGCTTGTTTATATCTTTTTGGTAATAAGGGCACCAGGATTGAACGCAGTATTCCAGAAGAGGGCGGACTAATGAATTGTAAAGGGTTAGGATAACTTCTTTGGATTTATGCTGAAATGACTGCCTATAAAGCCAATTATTTTGTTTGCCTTCTTAACAACTTCTGAACATTGTTGACTCGGTTTTAGGTTACTCGATATTGTTACTCCCAGATCGGTTTCTCTGTTTACATTCTTAAGCTGAGTGCCATTCATCGAATAGTTTGCTTTCTCATTTAGGTATCCGATATGTAGTACTTTACATTTATCCGCATTGAAACTCATTTGCCAAATTTGGGCCCAACATGACAATTTATCTAGATTGTGTTGCATATCGTCAACTTGTTCTTTTGAGAGTACGCTATTTGCAATTTTTGTATCGTCAGCAAATTTTGAGATTGTACAGGTGAGACCCTCATCTATGTCGTTGATGTAAATTAGAAAGAGAATTGGTCCTAGTACCGATCCCTGGGGTACCCCGCTACTTACATTGGTCCATTTTGATGCCTTACCGTTTATGACTACTCTTTGCTTTCTGTCGCTGAGCCAATTTTCTATCCATTTCAACACACCGTCTTGTATTCCATGCGCTTTTAGTTTTAGCAGTAAACGTTTGTGGGGAACTTTGTCAAAGGCCTTTTGAAAATCAAGGTATATAATATCTACAGCTTTACTCTCATCGTAGAGGTTGAGGATATCGTGGAAGAAGTCTAAGAGGTTTGTTAAACAGGAACGTTTTTTACGAAAGCCGTGTTGAGTATCTTTAAGTATGTTATTTTCCTCTAAGTGATTTACGAGTCTGTCTCGTATGACCGTTTCTAGCATTTTACATACAACTGAGGTTAAGCTAATTGGACGATAGTTACTGGGTAGGGATTTGCTGCCTTTTTTGAATATCGGTGTTACGTTGGCTAGCTTCCACTGATCGGGCATAGTTCCAGACTGCAAGGATTTATTGAATAGTAATGTCAGTGGTTTAGAGAGCTCATCCTTAGCTTCCTTTAGAACTCTAGGCGAGATTGTATCAGGTCCAGGCGTTTTATTACCTTGAGTTTATCTAAACAATTCAATACTTCTCTCTCTGTAACGGTGATATTGCTTAGAACATCTGAATTAGCAATCTGAATCGGCGATGGTGTAGGGATATCACTGAGGTCTTCTGTTGTAAAAACTGATGCAAAGAAGGTATTGAGGGCATTACTCATTTGTTCTTCGTCTTGGGTGTATTCTCCATTTTCATCGACTAACGGTCCAACAGTTGAAGTAACAACTTTTTTCTTTCTGATATAACTATAGAATTCTTTCGGGTTTGTTTTACTTTGATTCGCAATATGTAACTCTAAGGTCTTTTTACTTTGCTTAATTAACTTTTTGGCTTTGCGTCGTAGCTCTACAAATTTCAGCCGTTCTTCGTCATTTTGTGAGGATTTTAATCTATCATTAGCATTCTTTTTAGCAAGCAGGCAGTTTGAAATATCTTTATTCCACCATTTGGGCTTATTATTATGGCCTGGACGCCGAGTTTTTGATGGTATGCAGTCTTGCAGTGCTTTTAGGTAAGTGGCTTCGAATAACTTCCAAGATGTATTTATGTCGTTATTGTGAATTAAAAAGCTCCAGTCAGTTTCTTTAAACATAGCTCTAAGTTTATGGAAGTTTGCTTTCTTGAAATTAGGGACTTTTTCGATGCTACTATTTGGTTCGTTACTAGTAAACTTTAAAGTGAAAGTTATCGTACGATGGTCGCTGTTACTGAATTCATCACCAACATTCAAATTCTCTATTAATTCTTCTTTTGTTGCAAGTACAATGTCAAGAACGTTATTACCACGGGTCGGCGTTCCAACACATTGTTAAAGCGAACTCTCTTGCAAGTTCGTATACAAGTCATGTCCGGAGTGTGAAGTAAGAGTATCGCCCCACTTGGTCACAGGTAAATTAAAGTCACCAAAAATTACGGTATCTTGTGAGTTACTTACATCTGCAATTTGTTCGTAAATTTCTCGGTCAGTTTGCACTGATTGAGCTGGAGGTCTGTATATTAATGCAAGTATTATTTTGGTACCTTTATTATTCTTTATTAGCACAAAAGATGCGTCGACGTTCACAATTTGAGGTTTTGACAAGAGGGTAGGGTTAAGACTTTCTTTGATATAAAGTAAAACGCCACCTCCATTTCGATTTATTCGGCTTTTCTCAAACATTACATAACCGGGAAGTGAATACTCTGCTAAAAAGTCTCTATCTTCTGTATTGAGCCAAGATTCTGTTATGCCAATCACATCATAATTTTCTGTAAACACTAGCTCCTCTAAATCTGAAAATTTATTGCGTATGCTACGAGCGTTTGCATAGAAAACCTTTAAATTTGTTATTTTAGAACTCACGGAACGCTCTTTAATAATATTTTTGGTTCTTGTCGGATCTACATTTATGGTCATGGCTGTCCTCGGTCCTCGCTGTCTTCGGTCCTTATCGCTGGTGGTCCTCGGTTGCCTCTGTTTTTTTCTTGGCGTTGGATGATTTATGTCACTGCTGCTTCTTCTCGGATGGCGTTTTTTGATCCATGGCTGCGGACTGCTTCGTGTAGGAGACGACCCATGCGTGCTGAACCCACAGGGTTTAGATGAGTGCCATCCTTGCGGAACAGAGTAGGCTGGTTGTAGAAGTTGTCCCAGAGGTTGATGAATTCAACTTCTTCCCTCAGACACAAATGTTTTAGTCGGCTATTTGTGCTGAAAGCCTTGTCGTAGAATTTGTCAGGTGCGTCGATCTTGGGGAGAATGCCTGAGATGATGATATTCCCTGACTTGTTTTTGTAGTGCTGGATCATCTTGCGATATTTCTCCATCAACTCTTCGGATCTGGTGCGCATGACGTCATTTGAACCAGCATGGATGACAAAAAGGGTATTTTCATTTGCATCCTTTGTGGTATCTTCGAAGGCTTCCACAATGTCGTCCAGTCCAGCTCCTGGGATGCAAAAATCTTTTTCGTTGATTTGGGACTCTGTCGCAGAACTCTTCGACCTGTCCTCGTAGGATGGAATCCCCCACGAGCCTGGTCTCTTCTGGTTCGTCTTCCAATATATAATATAGTATATAATATATTGAGTGTATATAATATATTGAGTGTATATAATATATTGAGTGTGTATAATATATAGAGAGTATATAATATATTGTAGATTATATAATATATTGTAGATTATATAATATATTGTAGATTATATAATATATTGTAGATTATATAATATATTGTAGATTATATAATATATTGTAGATTATATAATATATAGAGAGTATATAATATATTGAGTGTATATAATATATTGAGTGTATATAATATATTGAGTGTGTATAATATATTGAGTGTATATAATATATTGAGTGTATATAATATATTGAGTGTATAATATCTTGAGTGTATATATATATATTGAGTGTATATAATATATTGAGTGTATATAATATATTGAGTGTGTATAATCTATTGAGTGTATATATATATTGAGTGTATATAATATATTGAGTGTATATAATATATTGAGTGTATATAATGAGTTTATATATATGAGTTATATATATTGGTGTTTATATAATATTATTGAGTATATATATTATATTGAGTGTATATAAATATATTGAGTGTGTATAATATATTGAGTGTATATAATATGAGTGTATAAATATATTGAGTGTATAATATATTGAGTGTATATATATATAAGTGTGTATATAATATATTGAGTGTATAATATATTGAGTGTATATAATATATTGAGTGTGATAATATATTGAGTGTATATATATATTGAGTGTATATAATATATTGAGTGTATATAATATATTGAGTGTATATAATATATTGAGTGTATATAATATATTGAGTGTGTATAATATATTGAGTGTATATAATATATTGAGTGTATATAATATATGAGTGTATATAATATATTGAGTGTATATAATATATTGAGTGTGTATAATATATTGAGTGTATATAATATATTGAGTGTATATAATATATTGAGTGTATATAATATATTGAGTGTGTATAATATATTGAGTGTATATAATATATTGAGTGTATATAATATATTGAGTGTATATAATATATTGAGTGTATATAATATATTGAGTGTATATAATATATTGAGTGTATATAATATATTGAGTGTATATAATATATTGAGTGTATATAATATATGAGTGTGTATAATATATTGAGTGTATATAATATTGAGTGTATATAATATATTGAGTGTATATAATATATTGAGTGTATATAATATATTGAGTGTATATAATATTGAGTGTATATAATATATTGAGTGTATATAATATATTGAGTGTATATATATATTGAGTGTATATAATATATGAGTGTATATAATATATTGAGTGTATATAATATATTGAGTGTATATAATATATTGAGTGTATATAATATATTGAGTGTGTATAATATATTGAGTGTATATAATATATTGAGTGTATATAATATATTGAGTGTATATAATATATTGAGTGTATATAATATATTGAGTGTGTATAATATATTGAGTGTATATAATATATTGAGTGTATATAATATATTGAGTGTATATAATATATTGAGTGTATATAATATATTGAGTGTGTATAATATATTGAGTGTATATAATATATTGAGTGTATATAATATTGAGTGTATATAATATATTGAGTGTATATAATATATTGAGTGTATATATATATTGAGTGTATATAATATATTGAGTGTATATAATATATTGAGTGTGTATAATATATTGAGTGTATATAATATATTGAGTGTATATAATATATTGAGTGTATATAATATATTGAGTGTATATAATATATTGAGTGTATAATATATTGAGTGTATATAATATATTGAGTGTATATAATATATTGAGTGTATATAATATATTGAGTGTATATAATATATTGAGTGTATATAATATATTGAGTGTATATAATATATTGAGTGTGTATAATATATTGAGTGTATATAATATATTGAGTGTATATAATATATTGAGTGTGTATAATATATTGAGTGTATATAATATATTGAGTGTATATAATATATTGAGTGTATATAATATATTGAGTGTATATAATATATTGAGTGTATATAATATATTGAGTGTATATAATATATTGAGTGTATATAATATATTGAGTGTGTATAATATATTGAGTGTGTATAATATATTGAGTGTATATAATATATTGAGTGTATATAATATATTGAGTGTATATAATATATTGAGTGTATATAATATATTGAGTGTATATAATATATTGAGTGTATATAATATATTGAGTGTATATAATATATTGAGTGTGTATAATATATTGAGTGTATATAATATATTGAGTGTATATAATATATTGAGTGTATATAATATATTGAGTGTATATAATATATTGAGTGTATATAATATATTGAGTGTATATAATATATTGAGTGTGTATAATATATTGAGTGTATATAATATATTGAGTGTATATAATATATTGAGTGTATATAATATATTGAGTGTATATAATATATTGAGTGTGTATAATATATTGAGTGTATATAATATATTGAGTGTATATAATATATTGAGTGTATATAATATATTGAGTGTATATAATATATTGAGTGTATATAATATATTGAGTGTATATAATATATTGAGTGTATATAATATATTGAGTGTGTATAATATATTGAGTGTATATAATATATTGAGTGTATATAATATATTGAGTGTATATAATATATTGAGTGTATATAATATATTGAGTGTATATAATATATTGAGTGTATATAATATATTGAGTGTATATAATATATTGAGTGTATATAATATATTGAGTGTATATAATATATTGAGTGTATATAATATATTGAGTGTATATAATATATTGAGTGTATATAATATATTGAGTGTATATAATATATTGAGTGTATATAATATATTGAGTGTATATAATATATTGAGTGTATATAATTTGGATGTGGCGGCTGATTGGTAATATAATGGAGTTAGGCGAGGAGCGTTCTTGAATTTCAGTAATTTATCAAGGGGAAATTATTTTGGTTGGAATCCCGGGAGGACCATATGCTTTCATTAGTTTATTCTAGTACATTGGGGTTTGTAGTTGATGATTAATGTTAAGAACGGGGTGTTACTTAATGTTAAGAACGGGGTGTTACTTAATGTTAAGAACGGGGTGTTACTTAATGTTAAGAACGGGGTGTTACTTAATGTTAAGAACGGGGTGTTACTTAATTACTTAATGTTAAGAACGGGGTGTTACTTAATGTTAAGAACGGGGTGTTACTTAATGTTAAGAACGGGGTGTTACTTAATGTTAAGAACGGGGTGTTACTTAATGTTAAGAACGGGGTGTTACTTAATGTTAAGAACGGGGTGTTACTTAATGTTAAGAACGGGGTGTTACTTAATGTTAAGAACGGGGTGTTACTTAATGTTAAGAACGGGGTGTTACTTAATGTTAAGAACGGGGTGTTACTTAATTTAATGTAAAACCGTGGGTCAGAAATGCCCAGAAGCCTTCCTATGATTTTAACGAAACGCTGAGCTTATATTTCGCAAAAAATCATAGCTATGCCTTCAAATAGTGCGCATATATATATATATATATATATATATATATATATATATATATATATATATATATATATATATATATATATACAGTATATCCTTTCTAATTCGTCTTCAATGTGATTTTATTAATTATATACTTCTAGTAGTATTACGGCCGGACCACCTAGTAGGGACCGCAAGGTGTGTGTGGTCTGAGTATCTGTGTAACTCTCTCTCTCTTTCTCTCTCTCTCTCACACACTCTCTCACTCTACGAAGGGAGTGGTGGGTTGGGAGAGAGCATCCTGCTTTGCTATCCTTGCCTTCCACTTTATAGCCAATTCTAGTTTAGCATTGAGTCCGGACAACCTAGTAGGGACCGCAAAGACTGTGCAGTCTGTATATTTGTAACTCTATGTAACTCATTCTCTCTCTCTCTGCCAGCCATTAATGACACACAACCATCCCACTAATGTAATTGCCTTCAATATTCTAATTAACCCTACTTCCGAGAGTGCCTTACATTTGGAGCCTAATGGGGTTTTTTTTTTTTTTCTGGGAATGAACTCGTGTAATTTGTTAGTGTGTCACGGGTTGAGCCTGCTTTTGTCTCATGACGGTTTCTCTCGCTCTCTCTCTCTCTCTCTCTCTCTTTCTCTCATATATATCATATACATTATATTGATGTAGGTCTGAATAACTTTATCTCCAAATTTGCTGGATATACAAAATGGGAACATATAGGCTAGTCTTGAGTGAGGAAGACAGAAATAGCCTACAGTCCGACTTAAGTAAAATAGTGGATTGGTCAGAAAACTGTCAAATGCCATTTAATGTTGACAAATGTAAAATTTTGCACGTTGGTTCAAAAAACAAAAGGTATGATTATCAAATGAAAGGCCAACCAATAAATGCAATACTAGCAAACTCTAAGGTTAAAGATCTCGGGGTTATATATATACGGTATATATATATACAGGTATATATATATATATATATATATATATATATATATATATATATATATATATATATATATATATATATATATATATATATATATATATATATATATATATATTATATATGGCCTATATATTTTTGTTTTGTTTTTTCCACCCTCAACACTAAACACTTCCCAATAAAATTAATTAAATTAATATAAGAAACCCTAAAATGCTCAGAGCAATGTGCGGCTGCGGCAAATATAGCTAACGAAGCCTTGGGGTTTATCAAAATATATTTTACCTTTAGAAACGAGAAATTTATTTTGCCGTTATTCAAAAGCATCTTGAATATGGCGTTCTGGTCCCCGTATCTCAAGAAAGACATTTCAAAATTCGAATCTGTGCAGCGTAGAGCAACTAAGCTAATTCCCTCTCTGAAAAACAAGTCATATTATGAAATATTTAATGCATTCAATTAGTTCTTGCTAAAGTAAGGGAGGTTGCGAGGCCAACTTATCGAGTGTTTTAAGATACTTTAAGGGGGGTGACCTGCTTTTTTTCTCTCCCTTTCTCTTATTCTCTGGCTTGTATCCATTCGATCCCATTCAGCCTACTGTTATAAAACGTTTATCCCCATTCAGGTGTCGATTTCATCCTGGCGAGCGATAGCGATCCAGCATTGTATGGAGAAATCCGGCTTCGCTGGAGACATTTTTCTATCAAAAAATGTACAAATTTAGCCTGCTGTCAAAAACATGTTTTTAGATATGCTGGCTCGCTGCCGGTCGCCAGGAAAAAAAACGACACCTGGATGGGGATAAACATCTTTAAACAGTAGGCTGCATGGGGCAAACTGGATACAACCAAGAGAGAGAGGGAGATAAGAAAAACGAGGTGGGCCCCCTTAAAAATGTGAAAAATCCCTGTTTGTCACCGCCTTGTGTTTGTTGACGCGTCGGGGAGCGGCCGGTGTGTGTAGGGAAATCCCTGTTTGTCACCGCCTTGTGTTTGTTGACGCGTCGGGGAGCGGCCGGTGTGTGTAGGGAAATCCCTGTTTGTCACCGCCTTGTGTTTGTTGACGCGTCGGGGAGCGGCCGGTGTGTGTAGGGAAATCCCTGTTTGTCACCGCCTTGTGTTTGTTGACGCGTCGGGGAGCGGCCGGTGTGTGTAGGGAAATCCCTGTTTGTCACCGCCTTGTGTTTGTTGACGCGTCGGGGAGCGGCCGGTGTGTGTAGGGAAATCCCTGTTTGTCACCGCCTTGTGTTTGTTGACGCGTCGGGGAGCGGCCGGTGTGTGTAGGGAAATCCCTGTTTGTCACCGCCTTGTGTTTGTTGACGCGTCGGGGAGCGGCCAGTGTGTGTGTAGGGAAATCCCTGTTTGTCACCGCCTTGTGTTTGTTGACGCGTCGGGGAGCGGCCGGTGTGTGTAGGGAAATCCCTGTTTGTCACCGCCTTGTGTTTGTTGACGCGTCGGGGAGCGGCCGGTGTGTGTAGGGAAATAAAAAGATGGATATGTTAAAAAGCTAAGAAGTAAATAAATAAATAAAAAATTGTGAAAAATCTAGTACATAACCAGTACCGTTCCGTGGGGATATGATTCTCTTGGTAACTAATTTGCAGTGCAAAATATTGCAAGGTTTTGACTTAAGCCTCTTGAGTACAAGCTTCTTCGTCTCGCCGAAGCGCTCTCTCTCTCTCTCTCTCTCATATATATATATATACCCTACAGAAATGTAGGGTATAGAGTTAGGCTAATGTCATTTCAAAGGGGTATAGTAAACACTAGGATAACCTACAGTAGGCCTATACCCGGTCAGAGGTAAGTCCTGCAGTAGTCTCCTTGAATGCAACCCACATTGAATTTGACGTTTCTTTGCTGCTGGCCTCTGCAATGGTGAATGGTTTAGCAATAGGCTATGGTAGCTGAAGAGCGATTAGAGCTGCAGGTATCTTGTGGGTGGAGATTGTAGGAACAGCATTACTCTTTAAATGTAGTCTCTTTGCCAAGCCCATTGTAACCTGTTGATTAATAATGAATGCACTCTCCTCGAAATGTAAAGTAGGCTACACATAGCCTAGGCCTACAGCTAGACTTTGGCTTTTCATTCCAAATTCTTGTCTGGTTAACAAAAACATACCATTTTCTAACATACTGTTCTTCCTCAGGAAATTTATGAAGAGACATACATGGTCCAGGTGTGTTAAAACACCCAAATACCACACAGCAGTTCGGCAAACATAACTGCTCCTGACAAGGGGTGAGGAGGCACTGCCCGCAGTGCCCGTGACTGACGTGAAATTAATTCATTCCAAAATATTTTCGCACTCTATTCCTGGTGTGACGTCACACATCGTTGCCAGTGCGTGTTGTTAATAATGTTTTTTTTGCCATTACGGAGTGATATTTTTGGTAAATCATATATAACCAGTTATTTATCAGCTCCTGTAGAACCTCTCAACCACGATAAAAAGTAAATGTGTTAATTCATGCATCACCACCTTTAACATATTATATTACCCCAACCTCCTCAAAATGAATGTCTAGCTTCCTTTGTTATGCGTTGATTGTATAACATTGCACCACTTTGCCCGGCAATTTGTTCTACTCGTTAACTACACTGTAGGTGAAACAAATATTTTGTGACATCGAGTTTGGCCCTCCTGGTTTGTAATTTCATCTCGTTTCCTCGAGTTGATTGTGAACAGCGATTTAACGTCAATTTTATCAAAGCCCTATCATATCTTGAAAAATTCGATTAATTGACCTCTCAATCGACTTTTCCTAAGTTAAAACATTCGTGTTAATCCTTTATAAGATTTATTTCTTAGTCATGGTATTAACTTTGTGGCTCAACGCTGTACTGACTCGAATCTTTCAATGTGTTTGTTTGGATAATGAGACCAACAATTGTACACCATATTCAAGATGGGGCCTCACTATGCTTTTGTAAAATGGTACTATAATGTTCTCATTTGTATAAGTCAAATTAATCTCCAGTGCTCTATTAGCGATCTTCGAACCTGTTGCACATTGTTCTGAGGTTCTTAAGTTTTCATATATTAGTACCCCCAAGTCGTTAACTAGTGCAGTGGATTTTATTGGTTGAAGTTTCATCTTGTATTCATATTTTTTTCCCTACCGATTTGTATGACCTCATATTTATTAACAGAGAGTAAGAGAGAGAGAGAGTGAGAGTGTTTGTGTGTATGTGTGTGTGTGTGTGTGTGTGTGTGTGTGTGTGTGTGTGTGTGTGTGTGTGTGTGTGTGTGTGTGTGAGTGAGAGTGAGTCAAGACTTAGAAAAAAAATCGAGAAAAGGCAATCTGGAAGCAAAATGGAGTCAAGGTACAATGGGAGAGCGAGAGAGAGAGAGAGAGAGAGATATGTATCTCCAATATTTGTAGGGCTACCATATATGGATTTGGAAAAAGCGTATGAATGTGTGGATCGTGAAGCAATGTGGAAGGTGATAAGGATTTATGAAATTGGAGGAAATTTGTTAAAAACAGTTAAGAGTTTTTATGAAGGGAGCAGAGCATGTGTTAGAATAGGAAATGGTGAGTTGAGTGAATGGTTTGAGGTAAAGGTAGGTTTGCGTCAGGGTTGTGTATTGTCACCATGTGGCTGTTCAATATTTTTATGGATACACCATCCATAAAAATAAGGTGTGAATGAATGTGTGAGGTGAAAATGAGAACTATGGGAAGAGGATTGGGTTTAGTAGGAAAAAATGGTAGAGATTTGGAGTTGAATCAGTTGCTGTTCATCGATGACACAGCATTGGTGGCGGATTCTGAGGAGAAATTGCAGCGGGTAGTCAAAGAGTTTGGAGTGGTTTGTGGGAGGAGGAAACTGAAGGTGAACGTCAATAAAAGTAAAGTAATGGTGTGTAATAGAGGTGATCGTAGGGTGAATCTAGATGTGAGGCTGGATGGGGAAATATTGGAACAAGTAGAGTGTTTTAACCCCTCTTTGGCGGCACCCGGCTATAGTCGGACAAGAGAACCCCAACCAAAAGAGCGGGGCCCGGCTATAGTCGCATGCAATTTTGAGCACATAATTGGCTCTGAGAGAGAGACGAGCGGTGGGAAGAGTATAGGTCGGCTCTGACGGGTCGGCACAGGTCCCGCGCGACAACTGAGGCCCCCTCCACACACATCCACACTCGCTACCTCGCTACACACGGAATTGTGTAAGGAAATTACCGTATTTTAGCGATTTTGCCCTTCGGTTTGCACGATTGTTGCAAGACAACCAGTGATCGTAGAAGGATGATTCAGGTGTCATTGGAAAGCCCAATTAATGCCCTTTCAGGGATACATAATTGTATTATGCTCTGGCTCTTGTTGATGCATGAAAAAGAGCACGGAAATAAGCTCGTTTAGGGTAAAACCACCCGCTTGGCAGGTAGTAGAAATTACCGCCTAGGCCGCTCGTTGAGTGTTAAATATCTAGGAGGAACGATAAGCAGGAGTGGAGGTACGGAAATGGAGGTAAAACAGAGAGTGTGTGAAGGAAGGAAGGTGTTCGGAGCAATGGGAAGTATGTGGAAGACGAGAAATCTCGGAATGGAAGTAAAAAGTGCAATGTATCAAGGAATTGTGGTGCCAACAGTGATGTATGGGGCTGAGACATGGGCTCTGAAGAAAAAGGAGAGAAGAAAGCTGGATTTGATGGAGATGAGCTGCTTGAGGAGTATGTGAGGAGTTACTCGTAGAGACGGATTGAGGAATGAAGAGATACATAGGAGAGTGGGGCAACAGGAACATTTGTCAGCCAGAGTGGACAGAAGGGTGTTGAGCTGGTATGGTCATGTTGAACGAATGGGAGATGAAAGGCTTACAAAGAGAATATGTGAATCAGATACACGGGGAGATAGAAGGGCAGGAAGACCCCCATTGAGATGGAGAGACTGTGTAAGACAAGCTTTGGATGATAGAAGAATGACTATAGATCAGGCAAAGGAAGTGGTAATAAACAGGAATGAATGGAGAATGCTTGTGAATAGTTGAGTGAACACTGGTCATTTGGGGGAAGGGGTCGGGCGCAAGTTGGACTAGATAATAGTCCATCAGGCGCCTGGCCCGGGGAGACGATTAATATGAAGGGTGCGCCTGGAAGGTGGGCGGGCTTGTGGCTTTTGCTCTGCTTCATGTCTGCCTGCCGAGATCGGAGCCTCTCCGGGTGGTCAGAGGCCGGGGGAGTGCTTGAGCGACCTTGGTGACCCTGGTCTCTGGGTCTTCTCTTGGGTGACCTAGATGTGTGTGAATTTTGTGTTTTGTCTGTGTTTGTTCGTTGTTCTGTCATGTATTTTGTGTTTTCCCTGTTCTTGCTCTGTCTTGAGTCGGCCACCCCCAAGAAAATAAAAACAAAAAAATAATAAAATAGATTAAATTAGAAAATACAAATAAAAATAGGAAAAGTGGGGATTGGGCCTATGCATACATACATACATACCATATAATAATGCATTAATTAAAACAAATTATCATATATTTTTATAATGCATAAATTAATAAGAAAACTATTTTTAATGTAGTGTTGATGCGAAAGAGAAAAAGGTGGTTTGATGCCAAGGCGAGCTCGATATTAAATTGCACACACTTTTTAAGGGGAGATGGGTCGTTTTTCTGGTCCCTCTTGTTCCTCATGTTTAGCCTCATTAGTTTTCAGATTTTAAGACGTTCGCCCCATTAGTGTGTCGATTGTAAAACCTTTCGACCCATTTATATATCAATATCAACACCTTTGTGCCACTTAGGTGTCGATTGTTTGCCTGGCGAGCGATAGCGAGCCTGTAATCTTAAGAGAACCAGCCGGGATATTTTCTTTCGAAAAATGTACAAATTTATCTTTGTACATGTAGGGAGTGTTTTTAAAGCTTGATGAAGATCTAGCAAGGAAGCCAAAAAAAAAAAAAAAAAAAAAAAAAAAAAATATATATATATATATATATATATATATATATATATATATATAGATAGAGAGAGAGAGAGAGAGAGAGAGAGAGAGAGAGAGAGAGAGAGAGAGAGAGAGCGAGAGCGAGAGCGAGAGCGAGAGAGAGAGAGAGAGACCCAACAAAATAAGCACTGTTCCCTTAACGTCAAACACAAAGGAAAATATTTAATATAAATTGATAACAAAAATGTTCTGCTGTTCAGTCGTCTGGGCAAATTTTTTTATTATGTCACTAGACTTTTATTGGCTGATTGGCAAGGTAAATTAATAATTATGTTTTCAATATTTTTATTTATTTAATTAATTAGGTTTATTTGTAAGTTAATTGGTGGGTTGGTGATTGATATAATGAATTGATAATGTTTTTTTCCCGTTATTGCTTATTTTATCTTATCCCTGATCATATCTTGTGCACATTAAATAGTTACAGTAAATTTAGCATATTATATATATATATATATATATATATATATATATATATATATATATATTATATATATATATATATATATATATATATATATATATATATATATATATATATATATATATATATATATATATATATATGTTAGTAAAGCCAGGTAATAAATTTTCTTTAATACATACGAGGTTGAAAGAAATGGCAATTTCTGCGTTGGAAATTTTATTATTCAAAGTTTCCAGGTCTCTGATGAGTTTTCGCTGGGTGGCAGGAAGTAGATGAAGGAGATGAGCAAAATTCATGGTGGTACAGGGTTACATAAATGTACATGATGATACAGGATATACGACGCGTTTCACTGGACAACCAGCATTATCAAGTAAGGAAGGAATGAAATAAAAGGTAAACAGGAAGGGTATATATAGAGGGTGGAGGATCAGAGGAGGAGGAAAACAGGGGGCAAAAGTCTGCTATTGGTGGAAGCGTAAACTAGGAGAGAGAAGGGGTTAACCGCTCCACGCATGCGCACTGGATGCGGGATGGTGGTCAGTAGGTGGGGTCGAAGCTGATTGGCTGCGTGTCGAGGGGCGTGGCCTAAGTTGTGTGGCGCCTGCAGAAGACGAAGCTGAAGGAGGTAGCGCGGGGGGCTGCGTCAAGGGCACCGGGGGGCGAGGAGGGGTGTTAGGTCCTGTAGGGTAGTGCCTTTTGGCAGAAGGAAGGATCTGAAGGTCCAGAGTTTGGTTGTTGATGTTGGGATGTAAGGCTTGGATATATAAAGCTTCGAGTATAGGTAATCTCCTTGGGTCACTTTCTTTATCGAGTATGGTGGTGTGTTTCTCTAACTCGTTGCGTGTGAGGTGAGGGTGGTTAGGGGTGAGATAGTGGTCTTTGATGGCTCCAGCCTGAAGGTGAAGAGTTAACCGACGTGAAAGACGAGTCTGCGTCATACCAATATAGGAATGAGGTCCACAGTCCTCATAATTACAGGTATGTTGGTAAATGACGTGATCGTCGGTCATCGGGCTCTTTATCTTGGTGGAGGCTGGTTTGTTGCGGAGAACGAGGTTGGAGGTCTTGGGGGATTTGTAATAAATTATTAATTTGATTTTGTTTTCCGGGTTGGTTGGGTGGACATGCTTGGAGATTATTTCTTTTAAGACGGCCTCGTCATTTTTGTGTTCAGAGGACATGTAATTGCGGTAGAAGATCTTAATTTCATTGGGGGGGTCAATGAAATTAAAGCCCTCCCAACATTGACCCCCCCAATGAAATTAAGATCTTCTACCGCAATTACATGTCCTCTGAACACAAAAATGACGAGGCCGTCTTAAAAGAAATAATCTCCAAGCATGTCCACCCAACCAACCCGGAAAACAAAATCAAATTAATAATTTATTACAAATCCCCCAAGACCTCCAACCTCGTTCTCCGCAACAAACCAGCCTCCACCAAGATAAAGAGCCCGATGACCGACGATCACGTCATTTACCAACATACCTGTAATTATGAGGACTGTGGACCTCATTCCTATATTGGTATGACGCAGACTCGTCTTTCACGTCGGTTAACTCTTCACCTTCAGGCTGGAGCCATCAAAGACCACTATCTCACCCCTAACCACCCTCACCTCACACGCAACGAGTTAGAGAAACACACCACCATACTCGATAAAGAAAGTGACCCAAGGAGATTACCTATACTCGAAGCTTTATATATCCAAGCCTTACATCCCAACATCAACAACCAAACTCTGGACCTTCAGATCCTTCCTTCTGCCAAAAGGCACTACCCTACAGGACCTAACACCCCTCCTCGCCCCCCGGTGCCCTTGACGCAGCC
Source organism: Paralithodes platypus (assembly GCA_032716605.1). Classification (NCBI taxonomy): domain Eukaryota; kingdom Metazoa; phylum Arthropoda; class Malacostraca; order Decapoda; family Lithodidae; genus Paralithodes; species Paralithodes platypus. The sequence goes on from CM064508.1 coordinate 17,475,380, forward strand.
CCCCGCGCTACCTCCTTCAGCTTCGTCTTCTGCAGGCGCCACACAACTTAGGCCACGCCCCTCGACACGCAGCCAATCAGCTTCGACCCCACCTACTGACCACCATCCCGCATCCAGTGCGCATGCGTGGAGCGGTTAACCCCTTCTCTCTCCTAGTTTACGCTTCCACCAATAGCAGACTTTTGCCCCCTGTTTTCCTCCTCCTCTGATCCTCCACCCTCTATATATACCCTTCCTGTTTACCTTTTATTTCATTCCTTCCTTACTTGATAATGCTGGTTGTCCAGTGAAACGCGTCGTATATCCTGTATCATCATGTACATTTATGTAACCCTGTACCACCATGAATTTTGCTCATCTCCTTCATCTACTTCCTGCCACCCAGCGAAAACTCATCAGAGACCTGGAAACTTTGAATAATAAAATTTCCAACGCAGAAATTGCCATTTCTTTCAACCTCGTATGTATTAAAGAAAATATATATATACGTATATATATATATATATATATATATATATATATTTATATATATATATATATATATATTTCTATAGTTACGAAACAAATAAATGCTTTCCAAATCTATAACCTCTTACCAATGGAAATTTGCTTTCCAAATTCTAAAATATTAGAGCCAAATCATCCTAGCACAATAACTGCATTTAATACGCCAGTGCTGTTGCATGTTTATATTGCAACATTGTTTCCATTGCAATATATAGCCGAAGTTGGAGGAAACATTTTATCGCTCACAAAATAGCCAGGGAAATGTTGATATCTTGTTTATCTTGTTCAGGGCAGATGGGTTCTGGGTTTCTCTGGCTCCCTTCACCCTCGTGTTTAATGTTGATATCTTGTTTATCTTGTTCAGGGCAGATGGGTTCTGGGTTTCTCTGGCTCCCTTCACCCTCGTGTTTAATGTTGATATCTTGTTTATCTTGTTCAGGGCAGATGGGTTCTGGGTGTGACGCATGTCCAGTGTGAGCATGCTGTACAGAACGCCTAGTCATGCCCCACTCTCGCTAGGATCGTCAGGGCAGGAACTTTGGCTGTAGTCTATGTAGAGTTTCCTAACTTAGTTCATGTGAGCCGTTGTACTATAAGTAATATGAATATGTATTTTGTTTTCATCTGAGTCAACGAGTTCTATTTTATATCATTAGTTATAAGTATTGTGTGTAAAACTTATTTGTAATGATGGGAGAAGCGGCAGCCACAGTTGGGGGTCAGTGGGTGCGCCATGCGGGAGGTGGGCCTAACTCACTAGCACTCCCCCCCCCCCTCCCCCCTCCCCTCAGTGCTAGGAAAGCCTTTGTCTATCCCAAGAGAGAGAGAAATTACGTAATGATTGTCAGTGGGCGGTCCTTAGTAGTTCACGTTGGGCTCACTAGAGGGCCGAGTATAAAAAGGGAAGTCTAGCCATTTTTTGATCAGAACTCATTAGGCAGAGCGACTTCTCATTTCCCTTGCTAACTATATATATTCTTCTGACTGATGTGAACTTTCTCTACTACCTTACATTCTTATCTCCTCTTTTCCCTACCCTTTTTAACTTCCATGGTCCCGTTGGTGCAGAGCTAGTCAGCCAACGTATTATCGCTTGAGTTCTCATGAGATACATGCCTATTAGATAGCCTATTTTGGAAGGGTTAACTTAGAATAGGATTGATTTATGTTTGTTGCACTTGTCTATGCATTTCCCTGTGTGTTATTATTATTATTCCTGGTTTCTGCTAGTCTAGGTAATGCTAGACTGGGGTAAGGCTTTTCTGTGTTACGAGTTGTTTGATGCAGTGGTTAAGCGATAAATCTGCATACTCGTTTCGGTTCAGTGAAGCCTAGGTTGTCTTCGCGGCTGACTGTGTTGAGTTAATAATTTACAGTGCGTGAGGGCAAGAGCCTAACCACCCTGTATTTTATTAACAGCTTGTTTTTACTTTGTCAAGGAGCCTGGAGATGTCTGGAGATGGCAGGTAGAAATTTGACAGAATCACAAGCTTTGATGAAGGACAGGTATGATCGCAAAGTGAGGCTCCGGAAGTTCACTGTAGGACAAGAGGTATTAATTTTGTTGCCTTTGGTTGGTAACCCCCTCTCTGCGAAGTACACTGGACCTTATAAAATTGTAGAAAAAATTTCAGACTTAGATTACCTTGTTGCCACTCCAGACAGGAGGAAAAAGAACCAGTTATGTCACGTGAACCTTATTAAAGAGTATGTGAGGCGCCCCTCTGAGCCTCTCACTGTCCCTGTGTTGGCTTGTTGCGGCCGTGGTGGAGAAGGAGAGGGGGACAGTCAAGCTTCAGAGGAGGATAGCTGGGATCAACATGTTTCAGCGGATCAGTGGGCGGGGAACTCGAGCCTAAGGGCTGACGAGGCTATAGCTCATTTGCCTGAGCCGCAGTTTGATGCTATCCGTCAGTTGTTCGGTTCATACCCCACTGTATTTGCTGAACACCCAGGCCTCACTACTCAGGCTATGCATGATGTTGACGTGGGGGACCATCTACCCTTTAAGTCAATCCCGTACCGTGTGCCCCCCATAAAACTACCAGCTCTGAGGGATGAGTTGGAGTATATGCTCGGTAGAGGGTTGATAGAGAAAGGCACAGTTAAGTGGACTTCCCCTGTAACACTGCAGCCTAAGCCAGATGGCAAGGTACGCTTTTGTATTGATTTCCGTAGGTTAAACGGTTTGACTCCAACTAACCCATATCCTCTTCCTCGGGTTGATGATAGTGTTGACAAAATTGGTAATGCTCGTTTTTTGTCTAAAGTAGATTTAGTAAAAGGTTACTGGCAAGTACCTTTGTCCGAGCGTGCTAAAGAGGTATGTGGTTTTGTTGTGGACGGGAGTACCTACCGGTGCAATGTTATGCCTTACGGGCTTAAGAATGCACCAGCAACGTTTCAGAACCTGATGAATGAAATTGTAAAGGACATTCCAAATTGCACCGTATATTTGGACGATGTAATCATTTATGATGACGACTTTGAGAGCCATTGTGAGCACCTTGAGACCTTGTTCCGGAAACTTAGTGAAGCAGGTCTGGTAGTAAATTTGGCAAAGTGTGACTTCGTAAAAGCCACTGTGCAGTACCTTGGGTTTGTAGTGGGAAGGGGACAGGTGTGCCCTCCTCAGAACAAGGTACAGGCTATCAATAAATTTCCGCACCCAACAACCAAGAAGCAGATTATGAGATTCTTGGGTATGATAGGCTACTACAGACGCTTCATAAAAGGTTACTCAACGGTGTTGGCACCTCTCACAGATTTGTTATCTAAAGACAAAAAGTTTTTGTGGGCACCTGAGTGTGAAAAGGCTTTCACTTTGGTGAAACATTTGCTATGTACTCACCCGATACTCAGGGCCCCAGACTTTAACAGGCCTTTTCAGCTGGCAACAGATGCTAGTGGTGTAGGGGCTGGTGCCGTCTTGCTACAGACAGACAATGAAGGTGTGGAACACCCAGTAAGTTTCTTTTCTAAGAAGTTCAATGCTGCACAAAAGAAACTATTCTACAATAGAAAAGGAATTACTGGCGATTGTGCTGTCGCTCAGGCACTTCGAGGTGTATGTTCCAGCCTATGGCCCAGTCGTGGTTATCTACACTGATCATCACCCTTTGAGATTCCTGAATCAATTTCACAATCACAATATGAGACTGACCAGGTGGTCTTTGATGTTGCAGGAGTATAACCTGGACATCCGTCATATTGCTGGATGTGACAATGTGATCGCGGATTGTTTATCAAGGGTGGATGATCAGTCGTAGGCTATCACAGGTGTGTGGGTTTGAGTGGAGGAAAATAGGCTGCCCTTATAGTGCAGCCGGGAAAAACATATTAAAATATAAAAATCATATAAAAAACTCTTTCTTTTGATATAGGTAATCGTATAAGTTTGTCATAGCCTATAGAGTTTGAGTAGTCCACAAACTATCAAACGGCTGAGCTGCTGTAAGCTCGCTCTGGGAGCATGATATTGTGTCTTTTTGCTATTGTTGGGAGGAGTTATAAAATGTGAATTTTTGGTTAATAATAAGATGCGTTTTGGTGATAAACTCAGCTTTGTTTTAGTGCCATGCGGTCGCTGGGTCGCTGGGTGTGAGGGGCTTGATGGGGTTCTGTGTTTGTCAGATTTTAGCTCAGGGTTGAGCAAGTAAAATCTTGGGGGAGGTGTGACGCATGTCCAGTGTGAGCATGCTGTACAGAACGCCTAGTCATGCCCCACTCTCGCTAGGATCGTCAGGGCAGGAACTTTGGCTGTAGTCTATGTAGAGTTTCCTAACTTAGTTCATGTGAGCCGTTGTACTATAAGTAATATGAATATGTATTTTGTTTTCATCTGAGTCAACGAGTTCTATTTTATATCATTAGTTATAAGTATTGTGTGTAAAACTTATTTGTAATGATGGGAGAAGCGGCAGCCACAGTTGGGGGTCAGTGGGTGCGCCATGCGGGAGGTGGGCCTAACTCACTAGCACTCCCCCCCCCCCCCTCACCCCTCCCCTCAGTGCTAGGAAAGCCTTTGTCTATCCCAGAGGAGAGAGAGAAATTACGTAATGATTGTCAGTGGGCGGTCCTTAGTAGTTCACGTTGGGCTCACTAGAGGGCCGAGTATAAAAAGGGAAGTCTAGCCATTTTTTGATCAGAACTCATTAGGCAGAGCGACTTCTCATTTCCCTTGCTAACTATATATATTCTTCTGACTGATGTGAACTTTCTCTACTACCTTACATTCTTATCTCCTCTTTTCCCTACCCTTTTTAACTTCCATGGTCCCGTTGGTGCAGAGCTAGTCAGCCAACGTATTATCGCTTGAGTTCTCATGAGATACATGCCTATTAGATAGCCTATTTTGGAAGGGTTAACTTAGAATAGGATTGATTTATGTTTGTTGCACTTGTCTATGCATTTCCCTGTGTGTTATTATTATTATTCCTGGTTTCTGCTAGTCTAGGTAATGCTAGACTGGGGTAAGGCTTTTCTGTGTTACGAGTTGTTGTTTGATGCAGTGGTTAAGCGATAAATCTGCATACTCGTTTCGGTTCAGTGAAGCCTAGGTTGTCTTCGCGGCTGACTGTGTTGAGTTAATAATTTACAGTGCGTGAGGGCAAGAGCCTAACCACCCTGTATTTTATTAACAGCTTGTTTTTACTTTGTCAAGGAGCCGGGAGAAAACCAGATACAAGGGATCTGGATTTCTCAAAGTGCACTTGTTAGTGTTAACGTAATACTTTAAACAGTTGTGAGGACTTCGCTAGGCTACGAGCCGTTTTTGCTCAGTCACTGCTACCTTTTGCCCACAGTACCCCAGCTAGACTTTACTCGATTAGTAGATACAGAATAGTATTGAAGCTTTCCTTATGTATGATATTGTTTATGCACTATTGATTTCATGTGTTGCAAGCTTGGCTACTTTAGTGATTAGTGGCCCACGAGCACAATCCGAGTAGGCTATTGCCGTTGCATTTGCGGAGTACTTCTTTTTAATGTTTGCCATTTACTATTGCATATTCTTTTAATTATTCTTATGCCAATTTAAACCTGTAATAGTATTTAATTGCCAGTGTTTTTCTTATTGAATTACTGTTCAAAATCCGATACGTACTTCTTACGAGCATCCGAGAAGCATCTAACTTTTTTCAGAAGATTCCTTGCTCGATGCTTAAGGACTATTAATTAACGTAACGTAATAGTGCCGATCCGAAGTAGAGGGTGGAGGACTTCTTAAGTTCTTAGTCAAGGGTGGATTACTTCGGCTTCGGCCAACACTATTCTTTGGTGTTGTTGTTTCTTACTTCTTTGTTTGATTGTTGACCAGACTAGAGAATTCCTGTCTCTTTATTAGTCTGTTGTTGAACACTAGTACCGAGTTCTTGTATACCCCGTTATAGCAGATTGAACTCTGGAGGGTATTGGTGTTTTTTGTTCGGCTGGCAGTACTCAGGGGTTGGGATCGTGTGTTTCCGTTGTGGCAGCGAGCCGTATTAGAGTCCTGATTGAGAGCCCTTGTGTACCCGAGTGCCAGGTCGTAACAAATGGCGACCTTGCTTAGGATTTTGTGAACAGTATAAATTTTTGCAGAGTTGTACAACATTTGTTTGTTTGTATTTTAGCGTGCATATTGAAGAATATTTGTTTTTGTATGGCAATTAGTAAAGCATTTAAGAGACTCCAGTTAATTTAGTAATTAGTGCTTGCATAGGAAGTTAAACACTTTTGTCTCGAGAATTTTTTTGTGGACTTCAGTATGTCGTGCATTAGCACTGACGATGAGCGAGAGATGCCATTTGAAGGTGTGCCGTTAGTAACCAGTGAGGAGGATGCTAGAGTTTTTGTGAGTAAGCGGTACCACGTGACGGAGGAGAGGCTGACTGGGGTGGATGTTTGTGGCTTGCACCTGATAGCCAAGGTTTTGGGAATTTCCAATGTAGTAGGGATGTCCAAGGGGGAGCTGATTTCCTGGGTGTTGCGTGGGCGACATGGGGTTTCGGAGGAGAGGGCGTTTGGGGGGGTTCCTCCCCAGATCCCCTCTCACTCGACTCCCACAGTGCCGTCCACTCAGTTACCGGAGGTTAGCACTCTCCCACAGAGGGATGAGAATTGGCAGATTGGAGTGCCCTCGGGTGGTGCACATGGTGGTTCCCCAGTTTTTGCCCCCCCTCCTTCAGTAGTGGCAGCTCCCTCTTCCTGTCTGTCTCCAGATATGGTATTTAGACTTGAGCTTGCTAAGATTGAGGCTAGGAAGCAGGAGGATGAGACCAGGAGGCATGAAAATGAGACCAGGAGGCAGGAGGATGAGACGAGGAGGCATGAGATTGAGGTTAGGAGGCATGAGGCTGAGCTTAAGTACGACTCGGAGAAATATTGTGCTAAATTAGATTTAGATAAGTCTCGTGCAGAGTCGACAGGGACTTGGATGGGCCGTGAGGGCCAAGTAAGAGAACAGTCCTTGGCCCAATTAGTCAAATTGGTGCCGGTATTTAGTGAAACTGAAGTCACAGAATTTTTTAATCGTTTTGAGAAGAAATGTAGGGAGCATAATTGGCCTGAAGAGAAGTGGGCAGCTCTAGTCTCCTCAAGACTTACGGGTAAGGGTCTGAAGGCTTATGATGCACTGCCTTTAGAGTCTTGCATTGACTACCCAGAATTGAAGAGAGCTGTCCTACGGGCATACGAGTTGCAACCGGAAACATATCGATTGAAGTTTCGGGGTGTTACAAAGACTAGGGAGGTGACCTTTCTTGAACATGCCCGGGACTTAAAAGATGCACTTAAAAACTGGACACGTTCTGAGAAAGCTGAGACGGCCGAACAGTTGACTGAGCTGTTTCTGCTCGAGCAGTTTTATAAGTGTACTGGTGCAGAAATGACTTTAACTATTAAAGAAAAGAACCCAAAAACTCTACAGGAGGCAGCTGAGATGGCTGACCTCCGGCTATCACTAATTCGTGGGTGCGGGTCTGCCCAGCGTAGTGAGGCAGGTAACAAGGGGCGGGACTCCCCACCCACCCGAGTTAGTGATATAGCTTATGCAAACAAGTACAAGAGCCATGATACCAAGACTGACCACAAGAACTAGCACCGTCCCATTTAAGAAGGGGCCGGGCCCTTCCCAGTACCAAGGGAAGCCCAAAGGGGAGGTGGAGTGTTATCATTGTCATAAAAAGGGGCACTTTGCAAGAGTCTGTCCTAGCAAACCACCTACAGCAGCTGTGTCTTTGGCCTGCAACATTGGTGTGTCTCCGAAGTCATCTGAGTTTGCCTGGGGCAGTTCGTCAGAGGCTGAGGCACAGCCAATGCAGAAGCACCTGGAGGCTCGAACCCTGCTCAGGATGTTTTTTGCGACCATAGAGGGCGGGGTTGCGTGATGTGGGCGGGGCGCAAGCATGGAGTAGAGGTCTTGCGTGATACAGGTGCTTCCCAGACTCTGATGAAAAACTTGACTGGCTACCCTATAAACGCGGCTCGGGTGGTAGTGGTGCAGGGTATTAATGCAAACTCGGTCATACCCGCTGGTGCGGTTGGAGTTGGAGGTGGATGGTGTGGCACGTGAATTGGATGTCGGGATTGTGGAGAAACTGCCAGTGGAGGGCGTCGACCTTCTTCTCGGCAACGACTTTGCAATGCCCCCTTCCCAGGTTCTACCCTTAGTCGTTGCCGGGGGGCCGGCCGACGTGAGTAGGGAAGAGCAAGAGTGGGTCGAGCGGTGCCAGACACAACCCATGGCGTGTGTTGTCACCCGAGCTCGGGCAGCTAAAGTGTCACAGCCTAGTCCTCCGCCTTCAGACCAGCGGAGGAACGATCAACAGGAGGAGGCTAAAGCTGGAGTTGGTTTTAAGAGTTTTGACTCGGCGGCTCTCCTGGGTGATTCAGTATTAGCACCATTACTTAATTCTGGAGTAGCCCCTGGGCCTGTCATCGAGAGTGACGAGGCTGGGCATGACGAGTCTCCACGACAGCAACGTTATGTACATCGAGAGAGACAGAGGGAGCAGCCCAGTATCGGGGAAGGTCATGCATTGCTCCGGGAGCAGTTAGATCGCTTGGCACCCTCAGATATAAGTCGGTTGCAACTAGAGGACCCTGAGCTCCAAACGTGTGCTAATGGAGCTGTAGAGCTCGACGAGGACGGCGATGCACAGCCAGGAGATTTTTTTTATTTAGAAGGCATCCTTTATAGGCGTTTTCAAGACCCTAAACGTAGTTGGCAAAAGGGGTCCGGAGTAGTGGACCAGTTGGTGGTGCCACGGGAGTGCAGGGATAGCCTACTGAGGTTGGCGCATGACACACCACTGGCAGGAGACATCTAGGGGTGAGAAAAACGGTGGCGGCTTTGGGGAAATTGTTTTGGTGGCCGGGGATGAAGTCTCATGTGCAGTCATGGATAAACTCCTGTGATATTTGTCAACGTGTCGGGAAACCGAACCAAGTTATTCCTAAGGCTCCGTTACACCCTATTCCTGTGATTGGGCCACCCTTTAGTAAAATTATTGTTGACATGGTTGGTCCACTCCCTCCCACTAAGGCGGGAAATAAATTTTTGTTAACCATAATGGATGTTGCCACTAGATACCCCGATGCATACCCTATGAAAAATGGAATGGCTAAGACGGTAGTCAGTAACTTGTTGTGGTACTTCTCAAGGTACGGGTACCCGGAGGAGATTCAGTCTGATCAGGGATCTAATTTCACCTCCAACATGTTCAAGCAAACAATGCAACAGCATGGGATACGAGCAGTAGTATCGTCAGCGTATCACCCTGAGAGTCAAGGGGTGCTTGAGCGGTGGCATGCTACACTTAAAAGCATGCTCAGGTGTTATTGTGCTGACAACGGTATGGATTGGGATCTTGGATTGCCTTATGTGCTGTTTGCTGCTCGGGAGGTACCTGGTGAGAGCCTGGGATTAGTCCAAACGAGCTGATTTTTGGACACCGTGTCAGGGGCCCCCTTAACATGCTGAAAGAAATTTGGGAGGGGGACTGTGCAGCCTTGTCCATTATTAAAGTATGTGCTTGAAAGCCGTGAGCGCATGCTTAAGAGTCTGGAGATGGCAGGTAGAAATTTGACAGAATCACAAGCTTTGATGAAGGACAGGTATGATCGCAAAGTGAGGCTCCGGAAGTTCACTGTAGGACAAGAGGTATTAATTTTCGTGCCACTGGTTGGTAACCCCCTCTCTGCGTAGTACACTGGACCTTATAAAATTGTAGAAAAAATTTCAGACTTAGATTACCTTGTTGCCACTCCAGACAGGAGGAAAAAGAACCAGTTATGTCACGTGAACCTTATTAAAGAGTATGTGAGGCGCCCCTCTGAGCCTCTCACTGTCCCTGTGTTGGCTTGTTGCGGCCGTGGTGGAGAAGGAGAGGGGGACAGTCAAGCTTCAGAGGAGGATAGCTGGGATCAACATGTTTCAGCGGATCAGTGGGCGGGGAACTCGAGCCTAAGGGCTGACGAGGCTATAGCTCATTTGCCTGAGCCGCAGTTTGATGCTATCCGTCAGTTGTTCGGTTCATACCCCACTGTATTTGCTGAACACCCAGGCCTCACTACTCAGGCTATGCATGATGTTGACGTGGGGGACCATCTACCCTTTAAGTCAATCCCGTACCGTGTGCCCCCCATAAAACTACCAGCTCTGAGGGATGAGTTGGAGTATATGTTCGGTAGAGGGTTGATAGAGAAAGGCACAGTTAAGTGGACTTCCCCTGTAACACTGCAGCCTAAGCCAGATGGCAAGGTACGCTTTTGTATTGATTTCCGTAGGTTAAACACTTTGACTCCAACTAACCCATATCCTCTTCCTCGGGTTGATGATAGTGTTGACAAAATTGGTAATGCTCGTTTTTTGTCTAAAGTAGATTTAGTAAAAGGTTATGGCAAGTACCTTTGTCCGAGCGTGCTAAAGAGGTATGTGGTTTTGTTGTGGACGGGAGTACCTACCGGTGCAATTTTATGCCTTACGGGCTTAAGAATGCACCAGCAACGTTTCAGAACCTGATGAATGAAATTGTAAAGGACATTCCAAATTGCACCGTATATTTGGACGATGTAATCATTTATGATGACGACTTTGAGAGCCATTGTGAGCACCTTGAGACCTTGTTCCGGAAACTTAGTGAAGCAGGTCTGGTAGTAAATTTGGCAAAGTGTGACTTCGTAAAAGCCACTGTGCAGTACCTTGGGTTTGTAGTGGGAAGGGGACAGGTGTGCCCTCCTCAGAACAAGGTACAGGCTATCAATAAATTTCCGCACCCAACAACCAAGAAGCAGATTATGAGATTCTTGGGTACAGACGCTTCATAAAAGGTTACTCAACGGTGTTGGCACCTCTCACAGATTTGTTATCTAAAGACAAAAAGTTTTTGTGGGCACCTGAGTGTGAAAAGGCTTTCACTTTGGTGAAACATTTGCTATGTACTCACCCGATACTCAGGGCCCCAGACTTTAACAGGCCTTTTCAGCTGGCAAACAGATGCTAGTGGTGTAGGGGCTGGTGCCATCTTGCTACAGACAGACAATGAAGGTGTGGAACACCCAGTAAGTTTCTTTTCTAAGAAGTTCAATGCTGCACAAAAGAACTATTCTACAATAGAAAAGGAATTACTGGCGATTGTGCTGTCGCTCAGGCACTTCGAGGTGTATGTTCCAGCCTATGGCCCAGTCGTGGTTATCTACACTGATCATCACCCTTTGAGATTCCTGAATCAATTTCACAATCGCAATATGAGACTGACCAGGTGGTCTTTGATGTTGCAGGAGTATAACCTGGACATCCGTCATATTGCTGGATGTGACAATGTGATCGCGGATTGTTTATCAAGGGTGGATGATCAGTCGTAGGCTATCACAGGTGTGTGGGTTTGAGTGGAGGAAAATAGGCTGCCCTTATAGTGCAGCCGGGAAAAACATATTAAAATATAAAAATCATATAAAAAACTCTTTCTTTTGATATAGGTTATCGTATAAGTTTGTCATAGCCTATAGAGTTTGAGTAGTCCACAAACTATCAAACGGCTGAGCTGCTGTAAGCTCGCTCTGGGAGCATGATATTGTGTCTTTTTGCTATTGTTGGGAGGAGTTATAAAATGTGAATTTTTGGTTAATAATAAGATGTGTTTTGGTGATAAACTCAGCTTTGTTTTAGTGCCATGCGGTCGCTGGGTCGCTGGGTGTGAGGGGCTTGATGGGGTTCTGTGTTTGTCAGATTTTAGCTCAGGGTTGAGCAAGTAAAATCTTGGGGGAGGTGTGATGCATGTCCAGTGTGAGCATGCTGTACAGAACGCCTAGTCATGCCCCACTCTCGCTAGGATCGTCAGGGCAGGAACTTTGGCTGTAGTCTATGTAGAGTTTCCTAACTTAGTTCATGTGAGCCGTTGTACTATAAGTATTATGAATATGTATTTTGTTTTCATCTGAGTCAACGAGTTCTATTTTATATCATTAGTTATAAGTATTGTGTGTAAAACTTATTTGTAATGATGGGAGAAGCGGCAGCCACAGTTGGGGGTCAGTGGGTGCGCCATGCGGGAGGTGGGCCTAACTCACTAGCACTCCCCTCCCCCTCCCCCCTCCCCTCAGTGCTAGGAAAGCCTTTGTCTATCCCAGAGGAGAGAGAGAAATTACGTAATGATTGTCAGTGGGCGGTCCTTAGTAGTTCACGTTGGGCTCACTAGAGGGCCGAGTATAAAAAGGGAAGTCTAGCCATTTTTTCATCAGAACTCATTAGGCAGAGCGACTTCTCATTTCCCTTGCTAACTATATATTCTTCTGACTGATGTGAACTTTCTCTACTACCTTACATTCTTATCTCCTCTTTTCCCTGCCCTTTTTAACTTCCATGGTCCCGTTGGTGCAGAGCTAGTCAGCCAACGTATTATCGCTTGAGTTCTCATGAGATACTTGCCTATTAGATAGCCTATTTTGGAAGGGTTAACTTAGAATAGGATTGATTTATGTTTGTTGCACTTGTATATGCATTTCCCTGTGTGTTATTATTATTATTCCTGTTTTCTGCTAGTCTAGGTAATGCTAGACTGGGGTAAGGCTTTTCTGTGTTACGAGTTGTTGTTTGATGCAGTGGTTAAGCGATAAACCTGCATACTCGTTTCGGTTCAGTGAAGCCTAGGTTGTCTTCGCGGCTGACTGTGTTGAGTTAATAATTTACAGTGTGTGAGGGCAAGAGCCTAACCACCCTGTATTTTATTAACAGCTTGTTTTTACTTTGTCAAGGAGCCGGGAGAAAACCAGATACAAGGGATCTGGATTTCTCAAAGTGCACTTGTTAGTTTTAATGTAATACTTTAAACAGTCGTGAGGACTTCGCTAGGCTACGAGCCGTTTTTGCTCAGTCACTGCTACCTTTTGCCCACAGTACCCCAGCTAGATTAGTAGATACAGAATAGTATTGAAGCTTTCCTTATGTATGATATTGTTTATGCACTATTGATTTCATGTGTTGCAAGCTTGGCTACTTTAGTGATTAGTGGCCCACGAGCACAATCCGAGTAGGCTATTGCCGTTGCATTTGCGGAGTACTTCTTTTTAATGTTTGCCATTTACTATTGCATATTCTTTTAATTATGTTTATGCCAATTTAAACCTTTAATAGTATTTAATTGCCAGTGTTTTTTGCTTATTGAATTACTGTTCAAAATCCGATACGTACTTCTTACGAGCATCCGAGAAGCATCTAACTTTTTTCAGAAGATTCCTTGCTCGATGCTTAAGGACTATTAATTAACGTAACGTAATAGTGCTGATCCGAAGTAGAGGGTGGAGGACTTCTTAAGTTCATAGTCAAGGGTGGATTACTTCGGCTTCGGCCAACACTATTCTTTGGTGTTGTTGTTTTTTACTTCATTGTTTGATTGTTGACCAGACTAGATCATTCCTGTCTCTTTATTAGTCTGTTGTTGAACACTAGTACCGAGTTCTTGTATACCCCGTTATAGCAGATTGAACTCTGGAGGGTATTGGTGTTTTTTGTTCGGCTGGCAGTACTCAGGGGTTGGGATCGTGTGTTTCCGTTGTGGCAGCGAGCCGTATTAGAGTCCTGATTGAGAGCCCTTGTGTACCCGAGTGCCAATTCGTAACAATAGAACATATCACCACATAAACATACATATATACACTGTATCATAAATACATATACATATACATATCCATATACAAACAATTATACCTGTATGTACACATACATGATTATATACAAATACACAAACGCACACACACTTATGCATAAATTAACACCTTACGAGCGGCCTATGCGGTTTATTTATATGTACCGCACAGCGGGTGTTTTAGCCAAAATAGGGCTGTTTACGTGATCATTTTCATGCCTAAATAAGACCAGAACGTAAAACAAGTACCTATCCCTGAAAGGGCATAAACAGAGCTTTCGAATGACACCATAACGATCCTTATATGTGGATAGTTTCTTGCAATAACCGTGCAACGCGATGTGCAAAAAGCAGGTAATTCGGTACTTTCGGTACATAATTGAGTATAGCGAGTGAGAGAGGGAGGAGGGAGCTGAGATTTGTGTCAGTAGGTTCGCCGCGGTGGTCTGGAGCCAGTCATACGCTCGCTAGTCTCCTGCCACCACTTGTCTCTCTCTCTCAGCCACATTACATGCTGAAATTGCCACTCGACCTATGTCGAGCGCCGCCACATAGTCCAGCTTTATTTAACTCGACTTATGTTGCTCGCCGCTAATTAAGGGTTAATAAAGTTGGGGCGTGTATATGTTGTGACAGGCAGTTATTACATACTAATAATGATATTTACAATGGTTGGGACAGGACTATTTTTATACCTGTCAGTTCTTGTCCTTATTGATTGGAGTGTTTAGAGTGACGAACTGCACGTGTTGGTCTAGGTGCGTCTGGTGGAAGTAAGTTTTATGTAGTAGGTGACAAGCAGCTTAGATGCGAACTGCTTGATTGTGTTGTAGTAGGGGCTGAAAGTACAGGTAGGCTAAGGGTGGTGAGAGACTTCCTCATACCTGAATATGTGCCACCTAGGATGATCCTGCTTGCCCTCCTCTGCACTCTCTCCTATTTACGTTGTTGTGTCAGGGTTAGAGTGGAGGACCAGGTGGGAGAGGTGTAGGTGAGCTTAGGAGTATGATATGTTTTATAATAACTCTTCAGCTCATTCTCCGGCGACCCTAAGGATCTCAGTCGCCTTAGCATGAAAAACCTGTATGTTGCGGGTCATGACTGTGGTAGTCGCATGTTTCTTCCAGTTTAGCTTGTTGTCCACAGTGATCCCGAGGAGTTGGTGGACTCAACAAGCTGAAGGGATGAGGACCAATTATGACAGTGGGTGGAGGAACGTTGGTCACGGAGGTGTTGATTTGCATGACCATGGTCTTGTCACAGATTGATGGTCATATGATTTTCTGTGGTCTAGGCTTGAAGACGGTCGAGGATGTCTTGTAGGGGTCATAGTTAGGGGAGGTGTTCTCACAGTAATGCCGACTGCCGAGTCGTCCACATACTTCCAGTGGAATGTAGTGTCCTTTAGGGAATCATTGATCAAGATGAGGAACAATAGAGGCCCCATCTTTGTGCCCTGTGGGACTCCACATGCAATGTCTAGGGAGGTGGAGATGAAGCCCTGGGAGCGCACTGCTTGACGTCTTCACTAAGGAAGTCGGTCAACCATGCAACCAGGGTAGGACGTAGCCCCATCTTTATGGCCTTGATGATGATGAGGGTGTGGTCAACCTTATCAATGTTTTCCTAAAGTTAACGCAAGAGCGAGGGAAGCTTTTCTCTTCTCAAGATTTTTGTAAATATAATCTAGGAAGCTAATAAGACAGTGAGTGGTGGAGGAGGTTTTTACATTGCCAAACTGTTGGGGATCTATTATAAGTGAAGGATTTGTGAGTAAGCCCAGGGGAATACAAAGTCCTCACAAATTAGACTAGGGATTGGCGTTATGGCAACTGGTCTAAGTTCATTAACCCCCTCAGACGGATTAAGTTCCGATAAGTTCCAGGAGGCGGTTGACGCAGCTTTTGGGTCTAGAATTTGGCTCATGAGTGTTTTCGAAACCTTCATATTTCTCTATTACCAGCCACCAGAATTATGTTTGTTATGTATCGTATGTGAATAGATGGCTGAATGACTATACTACATGAAAAAAAAAAAAAAAAAAAAAAAAAATGGAAATATAAAATGGAAACGTACTCCCGAATAAAAATATTGACCGCATAATTGTGTTCCCACCGTCCTATCTCGGAATTTTGAGTGATGACCATTTATGTTTATGTACTAAAATAAAAAAATAAATCTCCTCTTTCCAATGGTGAAAACGGAAATTGTCTATCTTCAATAGTTTTCAAGTACTGAGCAAAAACAAAAACAGAATATTGCCGGATATGGTTTATAACATGATTGATTTATTTTTGGTTACGAGGTGTATAGTTTTCAATTTAGTCTGTATGAATGTGCGAGATAATGACAAAGAAGATAAACAAAACTAGACTTCCTAGACAAATACTTTTTTTTCTATGAATATTTGAAATCACGGGTTGGTCGAAAAGCTAATATTTACTTTCCGCCGTCGCCCCACCTTGGATAAAAGCGCACTCCGAGCAGTTTCCCCCTCGGCGTTGCGGTATTTGCTCAGGTATGTATGTATATTATATATCACCTGAATCGAAAAATTATGCTCTTTCTAATGGTGAAAACCACACCACTACATCGTAATTGGTTCGCGAGCTATGGCAATTGTTTCCATGCAATTAGATTGTGGTAAATGAAAGACAATGTTCATCACGACATTATTTTAGCCACATGTTTTGTAATAATATGTAATAGTATATATCACCTGAATCGGAAAATTATGGTCTTTCTAATGGTGAAAACCACAATACTACATTATAATTGGTTCGCGAGCTATGGGCAATTGTTTCCATGCAGTTTGATTGTGGTGTAAATGAAAGACCCCACCCCCCACCCTCCAAAAAAAAAATAAAAAATATATATACAGGGTGATTCAGTAACCCTTTTCATAAATTTAATGGCAAATTCGGGAGACAAAAAACAGTATTTACTTTATGAGCCTTAGGGTGAGTCTTTGATATGATGGAGATATTACACCTTTAAAGTTATCGATAGATAAAAAGAAAAAAATCTAAGGAGTGAGAATGAAAATGTCGTTGCTAACTGGCAGGGTAAAACCAAGACTTGGTATGGTTAGGGGATCGGTTTATTGTGGGTTTTACTTCATTTCTAACCCATTCCTGGTGTTTTCTGGAAAAAAAAAAAAATTGACAACCCTCGATGGGTGGTACAGTCGTCAGGATAATTTGTTCATTTCCCCTGACATGCGTTAGTAGCACTGCATGGTGGAGGGGTATTCCCTCTACCTCCTTTCCTTGTTGGTTCTATACTCCCACCAAAACCCTCCCATTTTCTCTTCGACCCCAGAACTACACCCACCCTCCCTTCTCTCGCTCTCACCCAGCTACTTCTGGACCTCACCAATTGCATGTATTCTGAACAACTAATGAAGGAATGCAATGTATCATAGGTAGAGTTAAGTATGAGCTTTACTAAATTTGAAAGCAAGAGAGAGAGAGAGGGGGGGGGGAATGTTCGACGAAAACCATACATATGATTCAAGTGATTTCTACTGATACATTTGGGCCTACCATTGAAACCTGAAAGCTTCATACCGATTCACTGATGGTTTAATACTGTTGAACTATCATACTATAATAAAACTGCCAAACTAACCCTCGCGAAGTTGTATTTCCTTTTCATCGTTGTAATGGCTCAGTCTGGGCTACGTAACAAGCCTGAGACAACGAGGACCGTCTGTGTCAATTCCACCATGAGTCTCTCCCATCAATAAATGCACAAAATAAACCATTCAATTATTTTGAATTATTTCTTTGTATAAAATTTAATACTAATACTGTATAACTACTTTAGCACCGTATACAAGAACTAAACATTTGCTTACTAATTTTCTCCACAAATCTCACTGCTTCCAGACAATTCAGGACTCATTAAGTGTAAACAGCCAATTTGCCAATACATGCTATGAATATTGCCGAGATGTGCCCGTGAGTCGGCCATGTGACTGCATTACGTGAATTCAACACTCTTAACATAGCTATCTACCCAATCATTAGGCCATATTGCTTTCCTAATTGGCCATAATGTAAAACGGGACACGAACTACCCTCGGGCAAGGTACTGTAGTTTTGAAAAGAGGTTCCAGCTTGAAAATGTTACTTGATTTAACAGCTAAATAATCCTGAAGGGTTGATAACCAAAATATGCCCTATTTACTAACTACCCCTAGGGCACTCTTACGCTCATCTATCCATTAGGGTGGGTCTTATTCTCAAGTTCCCTTTCCCTCAACATTTACGTTCACCCATACAATAGGGAAGGACTTATTCATATTGTCACCTTACCCTTAAAACCTTGCCATAAGGTTACACTATTTCATCAGGTATCTTGTGTTGTAACCAAGTTAAGGGGAACGTCCGCTATGGCTATGTAGCAATATGGGTTGAAATATAGCAAATTGTGTTAAATACTCCCTGAGCAATGGCAAGACGTAGAATATCTACTCCACATAATACTATTGAAAGCTTCATGCCTATTCAAGCTTATTCTCTTGAGATAACTTTCAAGATAATTGGAATTCACACCTGTTAAGAATAAATACTAAATAACTATATAACGCTCATTTATTATATCCCAGACTAACTACAAGCGTTATAATATTGAACTGATCTATAATTAGTCTACTACAATACCACTCTGTATAACAGTTTCGTGTATAACCAAATAATTGGTGATGGGCTGGTCTATTATGAGAGCTGAGCGATCCCTGCCATACCCATAGCTTACTCTGACTGTTCCTTTTAGGCTTTTACTTATGTATTTTCTAGATCTCAAGTGACGGCGTCTCTTCCGTGGATTGACCTCCCAATCTGCCAACCTAGAAGTTGGCAGATTGGTAGCCAAAGCGTCACATTTTTCCTTTGCCCCTCAACTTTCTCTTCATAATTGCTGAGGGGCACAGGGCCCTGGGTGGGGCTTTGGTTTCCCGGGCGTTTCCGCACCCTCCTCAGCTCCCCGCCTTGGAGTGGTTTCGGTCACCCAGGCTTTATTGTGGTAGGCAGGGAGGGTTCGTGGGGGCACTCGGTTATGGCCTTGGCCTTGCTCAGGGCCTTGGGGCTGTTCGGCCAGGCAGCCTGGGGAACAGCAACAACAACACCCAAATAATCTCATTATACATTATATATAATTATATAAGCGTGTATATCTACCCCTCATATCTGGTATACCTATAAACACTATACAGTAACGTTAACCCTACTAGTAACGGTAGTAATTAGCAGCTTCAGGTTAACTTTCGTTTATTTCATAGAACATTTTCTTAATCTATTAGTCTTATTCTGGTTACCATTATGCAATAATCTTAGGATATAATGTACTTCTAGGGCTCAAAGGGCTCAATATAATCTCAATAAACAATCTAAATAACAGATCAGGGGGGATGGTTGACTTTGGTAGATTTTTTCATTTTTTTATTATTTTGTTTCGTTCCACCCTAGACCTCCATCAAACTTAAAGAAACATCCATCAGATCCCCTTCTAGATTAATTTGTACATATTTCGGTAGAAACATGTCCCAGCCGAAGGCTGGTTACTCTTAGAATTACAGGCTCGCTATCGCTCGTCATGGAAAAATCTACACCTAAAGGTCTTAAAATTGACAACGAAATGGGACAAAAGGTATTAGAATGGCCAAAAAAATGGGCCGAACATCATAAAATCTGAAAACTATTTGGGGTAAGCATGAGGAGGAAGGGTGGCCAGAAATAACCCGCCCATGTCCCTTAATCTGCATAAAGCTACTGTAGATAATGGTAACAAAAAGGTAAACAGAGTCGTCCGTACTGAAGGGGTTAACATCGGTCCCTGTATGTTACAAACCTATACTGTTGTCTCAATCACCCTTAACCCCTTCTGTACCGGTGACGTCTTTTAAACTTTCGTCTAGCTATATTTAGATGATTTTTTGCAGTTAAGAGGATCTGTGGTAGTTTAAAGGGTTAACTGAGTAATTCGAAGGCCCTTTTTAAACTGACTATAATGGTATAGTAGCCAGAATAACGTTATATGGACAGCACCGGTACTGCAATAGTTAAAGGTAAACATGAAAGACATATGGAGAAAAATACTGACACAGAACAAATAACATTGTCATTATTGGTGTCATCACAATAATGGCTTTAAGGGCAACTATTTGTATTTTCCTGACCTCCCTTCTCCTTCATGTTTATCCCCAGTTTTCAAATGTTAAGATTATCGTCCATTTATTTGTCAATATTAAGTACTTTCGTGCCATTTAGGTGTCAATTTTTCCGGGCGACCGATAGCAACCTTGTAATTTGCTACCAAAATATGCACAAATCTCTCTGGAATGTCTTTGGGATGTTTTAATTAAGCTTGATTGATATCTATGGAGCCAACTAAAACAAAATTACATACTGGTAATAACAAAAAATATATGCATACATAAAATAATGTCCCCGTAAACGGCATGTGGGTAGATCGTTTTCCGTTCCAGTGTTCAAGGTATTGGGAATTTTATAACACGGCGAAAACTTACTGCCCCGATGTGTGCGTTTAATGACAATGGTGAAGTGATGGTGGTACAGAGGCCGTGCTGGGGGTGGGGAGAGAGAGAGAGAGAGAGAGAGAGAAAGAAAGAGAGACACACACACACAGACAGACATGAAGAGAGACAGACAGACAGAGAGAGAGAGAAACTAGCCAATATAGAAGTGTCAATCTATCTATCTATCTATCTATTGCCTGACGCCGTGATCCCCGAAGGGGTGGCCACGAACGAACCGCCCCCATGCACCTCTGTCCCCAGTCAGTCGACGCCCCTCCCCCCAACCAGCACCGCCTTCGTTCATGTAGTTCCTCACTCCATCCTTCCACCTCATATTCGGTCTACCTCTCCCCCTCTGTCCCTCCACCTCGCTCTCGTACACCCTCTTAGTCATTCTCTCGCTTTCCATACGTTCCATATGGCCGAACCATCTCAAGTTGTTCCTTTTCACACTTTCCAGCACATCTACCTCCACACCACACCTCCTTCTTACTTCCTCATTAGTCTGTCTATCCCTCCATGTAACTCCGCACGCACTCCTTAAGTAATTCATTTCCACTCTCACTCTTGGTCTGAGTCTCTCAACCAACGTCCATGCTTCGCTTCCGTAAGTCAGTGTCGGGATTACCACACTGTCATGCAAGGACTTCTTCACTTCCATACTGACCACCCTATTTCTTGTTACTGCTTTTAGCGTTCCTACAACCCTCTTCCCCTGTTGTACCCTCTCCCGCACCTCTTCATCCATAGTCCCATCTTTACTCAACACACTGCCCAGATACTTAAAAGAGTTGACGATCTCCATAGCCTGACCGTTCAGCTTCACCTCACACTCTGTGACTTCACCCCTTTCGAAGACCATAACCTTGCTCTTCCCCGTATTTACCTTCAAATTCCGTTTTTCGCACACTGTTCCAAACTCATTTACCAGACCCTGCAACTCCCATTCATTATCACTCATCAGAACTGTATCATCCGCAAACAGCAGTATAGGTAGCTTCCACTCAATTCCCTCCTTTTTCAGCGATACACCAACATTCACTGCTCTTGATAGTATTTCTTTCATGACTCCATCCATATATACAGTAAACAACCACGGGGACATCACACACCCCTGTTTCAAACCAACATTCAGGTCAAAGAACTCGCTCTGCTCACTCTCCACACGTACTGCCGCCTTTGCACCCTCATACATGCTCTTCACTGCTTTCAGCAACTTGCCCTCTACTCCGTATATTCTAAGTACTTTCCACAAACCTTCTCTATCCACTCTGTCATAGGCCTTCTCCAAGTCCATAAAGGCAACATACACCTTTTGTTTCTTCTCCAGATACTTCTCCACAACACAATTCAGGGTAAAAATCTGATCTACACATCCTCTTCCCTTCCTAAAACCTCCCTGCTCGTCGCCTATCCATTTCTCCGTTCTCACTCTCACTCTCTCAATCACTACCCTACTGTATACCTTCCCTACTACGCTTAGAAGACATATTCCTCGGTGGTTACCACACACTCCTCTTTCCCTTTGCCCTTATATAGGGGGACTAGTATGCCAGTCTTCCAGTCATCGGGTGCACTCCCCTTCTCCCATGCTAGTTTGCACATTTTCCATACCCATTCTATCACTATCTCACCACCATACCTCAACATTTCCCCACACACTCCATCTGTTCCTGGTGCTTTCCCCAACTTCACTCTTTTCATGGCTTCCCACACTTCTGACCTCCTGATCCCCACCTCCTCCTCCACTACTTCTCTTCTTCTCCCTCCCATACCATATCCAGCTATGTTTGCTGGCTCTTCATTCCTTTCATTTAGCAACTCACTGAAGTACTCCCTCCATCTTTCGACTCTCTCTTGCTTCTCGGCTAGCATTCTCCCATTCTTATCTTTCACACCCTTACTGTTTCCCTTGCTACCTTCCCTAACTTTCTTGACTTCTTTCCAGAACAGTTTCTTACTCTCCCTCCATTTTACACTCAGATTCCTTCCAAATTCCTCATCTACTCTTCTCTTACTTTCCTTCACTACTCTCTCACCACCCTCTTACTCTCCACGTACCTCGCTCGTTTCTGTCTCTCGGAATCTTCATTCCCTCTACTACCCAACCACACTCTATATGCTTTCTTCTTTTCTTCCACAGCTATTCTTACCTCTTCTGTCCACCATGCTGTACCTTTCACTCCCCTCCCTCTTCTCCTCACTCCACACACCTCCTCACATGCTGTGTCAATCAGTGTCACAAGTGTCAATCAGTATATTATATATATTAGCGAACTGAATACAAAGAACCACTCTCTCTCTCTCTCTCTCTCTCTCTCTCTCTCTCTCTCTCTCTCTCTCTCTCTCTCTCTCTCTCTCCATAAAATACCATGGACAGAAATAGCCGTTGTATACTGAAACCACAAGGCCACAGAATTTCCAATGATAAATGTTTCACTCATTTGTAATTAGTTTGATATAGGTTTATTATTTTACAGACATTGTTTGATATTTTTGTAAACGAATGAATTATGTATGCATTATTTTTCGTGAAATGCGGCCTTCATTTATGGAATTATTACAACAAACCTGGATGGAGGATATTTCGCCTCCGTCTGTCTGTTTATTTATAGGTTTGTCTGTGAACAAGATATCTCACAAAGTTTTGAACCGATTTTCACCAAATTTGGTGAGCAAATAGGACACGAGCCAAGAAAAGTGATTTAGTTTTGGAACTGATCTGGAGGTTTTCACGAAATCTGGTAGGTAGATAGGAATAGTTTATATATTAATTGATTTCACGAAATTTGGTGGGCAGATAGGATATGCGCCAAGGAATAAGTGATTCAGTTTAGGGGGCGATCCGGAGATTTTCACGAAATTTGGCGGGCAGATAGGATATGCACCAAGGATGAACTGATTCAAGTTAGAAGGCAATCCGGATCATATCCTGGAACCCAGATTCAATAGAATATTTAGGCCTATGATATTAATGGTAATGCACAAGCCAGCGTAGGCGGAGGTATGTGCTCTACCGAGTGCCCCTCTAGTTGGTTGTGTTTTTTTGTTTGCAATGTGTTTATTGTGTATAGGCAATGTCACACGAGCACTTGCTCCGGCAATGTGTTTATTGTGTATAGGCAATGTCACACGAGCACTTGCTCCGGCAATGTGTTTATTGTGTATAGGCAATGTCACACGAGCACTTGCTCGGCAATGTGTTTATTGTGTATAGGCAATGTCACACGAGCACTTGCTCCGGCAATTTGTTTATTGTGTATAGGCAATGTCACACGAGCACTTGCTCCGGCAATTTGTTTATTGTGTATAGGCAATGTCACACGAGCACTTGCTCCGGCAATTTTCTACACAACAAGTTTGTTCTCACAATATTTCTGGGCTCTTTTTACATTGGTATCGGGAACTATACTTTGAATAGAATTGTTTGGTGGCTTAT
The DNA here is from genome assembly GCA_032716605.1 of Paralithodes platypus. Lineage (NCBI taxonomy): Eukaryota > Metazoa > Arthropoda > Malacostraca > Decapoda > Lithodidae > Paralithodes > Paralithodes platypus. The sequence continues at coordinate 17,498,994 of CM064508.1, forward strand.
GACTAATAACAGATCTGAAATTAACAGACGATAATTGCTCCAAAATATTGCCGTAAAAAGTGGCTGTGTGACACCAGCGTAACTATGAGGGAGAAGAGGGGAAGGGAGAGAGTTGAACATACTGCACGTCAATGAATATGTCAGTTGTTGTCTTGTTTGAGTTCACTCTATGAGCTGTGACGTTTTTTTTTTTCGTCTTAAATCCCCTGTTTCGCTTCACTTGCTTGGAAATGATAAGACCATTCAAACCAATTGTGTCGATTTTTTTTTCAGGTGTCGATTTTGTGTATGTATATTTTTGTTTTCTGAGCAAGCGATAGCGAGCCTGTTACTTAGACAAAATCGGCTGGGATATTTGTCTATAGGAATATGAAAAAATTTGGCTTGAAGGGGGCTTGGGTGGAACGTTTTCAGTTTGAAGTAAGTCTGGGAGGGCGTTTTTCGTTAGTCTAGGGGATAAAGTAAAATACATTGCTCGGAAATTGCAAAAGCAACCAAAATCTTCAATACTAATTAGGACAAAATATAATAAACCCACAATAAGGGGTCGGACCAGATAGAGTAATTTGATTTGTATAGCTTATTTGCGAGTGTTTATAGTTCATAGGCTTGTTTTTTTTGTATGTTTGTGTTTGTATGCGTTGATGTATTTATGTTTGTATGCGTGTATGTAACTTGTGTTTGTATGCGTGTATGTATTGTGTTTGTATGCGTGTATGTATTTGTGTTTGTATGCGTGTATGTATTTGTGTTTGTATGCGTTGTATGTATTTGTGTTTGTATGCGTGTATGTATTTGTGTTTGTATGCGTGTATGTATTTGTGTTTGTATGCGTGTATGTATTTGTGTTTTGTATGCGTGTATGTATTTGTACGCGATACTAAATGTGCACGCGTGTATGCTTGAATTATATTGATGAGTAGACTAATATAACAAAGGATATTGTTCTCTTCTGCATTTGCTCTAATGAATTATGCTTACTGATATTTGTTTACAATGTGAAATATAGGGAAACACTAGCACGGGTACACGGCGTTGCCCGGGTTTAAATTCTACCATGATCACCATCACTACTACCACCACTACTACTACCATAATCACCATCATCAATCACTACTACCAATAATCATCACAATACTACTACTACCATAATCACCGGCCTCGACCTCCCTGTGCCTCATTAAACGGCGACCTCGATTTCGGCCGCTAAATGACCTCCGATTTTGGATCTGACCTCATCCGTACCCCCATTTTGGGGGGCTGCGAACAACTTTCGTTCCATACACCTTTTCGATCGGAGGCCTCCTTCTGCCCCAAACGGCCATTTTTTCAAATTTTTTCATTTTTTTTTTTCAATTTCGGCCTCGAAACGACCTCCGATCGTGGCTTCGCCCCCTCTATGACCTGACCCAGGTCAATTGACACCCACATGCAAAGTTTCAGCTCCCCAGGTCCAAAACTGCGGCTGCCTATTAGGAACACACACACACACAAACACACACAGACAATCGCAAATATTATATAGATATTTGTTGGAATGTGGTGTGCGCCCATGTCCCAGTATGGTTTATAGGTGATAATTTATAAATCTTCTGAGCGGATGTTAAATTGATAATGTTCTAGCCAGCAGCGAGGTCCATTGTTTTGGAATATAAGTGGAATATGAGTTGGCCTGGTGTTGTTGGTCATGGATCGGCAAAGAGAGCAAAGGGTTGGACCACTCGACAAAACAGTCACAATAGGTCAGTATGTTGGAGCTTCATTGATCCAACACCGGGAAAGCAGCAGCAAATTGCACATTTTGGGCCAATTTCATTACTGTATATTTCTTGCAACTCAAAAGATATCCCCCTCTGGGGGATCAAACTCAGAACAGTTATGTGCAGAGGCTCACATTTAGGGCAATACCATGGTTCTAGCACCTTTAAGTACTGAGATTTATTATCTAATATATCAAGTGGTTCAGAATTATTCGTATATTGGCTTTAGCGCTTCCCCCCCCCCCCCACCCCCTCTCCTACCCCTCCTATTGGATGTAAGGCTTTCGAAGAGGATGTCTTGTACAATCTTGAATGTGTCTTTCATGGGTATGAGTTTAGTTTTAAATGATTCACCAGGGGAATGCGGAAGCCAAAGTCAAATTTACCTTCTGTGTGTGTGTGTTCAGCACGCGTTGTTTAGATTTGTTTATATATTTCACACATATTGTGATCTCCATGTCCAACTTTACAAAGACCCTAACACCCATTTCGCTGAGAGTGGTTTGAACGACGATATGCAACAGAGACATTCTGGTTGAGCTTTAAACCCCACATAAGCCGCGTTTTTTGGTGGAAATCAAATGCCCCAATGTTGAACTCAGGTCCAGCAACGTGTTAACTTTATGATGTAAATACCAGTCTTCGGCTGAAATTATGTTAACACAATGTTGACCCAAGCCAACCTTGGTCCAAAATCGTGTTTACTTGCGTTTGACGCCAGTGTTGAAATTTTGTGAACATTGGTATGGATAGAAAATTGCATATTACATTAACATAATTATAATCTTCAAGACATTTTGTATAAAACTGATTGGATAACAAAATACCTAACATTAGCCATCGCGCCCATGATTTGTGTTATTCGTAGTTATTATTATTCCTTTCTTCGGTCTCTAAAAATCAACTATGTGTTGTAGGGTACCCCGTTAATTTCACGTTTTTGGCTGAAAATATTCAAAAGCCCCATATTGGATCTTGTTGTCAACACAAGTAAAAAAGAAGTAGGACCATGGTAGGACCCAAACTTAACATCGTTGGTTAATATTTCCACTGAAAATGTGGTTAATATATTCCATCAATGGACAATATAAGTCAGCATATATAAAGTTTGTGTTGATTTTTTTATTGACAACAAACAGCCTTCTGTTTCATTTGCTAAAGTTACACTGTGAAATGCTCGAACAATTGTATTCAGCTCCAAGTATAGTGATAATAATAATGTAAATATGCTGTTGGAGTTCAAGGGGCCACTCCTATAATGTAATCCCTTCAAACCAACGACTCCCTCTAATATTATTCTGGCTATCATTAAAAATATTATTCTCCCTAGGAATGACCTCAAGGGAGCGAAAATCTATCAGTACATTTTCAAACTGGATAATATCATCAATATCAACATCATCTTTTATTGGTCCATTGCAGAACTGGTATATCGCCAAAGAGACGACAACATCCTGTTTGTCCAGTCGGCAGCACAACTCCTGTCGCCTCTCCCGCCTCACCGTGACCCACGATATTCATAGACTCTAGAATGTTAGGTGTACAAAACGTGCATATTTCTACCACCAGATGGCTCACTGTGAGGTGTGTGGTTTGTGAGGGGAGAGGAGGGGTTAGAGCTGTTGGGGGGTAAAAATTTCTCTATATTCCCGTTTTTCCTATCCTCAAGTAACCTATTAAGAACTGGTCAGGGGACTTGTTATAACTTGTAGGATGTTTAACCCTTTATTGGCGGCGCGCAACTTATGTCGTGTGAAAGAAATTTGGACTAAGTGGCGGTTCACAACTTATGTCGTGTGCCATTTTCAGCACGTAATGTTGCAGAGAGAGAGAGCTGAGCGGTTTGAGGAGCGTAGGAAGGCTATGACCATCGCACACCACCGCGGTGGGCCAACTGAAGTGTAAACCACCCTTCCTTCCCCCCTCACACTCGCTACACAGGGAATTATGTAGGGAAAGTACCTAATTACATGGTTTTTGCACTCGTGTTGCGTGATCGTTGCAAGAAACTAGCGGTCGTACAAGGATGGTTGGGGTGTCATTGGAAAGCTCTGTTTATGCCCTTTCAGGGATAGATACTTGTTTTACGCTCTGGGTCTTATTTAGGCATGAAAATGATCACGTAAACAACCCTATTTAGGGTAAAAACACCCCGCTGGGCGGTACATATAAATTACCGCCTAGGCCGCTCGTTAGGTGTTAATTGAAGTGCGGAAATCAGTATTTACTGAGAAATAACAGTCTTAGAATACCCCTCCCCCCCCCCCCCCCCCCCCCCTAAAATTCGCCTTATTTCGGTGTTTTTTTGTTATGGACTTAGACGCGGAAACATAGATAAATTATAAATAATAAATAACCTAACCTAACACAACCTAACCCTGGGTGACCCAAAGAAAAGGTCGAGTCTGGTAAAACAAAGCGCATTTTAAGACTTATTTCTCAGTAAATACTGATTTCCGCACTTCAATTAAACATCCTACATGTTATAACCAGTCCCCTGACCAGTTCTTAACACTCAAAGAGCGGGTGGTAAGGTATTTTACACCGTGCCGCCCAGCGGGCATAATCCCGAAATATTCGCTCACTTTCACTCGCCCTAGTGCCGTTACTATGGCTCCAATTCGAACGAAACGGTCATTTTTGGAAAGAGCAACTCTTCGTCTCCCCATATACGTCTATTCTGGATGTTATGAGCGAGTGTGGAGGGTGGGAAGAGGTGAGGAAGAGGAGGTACTTTTTGGTCTATTTCCCGGGCGCGTTCAGATGCGTTCGCTTTGCCCTGACTTCCGCCTCCCGCCCGTCTACTATTCCTTAGGTAATCGGTCTTATTTTTCTCTTATTTCTCCTTATTTCTGTATTCTCTGTATTCTCTCTCTCTCTCTCTCTATCTCTTTCTCTCTCTCTCTCACTCCTGTCTGTCTGTCTGTCTGTCTCTCTCTCTCTCTCTGGCTCGCTCGCTTTCCCTCTCTCGTGCGCTCTGTCTCTCTCTCTCTCTCCCTTTCTCTCTTCCTCATCCGTATATGTAATTCTCATTATTATTTTCTCTAACTAATCCCTCTACTTCATTTATTTGCTTGTAATATTTCTGTATTATTATATCTTTTTCACTCTCTTCAGTTCAGTTTCTGTATTCTCTCTCTTTCTCTCTCTCTCTCTCTTCCTCATCCGTATATGTAATTCTCATTATTATTTTCTCTAACTAATCCCTCCATTTCATTTATTTGCTTGTAATATTTCTGTATTATTATATCTTTTTCACTCTCTTTCTTCAGTTCAGTTTCGGTATTATCTTCTCTCTTCTCTCTTCCTCATTCGTATATGTAATTCTCATTATTATATTCTCTAATCCCTCTTTCTTTATTTGCTTGTAATATTGTTGTATTATTATATCTTTTTCACTCTTTCTTCAGTTCTC
>CM064508.1:17504268-17514268 GCA_032716605.1 Paralithodes platypus
GGAAGGGGGCCTCCTTGGTACATAGCCCCTCCATGTAGTGTGTTTTCAGGGCCTTTCTCCGGGATTGTCCACGTGTAGGTGTATAATAAAATCCCAGGGCAATGATCGCAATATAATCGACGTAGACGATGTCACTGGTCACTATCCACTCGGCACGTTGGTGAACAGGCGTTTCTACGTCGAGAGAAGGCGATAGTGTGGTTGTTGTTACGGGGGGCCGTTCCTCGTAAACATTTTCCAAGAAATCGTGGGCTGAGGTTAAGGTTGAATTGGCTGGGCACGTAGTGGGGTGAGGAGGTTGTTCAGGGCCTTGGCGATCTGGTTAGGTGGCAATGGGGATCTGGGAGATTATGGGGCGGAGGGGGTTCCCAGGTTTTGTGGTGTTTTATCGGTTCCGTACGCATAACCAGGGGTGTATTCTCCGACGAGTTTTTTAAGGTGGATCCCTCCTTGTTTGGCGTTGAACTGCGGCGGCGGTGATGGTGAGTGTTGGCACATACGTGGCATTTTCGTCGGTTTGGGTTGCGGGTTGATCTTTTTAAATTTAGTGTGTCACTTAACGAGTGACGTCCATATTTTCTAAGATATTCCTCCTTGTCATGGGATCACGAGGCAGGAAGCTTTATATCTCCGCACCGACGGATGATGATGTTGGGGTTGGTCTTCTACCGCTTAAATAGTTTGGCAGCAGCTTGACGAAGTGTTTGTTTGTGTTGCTATATTTTGCTATGGTGAGATCAAATTAATAATACTTTAGTACAAATCACCCCAAGACCTCCAACCCTCGTTCTCGCGCAACAAACCCAGCCTCCACCAAGATAAAGAGCCCGATGACCGAACGATCACGTAAGTTTACCAACATACCTGTAATGATATGAGGACTGTGGACCCTCACATTTCCTATATTGGTATGACGCAGACTTGTCTTTCACGTCGGTTAACTCTTCACCTTCAGGCTGGAGGCCATCAAAGACACACTGAGCTCACCTCATAACACACCCTCACCTCACACGCTACGAGGGTTAGAGAAACACACCACCATACTCGATTAAAAGAAAGTGACCCAAGGAGATTACCTATACTACGAAGCTTTATATATCCAAGCCTTACATCCTCCAACATCAAACAAACCAAACTCTGGACCTTCAGATCCTTCCTTCTGCCAAAAGTCACTACCCTACAGGACCTAACACCCCTCACTCGCCCCCCGGTGCCCTTGGACGCATAGCCCCCCGCGCTAACCTCCTTCAGCTTCGGTCTTCTGCAGCGCACCACAACAACTTAGGCCACGCCCCTCGACACGCAGCCAATCAGCTTCGGACCCCACCTACTGGACCACCATCCCGCATCCAGGTGCGCATTGCGGTGAAGCAGTTAAACCCCTTCTCTCTCCTAGTTTACGCTTCCCACCAATAGCAGACTTTTGGTGCCCCCTGTTTTCCGCCTCCTCTGAATCCTCCACCACCTCTATCTATACCCTTCCTGTTTACCTTTTATATCATTCCTTCCTTACTTTATAATGCTGGTTGTCCAGGTGCAAAACGCGTAGTGATATCCATCCTGTACCCACCATGAATTTTGCTTATCTCCTTCATCCTACTTCCAGCCACCCAGCGAAAACTCATCAGAGACCTGGAAACTTTGAATAATAAAATTTCCAACGCAGAAATTGCCATTGCTTTCAACCTCGTATGTATTAAAGAAAATTTATTACCTGGCTTTACTAACATAAAACTTCACGAGAATGCCAGACATCGCACCAGCACCCTCCAGTTTCGTGAAGAACTGGTGAAGGACCAAATAATTGAAAAACGAGAGCTCGCCAACAACCTTCGTAAAGAACGAGATGCTCTTCTACGGATTTGGGAAGACGAAACCCCTCCAGACCACCTCAAATCCGAAATCAACACAGCCCTCGAACAACTCCTTGAACAACACAGAAGACAAGCCGAAAACACAACCATAAAAAAGCTTGCCCGTCTTTATGGCGGAAACTTAAAACTTCCCAAACCAACAAAAGGATATATAAACCTTACTAACACCATTCTGACCCTGGACCAAGAAGACCTCCTCAACAAAGGCCTCAACTGCCACTACAGCTCCAAACCTGGCCCACACCGGAAACGCCTAGAAACGGAAATCCTCCTGGACGACATCCTACAACTCAAGAAGGGTGGCAAGGTCACCACTACTCCCGCCCAACAACCTACTCTCCTCGCTGAAGCCGCCAAAACCAGAGGAACTCACCATAGCAAAACACCCAACAAAACACCCTTCCAAGCTGCCAAACTATTAAGAGACAACCCCAACATCATCATCCGTCGTGCGGATAAAGCTTCCTGCCTCGTGATCCATGACAAGGAGGAATATCTTAGAAAAATGGACGTCATCTTAAGTGACAACACTAAATGATAAAGATCACCCGCAACCCAACCGACGAAACCAACCCTATTGCCAACACCACCATCACCGCCATCAACGCCAAACAAGGAGGGATCCACCTTAAAAAACTCGTCGGAGAACACACCCCTGGTTATGCGTACGGAACCATCAAAACACACAAACCTGGGAACCCCCTCCGCCCCATCATCTCCCATATCCCCACTGCCACCTACCAGATCGCCAAGGCCCTGAACAACCTCCTCACCCCCTACGTGCCCAGCCAATTCAACCTTAACTCAGCCCACGATTTCTTGGAAATTTTACGAGACCCCCCCCGTAACAACAACCACACTATCGCCTCTCTCGACGTAGAAAGCCTGTTCACCAACGTGCCAGTGGATAGGACCAGTGACATGATTCTACGTCAAATTTATCCTTGCCCTGATACACCTACACTTGACATCCCGGAGAAGGCCGTGAGTACACTACTGGAGCTATGTGCCAAGGATGCCCCCTTCCTTTGCCCCCGGGGCAACAGTACAGCAGATAGACGGTGTGGCGATGGGCAGCCCCCTAGGAGTTCTTTTTGCGAACTTTTTCATGGGTACCATCGAGGAAGAGCTCCTAGCTGCCCAACGCCCAGCCGTCTACTGTAGATACGTGGATGACATCTTCGTGCAAATCAATGACCTCCACGAACTACAGGAACTCCAGCGTCGCTTCATGACCTCCTCCGGACTTAACTTCCACCTTTGAAAAATCTAACAATGGACAACTCCCCTTCCTCGACATCCTCGTAGCTCTGAACGACCATGGGTTCAAAACCACCGTCTACATTAAACCTACTAACACAGGACAATGCCTCAACGGCGATAGTGAATGCCCCCGCCGTTATCTTCTATCCTCCATCTCCGCCTATGTTAGGAGAGCCCTCACGCACTGCTCTACCTGGGCCGACACCCACCAGGAACTAGAAAGACTATCCCAAGTTTTAGTAAATAACGGATACGCCAACTCCGACATCTCCAGCACCATCAACCACCATCTTGAAAAATGGGTACACCCAAAGCCCTCCCAACATTGACCCCCCCAATGAAATTAAGATCTTCTACAGCAATTACATGTCCTCTGAACACAAACTGACGAGGCCGTCTTAAAAGAAATAATCTCCAAGCATGTCCACCCAACCAACCCGGAAAACAAAATCAAATTAATAATTTATTACAAATCCCCCAAGACCTCCAACCTCGTTCTCCGCAACAAACCAGCCTCCACCAAGATAAAGAGCCCGATGACCGACGATCACGTCATTTACCAACATACCTGTAATTATGAGGACTGTGGGACCTCATTCCTATATTGGTATGACGCAGACTCGTCTTTCACGTCGGTTAACTCTTCACCTTCAGGCTGAAGCCATCAAAGACCACTATCTCACCCCTAACCACCCTCACCTCACACGCCACGAGTTAGAGAAACACACCACCATACTCGATAAAGAAAGTGACCCAAGGAGATTACCTATACTCGAAGCTTTATATATCCACCCCTTACAGCCCAACATCCACCACCAAACTCTGGACCTCCCGGTCCTTCCTTCTGCCAAAAGTCACTACCCTACAGGACCTAACACCCCTCCTCGCCCCTCAGTGCCCTTGACGCAGCCCCCCGCGCTACCTCCTTCAGCTTCGTCTTCTGCAGGCGCCACACAACTTAGGCCACGCCCCTCGACACGCAGCCAATCAGCTTCGACCCCACCTACTGACCACCATCCCGCATCCAGTGCGCATGCGTGAAGCGGTTAACCCCTTCTCTCTCCTAGTTTACGCTTCCACCAATAGCAGACTTTTGCCCCCTGTTTTCCGCCTCCTCTGATCCTCCACCCTCTATATATACCCTTCCTGTTTACCTTTTATATCATTCCTTCCTTACTTGATAATGCTGGTTGTCCAGTGAAACGCGTCGTATATCCTGTATCATCATGTACATATATGTAACCCTGTACCACCATGAATTTTGCTCATCTCCTTCATCTACTTCCAGCCACCCAGCGAAAACTCATCAGAGACCTGGAAACTTTGAATAATAAAATTTCCAACGCAGAAATTGCCATTTCTTTCAACCTCGTATGTATTAAAGAAAATATATATATATATATATATGGAAAAAAAATATATATATAGGCCATATACTATCTATCAATATATATATATATATATATATATATAGATAGTATATATGATATGGCCTATATATTTTGTTTTGTTTTTTTCCACCCTCAACACGAAACACTTCCCAATAAAATTAATTAAATTAATATTAGAAAACCTAAAATGCTCAAAGCAATGTGCGGCTGCGGCAAATATAGCTAACGAAGCCTTGGGATTTATCAAAATATGTTTTACCTTTAGAAACGAGAACATTATTTTACCGTTATTCAAAAGCATCTTGAATATGGCGTTCAGTTCTGGTCCCCGTATCTCAAGAAAGACATTGAAAAATTCAAATCTGTGCAGCGTAGAGCAAGTAAGCTAATTCCCTCTCTGAGAAACAAGTCATATTATGAAATATTTAATACATTAAATTAGTTCTCGCTAAAGTAAGGGAGGTTGCGAGGCCAACTTATCGAGTGTTTTAAGATACTTTGACCTGCTTTTTTTTTCTCTCCCTTTCTCTTATTCCCTGGCTTGTATCCATTCGATCCCATTCAGCCTACTGTTTTAAAACGTTTATTCCCATTCAGGTGTCGATTTCATCCTGGCGAGCTATAGCGATCCAGCATTGGATGCAGAAATCCGGCTTCGCCGGAGAAATTTTTCTATCAAAAAATTAACAAATTTAGCCTTCTGTCAAAAACATGTTTTTAGATATGCTGGCTCGCTGCCGGTCGCCAGGAAAAAAAAATCGACACCTGGATGGGGATAAACATCTTTAAACAGTAGGGTGCATGGGGCCGAATGGATACAACCAAGAGAGAGAGGGAGATACGAAAAACGAGGTGGGCCCCCTTAAAAATTTGAATAATCCTTGTGTGTCACCGCCTTGTGTTTGTTGACGCGTCGGGGAGCGGCCGGTGTGTGTAGGGAAATATAAAGATGGATATGTTACAAAGCTAAGAAATAAATAAGTAAATAAAAAATTGTGAAAAATCTAGTACATAACCAGTACCGTTCCGTGGGGATATGATTATCTTGGTAACTAATTTGCAATGCAAAATATTGCAAGGTTTTGACTTAATTAAGCCTCTTGAGTACAAGCTTCTTCGTCTCGCCGAAGCGCGCGCTCTCTCTCTCTCTCTCTCAGTCATTAATTTGTATTCTTCACTACCGTACTCTTTTCTTCCAAACCATTTCAATAAGTTTCAACATCTCTCTCTCTCTCGCTCCCTCTCTCTCTCTCTCTCTCTCTCTCTCTCTCTCTCTCTCTCTCTGTTTCTCTCCATGTTTGCTCCTGCCGATCCACAAGTCTGCCGACTCTGCCAGCAACGAGAGGATTTGACAGCAAAATTGGATGAAGCCCTCAACAAGATCAACGCCCTCACCAGGAAGCTGGAATCACTCCAAGAGTTTGTAACACTCAACGTTGGAGTATCACTAACTCAAATTGTTTCAACTCCAGCATCCACCACCGCCCCAACGTCATCTGCCAACAATCCAACACCTGCAGTAGACACTGCAGCAGATGCTTCTGACGAACCTGAGCCGACATCAAACCAGGACAGCCGCCCTGTTCACCTTAGTCTCTCCCCCACTCCTCGTGCAAGAACCCTGCTAGCACGAACAGTACCAACCCCTCGCCCCCTGTTCTAACCACTCCTCTCCCCGACCTGTACGTAGAGTCCCGCCACCACAGGTTTCCGGATTTACACCAGTGAGGAACGGTGCACGGCCAACGCAGAAAAGGTCTCATCTACCAGTCACAATGTCCAACAGATTTGAGATATTGGTAGAGATGGAAGACGAACCAGAAGAGACCAGGCTCGTTGGGGATTCCATCCTACGAGGACAGGTCGAAGAGTTCTGCGACAGAGACGAAAAAAGATTTTGCATCCCAGGAGCTGGACTGGACGACATTGTGGAAGCCTTCGAAGATACCACAAAGGATGCAAATGAAAATACCCTTTTTGTCATCCATGCTGGTTCAAATGACGTCATGCGCACCAGATCCGAAGAGTTGATGGAGAAATATCGCAAGATGATCCAGCACTACAAAAACAAGTCAAGGAATATCATCATCTCAGGCATTCTCCCCAAGATTGACGCACCTGACAAATTCTACGACAAGGCTTTCAGCACAAATAGCCTAGCCGACTAAAACATTTGTGTCTGAGGGAAGAAGTTGAATTCATCAACCTCTGGGACAACTTCTACAACCAGCCTACTCTGTTCCGCAAGGATGGCACTCATCTAAACCCTGTGGGTTCAGCACGCATGGGTCGTCTCCTACACGAAGCAGTCCGCAGCCATGGATCAAAAAACGCCATCCGAGAAGAAGCAGCAGTGACATAAATCATCCAACGCCAAGAAAAAAACAGAGGCAACCGAGGACCACCAGCGATAAGGACCGAAGACAGCGAGGACCGAGGACAGCCATGAACATAATGTAGATCCGACAAGAACCAAAAATATTATTAAAGAGCGTTCCGTGAGTTCTAAAATAACAAATTTAAAGGTTTTCTATGCAAACGCTCGTAGCATACGCAATAAATTTTCAGATTTAGAGGAGCTAGTGTTTACAGAAAATTATGATGTGATTGGCATAACAGAATATTGCTCAATACAGAAGATAGAGACTTTTTAGCAGAGTATTCACTTCCCGGTTATGTAATGTTTGAGAAAAGCCGAATAAATCGAAATGGAGGTGGCGTTTTACTTTATATCAAAGAAAGTCTTAACCCTACCCTCTTGTCAAAACCTCAAATTGTGAACGTCGACGCATCTTTTGTGCTAATAAAGAATAATAAAGGTACAAAAATAATACTTGCATTAATATACAGACCTCCAGCTCAATCAGTGCAAACTGACCGAGATATTTGCGAACAAATTGCAGATGTAAGTAACTCGCAAGATACCGTAATTTTTGGTGACTTTAATTTACCTGTGACCAAGAGGGGCGATACTCTTGCTTCACACTCCGGACATGACTTGTATACGAACTTGCAAGAGAGTTCGCTTTATCAATTTGTTGGAACGCCGACCCGTGGTAATAACGTTCTTGACATTGTACTTGCAACAAAAGAAGAATTAATAGAGAATTTGAATGTTGGTGATGAATTCAGTAACAGCGACCATCGTACGATAACTTTCACTTTTTAAAGTTACTAGTAACGTAGCCAAATACGACCAAATAGTAGCATCGAAAAAGTCCCTAATTTCAAGAAAGCAAACTTCCATAAACTTAGAGCTATTTTAAAGAAACTGACTGGAGCTTTTTAATTCACAATAACGACATAAATACATCTTGGAAGTTATTCGAAGCCACTTACCTAAAAGCAGTGCAAGACTGCATACCATCGAAAACTCGGCGTCCAGGCCATAATAATAAGCCCAAATGGTGAATAAAGATATTTCAAACTGCCTGCTTGCTAAAAAATTTGCTAATGATAGATTAAAATCCTCACAAAATGACGAAGAACGGCTGAAATTTGTAGAGCTACGACGCAAAGCCAAAAAGTTAATTAAGCAAAGTAAAAAGACCTTAGAGTTACATATTGCGAATCAAAGTAAAACAAACCCGAAAGAATTCTATAGTTATATCAGAAAGAAAAAAGTCGTTACTTCAACTGTTGGACCGTTAGTCGATGAAAATGGAGAATACACCAAAGACGAAGAACAAATGAGTAATGCCCTCAATACCTTCTTGCATCAGTTTTTACAACAGAAGACCTCAGTGATATCCCTACACCATCGCCGATTCGATTGATAATTCAGATGTTCTAAGCAATATCACCGTTACAGAGAGAGAAGTATTGAATTGTTTAGATAAACTCAAGGTAAATAAAACGCCAGGACCTGATACAATCTCGCCTAGAGTTCTAAAGGAAGCTAAGGATGAGCTCTCTAAACCACTGACATTACTATTCAATAATTCCTTGCAGTCTGGAACTATGCCCGATCAGTGGAAGCTAGCCAACGTAACACCGATATTAAAAAGGCAGCAAATCCCTACCCTGTAACTATCGTCCAATTAGCTTAACCTCAGTTGTATGTAAAATGCTAGAAACGGTCATACGAGACAGACTCGTAAATCACTTAGAGGAAATAACATACTTAAAGATACTCAACACGGCTTTCGTAAAAAACGTTCCTGTTTAACAAACCTCTTAGACTTCTTCCACGATATCCTCAACCTCTACGATGAGAGTAAAGCTGTAGATATTATATACCTTGATTTTCAAAAGGCCTTTGACAAAGTTCCCCACAAACGTTTACTGCTAAAACTAAAAGCGCATGGAATACAAGACGGTGTGTTGAAATGGATAGAAAATTGGCTCAGCGACAGAAAGCAAAGAGTAGTCATAAACGGTAAGGCATCAAAATGGACCAATGTAAATAGCGGGGTACCCCAGGGATCGGTACTAGGACCAATTCTCTTTCTAATTTACATCAACGACATAGATGAGGGACTCACCTGTACAATCTCAAAATTTGCTGACGATACAAAAATTGCAAATAGCGTACTCTCAAAAGAACAAGTTGACGATATGCAACACAATCTAGATAAATTGTCATGTTGGGCCCAAATTTGGCAAATGAGTTTCAATGCGGATAAATGTAAAGTACTACATATCGGATACCTAAATGAGAAAGCAAACTATTCGATGAATGGCACTCAGCTTAAGAATGTAAACAGAGAAACCGATCTGGGAGTAACAATATCGAGTAACCTAAAACCGAGTCAACAATGTTCAGAAGTTGTTAAGAAGGCAAACAAAATAATTGGCTTCATAGGCAGGTCATTTGAGCATAAATCCAAAGAAGTTATCCTAACCCTTTACAATTCATTAGTCCGCCTTCTTCTGGAATACTGCGTTCAATCCTGGTGCCCTTATTACCAAAAAAATATAAACAAGCTAGAACGAGTTCAACGTAGAGTTACCAAAATGATACCTAACCTAAAGAACAAACCATACGAAGAGCGTCTTAGAGAATTAAATCTATTTCCTTTAACCCAGCGCAGATTAAGAGGTGACTTAATTCAAGTGTTCAAAATCATCAAAGGCATCGACAATATGAACTGTAGTAAGTACTTCACTATCGACCAATCTAATTACACGCGGGGAAACGGTTGCAAAATTATTGGTAAATCTTTTAACTCACACGAATCTAAGAATTTCTTCTTCAATCGAGTTGTCAACTTGTGGAATGGGCTTCCCCGAAACGTTATAGACTGCATCACCGTTGATTCATTTAAACTCCGCCTAGACAAATATCTCGCTTCAAACCCGCGACTGACTGCGTTTGTAAATGAATAACTTTATTTTATCCCCCCCTCAGTTACTAACCCATCTGTCCCCTACTAACTTCCTAATCCTGCCACGGACATTAGTTCCAGGGCAGTAATTCCCTTTCCAATGTTCCCTTACCCACTCTAAACCACTGTTTGGACGCTTGATCCT